>CM042571.1:4635000-4827500 GCA_023630585.1 Cranoglanis bouderius
CTACTTTTTTCTCTGCAAGGCTTTCAGGGAAAAGTTTTGGGAGTTATGTGACCTTAAAAGACTTTTTCCATCCTTTGGAAAAAACAATGATGTATGTCAGTCCTCAGATACTTCACTCTAAGCTTAATGTGAAAACATTTTTTTTTTTTTAACAATAGCAATTTAAGGCATTTTGACAAAGTGGGAATGTGTGCTATGTTTTGTAAATAACTGAAATGGTGTGACAGTATGTAACACATCATTACAGAACACAGTAAGATGGTGTTGAAACCACATCAGGAAGCTAATGTTGTGCACGGTTTCACATTAGAGACCAACTATATCTTTCTATGTATCTGTGTTTGATATAAACAGGTCAGCAATTGTGCAGCTTTTTTTGTAATGAATGTAAATAAATGTTTTTTTTTTAATAATAATTTTTATTGGACAAGGGTCTAAAGGTCTAAGACCAGATCAGCAACATTTGTTTTGTTAATATATCAGTACATATACATTAATAAGTATGCAGTTGTGTTTCATTTAGACAAATGCATCTACTGCATTAAGAGCTACTTGTATTTGTAATGCATTAAATTTATCCAATAAAGTTTTCTTATAATACAATTGTATAATAATAATTATTATATTAATATATTTGCTGTATTATATTCAATATAATTTTTTATTAGTAGTAGTAATAGTAGTAGTAATAGTAGTAGTAGTAGTAGTAGTAGTAGTATAGTTGAATTTAGAGTTGAGTGTCTGTGGTGCCACCTGGAGGCCAAAAATAGAACCACATTCCTTTCTTGTTGTCTATAGTAACGATGTATCTAAAAGTATCGTTTATTTGTGCACCACAGCATAGAGCTTTGTGCCTCAGGCAAGTGGTGTGCAGTATTACATATCAGGTTCTCACCTACAAAACCTGGATGCAAATGAGTAAATAAAGGTTGGCATGATAGAGAACAGACTCAACACTGAGAGAGGCCTATTCACCCTGGCACTGGTGTGACAGATTTACTGTGACGGGAACTTATTGAAAAGCCACAAGTTTTAAAAGAAGTGGTTGTGTACACACATCTGTGACACTGTGAAAAATTTTAGGTCTCTGGGAATTCCAGGGTCAAAACAAAATTATTAATGTATAGTGCTATATACCAAAGAGGTATCAAGTGCTACACTATATGGCCATGTGTACGTGTGTATGTGGACACCCCTCTTAATGATTGAGTTCAGGTGTTTCAGCCACACCAATTGCTAACAGGTGCATAAAATCAAGCATTCCATAGACTCCATGAAATCTATAGAGAAACAGTAGCAGTAGAACGGGTCATACTGAAGAGCTCGGTGACTTTAAACGTGGATGCCATTATTGGCACAAGGGAGCTGGTGAAATCTGTGCCCTGCTAGATTCCTCTGCCCCAGTCAACTGCTATTATTGTGAAATGGAAGTTGTTTGGAATGGAATGTCCAGCAATATAGTGTATTTTGTAAGCTGGCAGCTAAATTTGCAAAGATGGCAAATTATAATGTATGTAAGGGCAATTAACCTCAATATAATCAAAGTTTATTTGGCTAATATAATACATTTGTTTATATTTTGCTTACCATTCATTACAGTTTATCTTAATGGTCTTATCTGCCGGTTGTTTTTATGCTAAAAAAAGAATTCTCTTAAGAGCCCACTTCATATTTCATTATCTTGTCATATAGGCTATAATAAAATGTTATAGAGTTGCAGTTTAAAAATAAAAAATAGGGAAATAGGAATAGATGCAGCTGCAAGTATGCTGTCTGCTGGTGACCACTACTGGTGGAAGTAAGAAGAACCAACAGGCAAGTATTATACAGTGGGGGGAAAAAGTATTTGATACCCTGCTGATTTTGTACGTTTGCCCACTGACAAAGAAATGATCAGTCTATAATTTTAATGGTAGGTGTATTTTAACAATGAGAGACAGAATAACAACAAAAAAATCCAGAAAAACGCATTTCAAAAAAGTTATAAATTGATTTGCATTTTAATGAGGGAAATAAATATTTGACCCCTTTGACTTAGTACTTGGTGGCAAAACCCTTGTTGGCAATCACAGAGGTCAGACGTTTCTTGTAGTTGGCCACCAGGTTTGCACACATCTCAGGAGGGATTTTGTCCCACTCCTCTTTGCAGATCCTCTCCAAGTCATTAAGGTCATTTTCAATGCCCTGGCTGAGGGAAGGAAGTTCTCACCCAAGATTTGATGGTACATGGCCCCGTCCATCGTCCCTTTGATGCGGTGCAGTTGTCCTGACCCCTTAGCATTCAGAGGAGAACTGGGTGAAAGGGTTGTGGTCAGGTGTGGTCAGATCTCTTTGGCATCAACTCAACTCGCCGTGTTTGGAGGAGGAGGAATGCTGCCGATGACCCCAAGTCATAACACCATCCCCACCGTCAAACATGGAGGTGGGAACATTATGCTTTGGGGTGTTTTTCTGCTAAGGGACAACTGCACCGCATCAAAGGGACGATGGACAGGGCCATGTACCGTCAAATCTTGGGTGAGAACCTCCTTCCCTCAGCCAGGGCATTGAAAATGACCTTAATGACTTGGAGAGGATCTGCAAAAAGGAGTGGGACAAAATCCCTCCTGAGATGTGTGCAAACCTGGTGGCCAACTACAAGAAACGTCCGACCTCTGTGATTGCCAACAAGGGTTTTGCCACCAAGTACTAAGTCGAAGGGGTCAAATATTTATTTCCCTCATTAAAATGCAAATCAATTTATAACTTTTTTGAAATGCGTTTTTCTGGATTTTTTTGTTGTTATTCTGTCTCTCACTGTTAAAATACACCTACCATTAAAATCATAGACTGATAATTTCTTTGTCAGTGGGCAAACATACAAAATCAGCAGGGGATCAAATACTTTTTCCCCCACTGAATACTTCATTTCAAATCCACAATTCAAATTGTGGTGTTCTACAGAATTATACAGCAAAATTACGAAAATTGTGTCACTGTCCAAATACTTATGGACCTGACTGTATATAAACCTATTAGCCATAACATTAAAACCACTGAAGAGAATAACATTGATTATCTTGTTACAGTGCCACCTGTCAAGGGGTGGAATATATTGGGCAGCAAGTGAACACTCAGTTCTCAAAGTAGATGTGTTGGGCACGTGTAAGTCTGAGCGACTTTGACAAGGGCCAAATTGTGATGGCTGGGTCAGAGTATCTCCAAAACAGCAGGTCTTGTGGGGTGTTCCCGTTATGCAGTGGTTAGTATCTACCAAAAGTAGTCCAAGGAAGGACAACCGGGTGAACTGGCGACAGAGTCATGGGCACCCAAGGCTCATTGATGCGCATGGGGAGCGAAGGCTAGCCTGTCTGGTCCGATCCCACAGAAGAGCTACTGTAGCACAATTTGCTGAAAAAGTTAATGCTGGCTATGATAGAAAGGTGTCAGAACACAGTGCATCGCAGCTTGCTTGTTCATTAAGGTGTTCGTTTATTTTGTGAGCTTCATTTTACTTATTGATGGGATGGGATGGGATGGATTAGTTACTTATGGTGTATTAGGTTCATATAGTAAAGTGTTACCATATTGCTTTTAGAATATGACTTTTTTGCTGGTATGTTAATTTTAGGTATACTCCTCACAAATGAAATGTTTTTAGGTTTGATGGCTCAAACTTCATCCCTAACTGTATCAGCCCACCTGTTTTGAACTTCTTGCTCTGCTCTGTAGACATATAAATACATAGATGCAACATTGGCCGTTGGATCATACATCAACTTCGCCGCCATATTGGACCAGGCGGGTTGCCATAACTCTCATAACTGGACTGGAAAAAATATGCCTGACTTGTGTGCTGTTTGGGGCTGTACAAACCGTCACACAATTCAAACCAGATCTCAGGGAATTACCTTTCATATGTAAGACTGAACAGTTGTTTCTGGTTGTATTTGGTCATTATAACATTATGTACACAGCTAACTAGTTGGCCACCAGAGTCAGAAAATTAATAGAATATTAGGAACGTCTCCACATCTTAACCAAGAAAAATAAACCAAATCTATGCTTGACAAGTGTGAGTTTTCACAATTCCTTATGACAATGAATAATTTTCCAAGTCTAACTATGGAGATTCTAAGTAACTGGAGACAGAACTTTTTGGTACTCCACGTAGATCATAAACCTTTGAAATCGGTTGAGAAATGTAAACATTATTGTGCTTTTTATCCAGAAATACCACAGCTCCCCATTTACTTATACTGTATTTGCTTTTAGGGGAGTCCTGCCTGGTCCAGTATGGCAAATGCGTTGACATATCGCAGCAACAGCCAAAAGAGGCCAATGAGGCATCTATGTATTTATAGGTCTATGCTCTGCTCTGCTTCTGCTTGGTGGCAGCTGACTTCCTCATGACATTGACGTTCCCCATGCAAGGTCTAGCAAGCTTACCAAAAAGCCTCACCAGGACTGCATGTCATTGCCTGCTGATTCTCAACCATCTTCTTCTACCTGGCCATAAAGGTTTGTGAACTTGCAGGTTGAAAGGAATTACACTTATTCCAATGCCTCTACAAGGCATTCGGTCAAAGGTTTTCTGGAGTCCTGTGCATTTAGTGCTCTTTTTGCAGCCTTAGGTGAAAATGTAGATGCATATCAGTCCACAGATATTACTATCACTTTAAAAAAAAAAATTAAAAAAAAACTAGCATAGCTAGAAATAAAGCTTTGCAGAATGGTGATGACACCAACATCAGGAAATAAAAATCATCTTCAGGAAATGACACATAAATAACTGTCATGTTTGTGGCTATTTTATGACTTAAAAACAGAGCCAATTTTCTCTAAGATAAGGTTCAAGGGTAAATACTTTTATGTGGGAATACTGGGCATGCTTTACCGTATTGTTCAATAACTCATAGATAAGTATGCAGAGATTAAGCATGGACAAATGAGTAATACTATATTAACGCATAAGTCACTACAATTAACAAATTAAAAATGATGGGTAATTACTCAGTAAGTAATAATGAAGTAATGGTTTAGTAGTTCATTATGAACTAAGCCAGGGAATTACAGAGTCTTATATATCTCCTGGAGGACTACTAGCTTACTAGTCATTAGTGATGAGTGAATAATATTGTAGTGTTACCAAATTATCTAGTTTCATTCCAATCTGATAGGTTACAACAGAGTCGTTTTACACGTTGACATCGTCAACCCAGTGCGCCTCTGTGTTTTTGTGACTGGAGGAACCTCACCAAGATGTGCACACTATTGCAGTGACTATAAATCTATTCTCTGAACTGAATGGTGCAGTTCCTCCAGCCAGAGGCAAACAGACCTGGACTATAGGGGGACATAATTCATCGTGAGTCGGAAGGTCGTGAAGGTCGTGAGTTCAAAACCCAGCACTGCCAAGCTGCCACTGTTTGGCCCTTGAGCAAGGCCCTTAACCCCCAACTGCTCAGATGTATAAATGAAATAAATGTAAGTTGCTCTGGATAAGGGCGTCTGCCAAATGCCCTAGACATATGTAGTGAACAGGCTTAAGAATCTTAATTGTAGCTCTACTCTCAGATATCTTCTTGTTTCTTCAATCTCCAAAATTGTAAACTGTTTGCTGTATATGTCGAACGTAAAATTGATCTTTCTGTCTTCTACATTGGTTCCTTTGTAGAAGTAGAAGCTATAAAGTGAAGAAGCTAAGCAAGATTTCAAATGTATTTAAAATGTATGAGTAGACAAAAGACATGCTGCCACAGTGCTATTAATATTGACACTGCAGCCCGAAACAAAGCACAGTCACTGCTACCTCCCTGAATTTGATTATTATGCTTGATTTTGCTGCGGCCTCTTTTCGCGAGTTTTTTGTGCTTTTTTAGTGGAAAAACTAACTGAGTTGGTGAAATCGCAATTACACTAAATAGTTTTGCACGGTCTTTCACAGTGATGTTTGTTGGTAAATGAGACCTTTTAGCTGTACTCATGTTCGACGCATGTGAATCGAAGAGGGCTTTGGCTGAATGCGCATTGTGATGATGTCACATGACTTGTCTTGGCCCAAATCTGCAGAAAATCTGAGGTAATTTTGAAAAATTGCAAGCTCCTCTGAAAATTGCGGAGTTCGCTCGATTTTGCGTCAATTTCTGCGATCACAAAATCAAAAAATCCTGGAGGGACTGATAAATACTAAATACTAAATAATAAATACTTCTTCATATCAGCAATTACTGTATATGTTTTTCTTTGTTATAATAACAAGAAATGTTTAATTTGTTTGCTTGTGTGGCGCATCCAACATACCCAACACTGTAAGTCCCTGTTGATATGGAAACAACAACAGCACATTAATATAAACCTGTGATTTGCAGCAGGAACTACTGTCAGAGCTGCCATTAAAGAAAACACCTGACGACCAATCAGATTCAATAATTCCACAGCACTGGGGTATTATAATTATACATTATTGCATAATAACAGCCTTCCAAATACCAGTAACGATGAAAGTGAAACTTAGTGGGTTGGTGGAAATGTTTCCAGACTTCAAGTTTGCGTCTGGAATCATAAAAATAGAAAATGTACATGCCACATAATTTTTTATCACAATGAGCACATACACATGAAACGTCTTCCTCACACACGCAGACACACACAAACAGACTGGATTGGGGAGGGGAGCGCGTTGGCTGTGTGTGAAAACGCTGCAGTTGACCACAAACATCTGTGTGACTAACAGATATCACTTGCACTTGCATAACCACTCACAGTGCATGCACCCAAAACACACTTTCTCTCACTCGTCTGTCTTTCCAGACAGCTATAAAGACACAACAGACACGTACTGTATATATGCCCTTTTTTCCAAGAGATAGTGCCAGTTCCTGAAAAGACGTCACAGGCTATTGTTGTGCAACATCACTTATCAGTCTAAGTCTATTGAAATTGATGCAAATGAGTAAATAAAGTTGGGCAAGAAACAGAACTGAGGCCACACTGAAACAAAGGACAGGAAATGGAACAGGATGGGGATATTCACCCTGGCACTGGAATGGCAGACCTATTGTGACGAGAAAGGAAGGCTTTGAGAGGCCACCAGTAGAGAAAACAAGCGCGTGTGCGTGTGTGTGTGTGTGTGTGTGTGTGTGTGTGTGTGTGTGTGTGTGTGTGTGTGTCATGTTTGTGTGTGTATGTTTGTGTGTGCATGTGCAGGCCACAAGCACAGAGCAATAGGCTAATCGTGAATGGGAGGTCTCAGGCATTTACTGATTTTCATGTAGCAGTTTCAGCTGGGGAAAAAAAAAGAAGAAGGAGGAGAATTTTTCACTTCTCCTAAAGCAGCAGGTAAGTCCCTGATCGAACTTAATGAGATCACGTTACACTGAAAGCGTTTTAAAAATTATTTTATGTTATTTTATTTTTTTTTTTGTTCAGTATTCAGTATTTTGTTCATATATGCA
Organism: Cranoglanis bouderius; assembly: GCA_023630585.1. NCBI lineage: Eukaryota > Metazoa > Chordata > Actinopteri > Siluriformes > Cranoglanididae > Cranoglanis > Cranoglanis bouderius. The sequence goes on from CM042571.1 coordinate 4,642,437, forward strand.
GTTCTATGCACAAAAATCTATGTAGTACAGACGCAACATTTGGTATGTAAAAGCTGTGCTATCTCACATGATGTGCAATTATAATATAATTTAAAAATACATCTATCTGGAAATAATATGTATATACTGTATATATGTATGCTGTGTTCTTCACAATAAATAGTTGTTTATATGTATAGGATTAAGGATATAAGGATTATTATGAAAAGTGTAAAGGCTCATTTGTCTATCTTTCTTCCTATATGCCTATGTGTCCAAAATGTCCTGTTTCTCATTTATTTATGTATTTATGCATTTGGTTTCTCACATATTTAGCTTTCCGTTTATTTTATATAAGTTTTCTGCTAATCTGAGGTGAGGTAAGTTGAAAGTAGAAAGAAAGGGCACAGCTACTACTGAAAATACATGCACTCAACTTGACACAAATGAAAGCAAAGCGGTCTTGGGCCATCCAGTTTAGTAGGTCACTTCATGGTTGTACTGCTGTTGTGATGATTTTTACCTTTAAAAATAAAACCACTATGTGATCCGTACAGTTAAATTGTGTAACACACTTGTTCGTTTTGGGTGGATGCCAAACAGTAGCAGAAGAAGTGATTGTATTCAGCATTTGTCATTTAAGGCATGAAATTTTGTCAGGCATTCATATCGTATTAATAACGTTAATAAGGCGTAGGAATTAAAATAACATGCAACTAAAATGGGGGAAATTCCCTTTTATCTCAGACAGCCTTATAAAACCAGATCCCCCCTTAGTTTTCTCTTCATGCAATTCATCATCTGTAACCTCTATATTCCTGTTGCTAATAACTTTCCAAACAGAACACGAAGCTTGGAATTACGTAATTTTTGACCTCATTCGAGCTACTTATTTAACAAGTAAACATGTCTGCATGTTGATTGTCACGCAGTATATACAAGTATAAAAGTAAGAAGTGCTACTGCTGATGCTGTGAGCAGCCATTTTGATCTGAAGTCACTTGCTGAACTCAAAATTGAGAAGAACATCCCAAGTTCCTGAGTACGAATTCCGGTTGAGGGCGTGTTTTCTTTCATTTTTCATAGTCGGAAGTCGGAAATTACAAAGTACAACCATTAGTCAAAACCAGGATATGTAAAGAAATATCCTGTAAAGAAAACATGCTAACAGTTTGAAGGATAAGCTAACCAAGCACTCATCTGCAACGGTTATACCTCACTTTAAGCTAATTAATCACTTTTTCCATAAAAAATTTGCTCCTTGAGATAAGTAATGTGTTTGATTAAGATTCTTCCGCTGATGTCTTCCAAAAAATGTTAAAAATGTAAAAATATATAAATAAATAAATGACATTTTTAGCGGACTTTAAAGGGACAATATTATGGATTAAATTACAGTGTCATATTTATGATGTCATTTAATGTCAGTTCAACATGACAGCTGTACTTTTTACTCTACAGTCATGTGACTCATCTGCCTTGGTAGGCAGATGTGTATTATTAATGTAATAGCCTTGATTTTCAGCTGGAGTGTCATTTAAACATGCTGCATTCCTAAATTATATTAACCTTAGAACCATGTTCTGTGAAAGTCATGTGTGCAAAGCTAAAGCCTAGTATACAGTACAGTATGTATAGTATATCATTAGAAGCAGCCTAATAACATGCAACACAATAGGAAACAAATGCACATGTCTTTTTATGTATAATTATTTTTAACTCAACAACTCAAAATGCGGCTGTGGGTTGTGTCCCTTCCTGATTAGCATTTGAATATGTCAGTATTATGTTCTAAGCAATGTGTGTCATTGCAAAAGTAAACTTTTGCCTCACTTGTTTGCTTCTTGAGGTTTTGTTGTGTGGTTAAGATCACCAGATGGTGACCTATTTTTTTTTCCATTATCGAATTTCTATATGTGCATGCAAGTGTTTTCATATGCATGCACCTTAACAGTTCTGTTGCAATAAGGTACGAGTTCAAAATTCATAATTATTATATTTGTTATGTAACATTCTATATTTCCCCTGCATGTGGGTTATTATTTACTGAAAGCAGTAGTGATAATAAGTTATAACACATATAGTACATATACAGGACAGAAGGAATTAGGTCAGTATTATAGAGACCCATTTCCAAAAAAAAAAAAAATCTCCTCTGTTTTATGGGGGCGGAAGAGTTATAATTATTAGCCCTAGTGTTAAGGCCACTGACATACAGGCCTACATTACCTTGTGGTGGGTGATAAAGTATGGAAGAATTTTATATAATAATAATAATAATAATAATAATAATAATAATAATAGTAATAATAATAATAATAATAATAATAATAATAATAATAATAATAATAATAATAATAGTAATAATAATAATAATAATAATAATAATAATAATAATAATAATAATAATGGGGGCATGGTGACTTAGTGGTTAGCACATTTGCCCTCTGGGGTTGGGGGTTCGAATCCTGCCTCCACCATATGTCTGTGGAGTTTGCATGTTCCTCCAAGTACTCTGGTTTCCTCCCCCAGTCCAAAGACATGCATTGTAGGCTGATTGGCATTTCCAAATTGTCTGAGGTGTGTGAATGGGTGTGTGTAATTGTTCCCTGTGATGGGATGGCACCCCGTCCAGGGTGTCCCCTGCTAATAATCAGTATGGAAACTGGATGAATAATAATAATAATGTTAAATGAGTGGTTACATAAATGGTTCAGGACATTTAGACTGCCTATAATACTTTAATCATTAAATACATTTCTAGTAATGACTATCAATAAGACACAAATGCAACTTATGCCACTGTAAGAAATTACAGACGGCCTCTAAACAGATTCCACTCCAAGATAGTTGTTGGAAAAGCTCATCCCTGAAAAAGGCTTAATTATCAAAGGTACAATACAACTCTGTCTCAGCAATATGTGTATAATGCCACATAAAGTGACATTCAATCAGTTATAGCATGGGAGAGGCAGTGGGACATCAAGAACCATCCCTGAACAAAGGGTTGTGTGACTGTAATTATCATTCAGAAAGACCTCTGTCTAGACAATCCTATCACCTCACCATTTGGGGGTCACACCTGTAATGATATCAGTACTGTGAGAACGGAAAGTGATCACATCAAATGCTATCCTTAATTTACATTTAGAGTGAAACTTCATTTGCATTACATGCAGAAAACCTGGTTTGAAATGCGGTATAAAAGGTCTGTATTGTTCGTGGTTCACTTTGACTCCGATGAACCCGAAGTGCTTCATGTACTTTGCCACTGCCATGCTGCAATAAAGTTATTCTTCACTGAGATCTTCGACATCCGCATCTTCTCTTTTTCTTATACCATAATAAAAGAAAGAACATATTTTTGAAGCATATACTTGTATTTTCCAGTCAAAGCTGGGACGTGAGGATGAATGTGAGTCAGCAGAACGCCTCCATGCAATGCAAGCTGGACACCAGGATCACCTCGGTCGTGTTCCCCTGCTTGTACTCTGCCCTCTTCCTGGCTGCCATCGTCCTCAACTGCTTGGCTGCCTGGATCTTCTTCCAGATCCGCAGCAGCTCCACATTTGTGGTGTACCTGAAGAACGTAGTGGTGGCCGACCTGCTCATGACCCTGACTGTTCCTTTGAAGGTACTAACAGACGCGGGCATCGGCTCAGCCACACTGAGGGCCTTCTACTGCCGCTACACGGGCGTCCTATTCTACACCACCATGTACATCAGCATCCTGCTGCTGGGTCTCATCAGCCTGGACCGCTATCTGAAAATCGTGCGGCCCTTCGGAAAGTGCGGCCTGCAGCGGGTCGGTGTGGGTAAGGTGGTGTGCGCAGGTGTCTGGGTTGTCATGGTGGCTTTCGCGCTGCCTAATGTGATCCTGAGTGACCGTGAGTTTCCTGTGGGTCGCAGCGGGAAGCTGAAATGCAGCAGCATGAAGAGTGATCTGGGCCTGCGCTGGCACGAGGGCTTTAACTACTTTTGCCAGGTGGTGTTCTGGGGGACTCTGGGTGTAATGGCTATCTGCTACACCTTCATCAGCAGGAAGGTATACGAGTCATACCGCGCCTCACGGAGCAGCTCTGGCACCGCCAGCAAACGCACCAAGTCCAAGGTACGGCAAAATACACATCACTCTGACTGAACTCAAATCAGGGCCCTAAATAGTTACTAAGAGCCCAAATAAAGATCCCAAATAAAAAGTGCTAATATGGGTGAATGAAGTCATGTGCAAGGTTGGGGGAGGAAACGATACTAAAATGAGGTTTTTGCGCGTGTGGAATTTTCTTCAAAGCTGATCTTAAACTTGCTGAAACTGAAACTTACCACATATATGTATATTTTTATACAGTACTGTGCAAAAGTTTTAGGCACATGCAAAGAAATGCTGTAGAGCAAAGATTCCTTCAAAATAATGAAATGAAATGTTTCTACATTTAAAAAAAAATACAGTAAAGAGCAGTAAACAGTAGTAAATGAAACAAAGTCAATATTTGGTGTGACAAAAAAATACAAATTAAAATAAAAATAGTAGTCTCCTGTATAATTAGTGCAGTTTTATAAGGAAATGAGCTGGTAAGTTTTATTGAGCATCTTGCAGAACCAGACACAGTTCTTCTGGAGACTTTGACTTTCGTGCTCGCTTCTTATTTTTGCAGCAAAACCCAGCAGCCTTCATTGTATTTTTCATCTGAAAAGTGTCTCTTACGTAATATGCTGCTTTCTTTAATGACATACAAACATTTTTCTGTAGCATTTAATTTTGTGCTAGAAAACTAATGTTTGGGAATCTACAATGTTCTTTTGTACTGATTTGATAATGTAGACGTCATAAAATAAAAAATCTACAACAAAGTTTGTACTAAAAAAAAATGGAGTTTCTAAAATGTTTGCACAGTACTGCATATTTCTATACGTACATATTTCTGCAAATGGCATAACACTGAAATGTGTCAAAATCAAATATCATGCAGACATGAGTGAGTTCCATTCGTAAAGTTTATACTGCAGCACTGTTGAATTCTTGAATCTGATTGGTCGGAAGGTGTTGATTAATTATCTGTAACAGCAGCTGACAGTGGTACCAGCTGCAAAGCAAATAACATTGAATCATTTCTACAGTAACAGCTAACTGAGTTTGGATGTTCCACATAATTTAATGGCCTATAAAATAGAAATGACAACTTTTTATTTATCGGAGAAAAAAAGTGTAAACATTGATATTGTGACATCTTTAAGGATGTTTATTTAGCATTTATGGAAGGAGTCTACAGAGTCAGGGCTTTGTAATAGTCAGAGGTATAGTTGTAACTTTAAAGAACCCTTCAGCATGGATGGGTTTCCTCAGTTACATGACAATCTGCATTTTTTTTTTTTTGTCTTATTAACTTCAAAAGAAAGAAGAACAGAGGCTGATGGAGGGAGTACACATACATTATAACAGGAACCTGTTCATGGACATCGCACAGCATTAAATAGACTGACAAAAATTCAGGATATGTAAAGAAAGGATGGAAACTGCTCTGCTTGATGTCACCCCATTATTGATTTCTTTCCTATAATAGCAAACCTCATTATGTTTTATTATTTGCATGTGTAAAGAAACCCTTTTACAGGCGCTTTGAATGTTGTTCACATCCAATGGAAATATCTGACACCAATTTTCACAGTGTAATAATAAGTCATATTTCAAGTAAATACTTAAACAAAATTTTAAAAAACTTATAATAAAATAAAATAATAAATGGTAATAAAACATAATGTTTTATGTTCTCTTTAAATCACAGAAATTAGCTTACTCGAATTTAATACCTGCCCCTCAGTTGTTAATTTGTTCATACAATCCCTGTTCCTGAAGTGATTTTCAGGCCAAGAACTTCCTTCTTTCACAGAAAGCAGCCATTTGACCAACTACATTTACTTGCCAAAGAGAACTGTCTAAAAACTTTTACAGACTTGTTGCTGTGAACTTTTTTGACCCAGTAACTATCTTTATAACTAAAAGTTATCAGACACACCATAAGACATGAGGCTGAGACTTCTTTCCCCTTTGTGAGAGCCACGTTTATCAACATAACACTGTCTCATATCTTTTCTTCTCAGGTGTTTGTCGTGGTGGGGGTGTTCTTCGTATGTTTCGCTCCCTTCCACTTGGCCCGAGTGCCCTACACCCTCACTCAAACACGAGGCACATCCGCACATTGCTGGGCTCAGAAGCAGCTCTACTTGGCAAAGGAGATCACACTCTGGCTGTCAGCCACTAACATTTGCCTGGACCCTCTCATCTACGTCTTCCTGTGCCGAGTCTTCCGCAGGAAATTAACCGCTACACTCTGCCGCAAACCTTTAGCCAGTGGAGGGCTCGAGTCCCCTACAGAGACCTCGACCAAGCAGGAGATGTCTCACATGGGTCATTTTAACAATGCTAATGAGTTCTGCTCACATTAACATCATCATAAACATGGAAGTCTGGTCACAGTACACTGGTTTGGATAAAAATGATGGAGTTGACTGGACTGAATAACATTATGCCAGAACTTTGAATCTTTGAGTAATTTTATAAAATTAGATTTTTATTGTACATAACTGTAGTTTGTTGAAATGCCTGTGAATAGACCTTATAGCTGGGTTTGTTTTCCACCATGAGCTGGTTTTATTTCATCATTTCTCAGAACACAATATACCACTTTTACTCAGTTGATGAGTATTACTCAAGAATACAATTTTTCAATGGTTTAGACTCTAATTTATATTCATTTTATGATAAAACCGTGTACGGAAGATTTGTATTCCTAATTTCTGTAGGTGGGGCATGTTGGTGGTTAGTGGTTAGCACGTTTGCCTTGCACCTCCAGGGTTGGGGGTTTGAATCCTGCCTCTGCCCTGTGTGTGTGCCGTTTGCATGCTCTCCTCATACATTGGGGGTTTCCTCTGGGTACGCCGGTTTCTTCCCCCAGTCCAAAGACATGCGTTGTAGGCTGATTGACATCTCTAAATTGTCAGTAGTGTGTGAATGGGTGTGTGAGTGTGTGTGCAGTTGTGTCCTGCGATGGGTTGGCACCCCGCCCAGGGTGTCCCCCACCTTGTGCCCCGAGTTCCATGGGATAGGCTCCAGGCTCCCTGTGACCCTGTGTAGGATAAGCAGTATGGAAAATGGATAGATGGATTTCTGTAATGATTAGAGATGGCTTATTCCTTGCATGTGGTGCCTTTAAGGTTTTAATGCCATTATCTTGTATTAACTTAACCTGAATGTCTTTGGTAGCCTGGGAAAACCCATCAGATGTCTCTGTGGCTGAATTCAGACAAAGACACAAAAAAAAATGGGGAAAACAATTACCAAAATAGTTTTTCCGGCCTATAGCATATTTTGCCACCTCAAATTTATGAAAGCTTAAATACATCTCATAGATTTTTTTTTTTAATTGCGCCCTTCCTGCGAAGATCATGTTATAAATAGAGCCAGTTCAGCAAACACTGTGGTTAAAACCACCAGCGAGCCTAAAGATGTGCAAAACATCACTAGCTAAGTGTGATTTCCTCACACAATCAATATCAGATACTCTTTTTCACTTGTAGGGGTAACTAGACGTATAAATATACAGTAGTTTATAAATTATAATTTAGGACTTCTATAACTTTACTTGTGAGATACATGCAAAATAGAAACACATATTAATTCAGTAAGAGTCTGTAGTTTTCAGAAATATATAATAGAAAATGTCCTAATTTCCACATGTAAAGGGTTTTCCCAGGCCACCACACACATGTTTATGTTTATTTTATATTTACATGTTGTACGTGGGGGGACACAGTGGCTTAGTGGCTAGCACGTTTACCTTGCACCTCCAGGGTTGGAGCCTCCGCCCTGTGTTTGCGGAGTTTGCATGTTCTCCTTGTGCTTCGGGGGTTTCCTCCTGGTACTCTGGTTTCCTCCCCCAGTCCAAACACATGCGTTGTAGGCTGATTGGCATTTCCAAATTGTCCATAGTGTGTGAATGGGTGTGTAAATGTGGATAGATAGATTTCTATCCAGGATAGAAATACATAGGCAAGATTAGCTATTGTGTCAGCAAAGTAATTTATTGATCTCACATATCGGCAGTTGACAACATTTGATTGATTTCTTTGCCTAACAATTTGGAATGAATGGACTGACTTCATAGTTAATAACCTCACATTGGCACCATGTAAAAGAAAGGGAATGTTAAGACCTAATCAGCTTATGGAGTTGAAATTTCCACCAAAATGTGATGTCTATTCATGAAAACAATATCAAAGTATCCTGTCTTTAAGCAGACATACTTTAATAACTATGAGATGGTTTCCTTCAGGGACAGAAAAGGCTCAGCACATACAAGAATTTGCATTTGATCTTATAAGCTATAAATATTTTTCTATCTTTCTTTTTTTAATGGCCTAACCTGAACTATATGATCAGTACTGGTGATTGTTAATGTGTGTAAATTAAGGATAATATTATTTAAAGGACCCTTTTAGCTCAGTCCTTAAGATACTTTATATATTTTTACTTAAACATTTGAACTCTCAGATTCCAAAAGTAGGTAAGACACACAAAATGTACTTAACATTTCTGGTAAACTATGTGTTTGGTAATACAAAAAGAAAGTGAAGCTAAATCTGCTGTGACAAGTATAAAAATTAGCCTAAGTAGCAATTCCTTGGAAGAATTTTTGAACGTCATCTGTTTTTGTGCCGCTTAACCCATGTTGGGCTTTTTCTTCTTCTTTTTATTATCTAAACTCAGCGAATTTTATTGTTAGTTTGATTCCTCATGGCATTAATTTCTCTTGGTGCTTTAAAGACTCAGATGTCATAACAGATATTCAATTTGAAATTTGAGTAAAATCTTAACAGTCATGTTTTATTGTCCCAAATTCTCTAAGAGTACAGCTGCCATTTCTGGACCAAGATTATTTGTAGTAATAAAAATAGAGATTTATATAAGATTTCTTTTTTTTTTTTTTTTAAATATGTCTTGGGTACTTCTGTATATACCATTTTTGTTACGTTCACTTAAAGTTATGTCTCAACCTGATTTCGTTGGAGCCCTTGAATTTCAGTATTGAAATTAGGATAGCACTTTATTTTATAGTAACTACAGTATTTAAGGAGGAAATATGTAATAATTACAAGTGATCTCTTCTACATACCTTACATGTTGAATAAAGTTGGAAAATAACCGTGTTTATGGCTATACTTGCAGGGGTGGATAAAATTGTACCTTGTTACTATGTTTAAGTATTATGTTGAGGTATTTATACTCTTCTTGAGTATGACTGAAATTGAATATTTGTAATCTTAAGCACATTTCCAAGAATAAAAACTTTTCATTTTTTTAGCCTTTCAAAGTATTCTTACACATCTCAAAATATCTTTCAATTTAATTTTCATTTCACCTTAATGCAACTCCAGACCTTTTATCTCTTTAATTCGTCTTGAAATAACGAGGAAACAGGCTGGCCATGAAACTTATCAATCAACTGCCCGATTACTTTTGAGCCTGTGAAAACGGAGGGACTATTTTTTTTTTCTCCCCCAAACATCAGTGTATAAAAAAGCTGGCTGTGTTTTTCTGTTTTTATGTTTAAATAGATCACATAAATTTGATTCTGTTTTTGTTTTTTTCTGAATATTTCTAATACCCATGTTAGATATTGGGTGTGGTATCAGAGGTCTGAAAATTGATGAATGCAGGAAAAACACATTCTCCGTTTGTGCCCAGTCATGCTGTTTTCATTTCCTTTCTACTAATCTTACTTAAGCCACATTTCTTCCTTTGGCTGCTGTTTTAAGTCTGACTGTCTTTTTGTTGTTCTTGTTTGTGTGTGTGTGTGTGTGTGTGTGTGTGTGTGTGTGTGTGTGTGTGTGTGTGTGTGTGTGTGTGTGTGTGTGTGTGTGTGTGTGTGTCTTTTAAAGCTGGTACATTTATGTGGTATTACTTTACAGTAATAACATCATTTTCCATGTTAATATGTATGAATACATGGAAATGTGACTTAAAATATGAAGTAATAAGACTATAGACTGCATTAGTTAGTTGGTACCTACGAAAGTACCTACGAAAACAGATATTACTAAGACTGCTTAATAATTTAGAAAATAAAATGTTTATTATTATTATTATTGTTGTTGTTGTTGTTGTTGTGATTATTATTATTATTATTATTATTATTATTATTATTAGTTAATGGATTACAGTTTTTTTTACAATCGCTAGGACCCATTTCTCAATACCTAAGCCACGCTTTCAAAATTCTTGACACAGTGAGCACGACAGCAGTCTATGTGGGCCAAACTGTGGATCATTTTTCATTGCTTGGGAACCAAATGCATTCAGTGACTACATCTTTCAGATGATGAATTCTTTTCTCACTTAAACACAACCATCAGCAAAACCCTATGCGCCTACAGGCCAATTTGTACATGTTTACATACTCTTTTCAAAACTGTTATACTTTACTTCAGAACCCAACACAAAGCTTAATAAGACAGCGATTTGCTACATTTCTACAGTAATCCCATATTGAAATGTATTCCAAATCTAAAAAAAAAAAAAGAAGAAGAAGTACTATCAAAACGATTAAACCAACCACAGCTGATTCCCACTGTAGCTGAAAACCTACATAGGTGTTACTCTTTCAAATTCATTACCATCTATACAAAAGGGGACATTTAAGGAATAATTACAGTAATGTAAACATGGACCCAGCCAGAGATGAAGTGGCTAACAGAGGAAGAAGACTGGCTGGGAGAGGGAGAGGGAGAGGAGAACGTATGCGTGGTGAAAGAAGACTGAGAGGAAGATCAAGAGCTGTAGTCTCAGATGAGATTAGGGCTACTATAATTGATCATGTAATAAATCATGGTCTATCAATGAGAGAGACTGGTCTGAGAGTGCAGCCAAATATGCAACGCTCAACAGTGGCATCTATTGTTAGAATTTTCCAGCAAAACAACAGGTATGATGTGTATTCTGCAAGGGCATTTGACTGAACTGCACATTTCAGAAGTGCATTGAGCAAAGCCTTCAAACCCACTCGTGTGTAATTGTTTTTGTAATTCTGCTTAGGACCCAACAGTTTTTCAAAATGGAAATGCGTTATTGCACTAAATGCAAGAAGCCCATACTGAGGTGAGACTAATTGGCTGTAATTAGAATGCAGGTGACTACACCCCCTGGTGGTGGGGTGTAGAATCAGGTAGCATGTTTGGGGTTGCCAGTGAGACACTTTGTTAGGCATGTGTAATCCCAGGTGATTATATATATATATATATGTATATATATATATATATATATATATATATATATATATATATATATATATATATATATATATATATGTGTGTATGTATATGGCAAGAGTGATCAGAAGATGAATTGCAATTAATTTCAAAGTCCCTCTTTGCCATGAAAATGAACTTAATCCCAAAAAAACATGTCCACTGCATTTCAGCCCTTCCACAAAAGGACCAGCTGACATCATGTCAGTGATTCTCTCGTTAACACAGGTGAGAGTGTTAACGAGGACAAGGCTGGAGATCATTCTGTCATGCTGATTGAGTTAGAATAACAGACTGGAAGCTTTAAAATGAGGGTGGTGCTTGAAATTATTGTTCTTCCTCTGTTAACTATGGTTACCTGAAGGAAACACGTGCAGCCATCATTGCTTTGCACAAAAAGGGATTCACAGGCAAGGATATTGCTGCTAGTAAGATTGCACCTAAATCAACCATTTATCGGATCATCAAGACCTTCAAGGAGAGAGGTTCAACTGTTGTGAAGAAGGCTTCAGGGCGGCCAAGAAAATCCAGCAAGCGCCAGGACCGTGTGGTGCTTTGTATCCAGCAGATGGAGTCATAACTTTATAACTGAATCTCCACTTTTTAATGGCTCGAGCAAATTCTCAGACATACCACGCAGAGTAAAACCGATCCTGACAAATAGAATAAAACACATTAATAGAAGCACTAGTAGAAGAATCTTCCCTTAGACTGCTCGATTCCACAGCACTGATGAATTCTCATATATGACTAGTCAGAAGTCATATATTAGAAACGTTATTGTTTCTATAGTAACAGGGACTTGTACGGTAGACGTTTGACATAAAGTAAGGCTAAACAGATTTTAAAATGTGTTGTTAGTTAACAAAGAGAGGTTTATGTAACATTCATGGATGTGAGTTTCAGAGTCATTAAGTTTCAGACATGGTATAGGACAGAGGAGTTGTTCTGGTTTCACTGTTGCACAAGCAGTTTTTTTAAATTATTATCATTAATGACTTTCACAACATATTTTTTTTTGTATTATTTGGTATTATTTTCTCATAACAGCACAGCCCCAAATGTTTATTCCTCACATAAAGCCTTCTATCTATGTCTCAGTTGAAGCTGTACATCAGGACTAAGATTCCATGGAACCCAATGAAAATGCTGTAGGTGCACTCATTTCTTACTCTTATGAGAAGCGGGGTAGATAGCTAATATGGTAATCATGGGACAATGACAAATATCCAAAGTGTAAATATTGATTTTTTTCCCAAGGAAGTATAAAGCACGTCCCATGCTTATGTTTTCTATCTCATGCAGTAGTTCACAAATTTGCATTAAAGTTTCGCTAGATGAACTTGGCATGATGCAAAAAGGTCATGTGTCTTTTCTGTTCAAATTTATTTTGACTGCTCTTGTTGACACCTGACCATCACACCCATATGTACTTGTTGAACATCCCACTGCAGATTTAGTTCCTCTTTCTTGTTATAATAACCTCCACTCTTCTGGGAAGGCTTTCCACTAGATTTTGGAGCGTGTCTGTGGGGATTTGTGTTCATTCAGAAACAAGAGCATTAGTGAACTATGCCTAATTGCCCCTGTGTGTGTGTGTGTGTGTGTGTGTGTGTGTGTGTGTGTGTGTGTGTGTGTGTGTGTGTGTGTGTGTGTGTGTGTGTGTGTGTGTGTGTGTGTGTGTGTGTGTGTTTATTTGAAGATAAAGGCATGAAAGAATGAGTATGTTTGAATGAGTGTACGAGTGTGTGGGTTTAGGATTCAAAGTGGTTACTGAAGATGAATGAATGAGCATTTTATGTTTACTAAAGAAAATTCATAGTAACTTAAATGTTGAAAAAACCAATTAACTGAGTTTAAACAACTTCTTTCTGTGGAAGGTGATGGCAGTTCTGTAATACTGTAAATCTTGGATAAGAATAGTGATGTAGATGCAGATGATGTAAAAGGCATTAGCGAGTAGTGAACACCGGAAAAAAAAAGAAAAAGTTTTAATTCCAGCTGACACTCATTACTGTACAAATGACAGATAACATCTTAGGCGTAATGAAATACAGTGGAGCCTGGCATTGTTTTTGTTTTGACGGTAGCTCAGTAGTTCATGTTTATTGTTCTTTGGACATTGTATAGGGTTTGGCTAATCATATGAGTTCCATCTAACGCCTAACCAGCTAAGTATGACGAGGAATGTGTAACGGCTAAAAGAACACAAAGGTTTTGGGGTTTGGAATGAAAAGTGAAAAGCCGGGAGATTCGTTTTTTGTTGAGGCAAGAACTTGACAGATGTATATCAAGTGAAAACGATGTTGGTCGCCATTCCATCGTACATAGATTCATGCATTTGGGCTTGTGATAAATACTTTTATGCACAATTTCTTACAAAAGTAATAAAGCTGGTCTGTTGAAGGTAGGGGTGTTGCAGAGTCAAGGTTTCACAGCTAGTAATGGTGTGACCGGATCAGAAAAGCACCTCACCTGTAATAAATATATATATATATATATATATATATATATATATATATATATATATATATATATATATATATATATATTTATATTTATATTTTTTTTTTTTTTTTTTTTTTTTTTTTTTTTTTTCAAAATAATGTGCATTTCACAACCACCTGGGATGCGCTGAGACACAAGTGCTCTGGAAAACTGCATGGAGCACTGACAGTGGAAGAGAATTTATGTTTCTCAAAAGAAAAGAAGAACAATCAGGGGATTTGATCTTGACTTAGAGATATTGTATTCAGTAACAAGCTACATTTAATGTTGTGAAACTGTGATTTTTTTTTTTATACTAGGTTATCATACTATGAACATTTCAAACTGTACCAGTGCTAGTTGAAGGTTAAGGTATTTGTACAGTGGTCCATGGTAAAAAATAAAAAATTAAAAAAAAGAAAGAAAGAAAGAAATGGGGGGAAAAAAAAGAAATACAAGATAATATAGGAGCTAGACAGGACTGCCTGAAGTATAAACAGTCTGGCGATTTAGAAGGAAAACACAGAGTACATTAGAATAAAGTGGCGCACCAGAAAAGCATTTGACCCATCCACCTTTTTCCAGAAAAACCACTGAGTGTCACCATGATGGATTCTAATTTCCATTGTACTGTTGTCCTGTTCTGGTCTCTAAAGGAGCCCTTATTAAAACTGCCTAAAGACAGAGACTGAATTAGTTAAACAGAAACTTTCTGAGTGTTAGTAAAAATAACAATGAGCTCAAGGTAAAACTGTGCTGTCAATGGCTGCCACAACAACAGCAATACACTTTAGAAATTCCTGGAAAATACTTGTTTTGAGCACCAGCAAACCCTAAAAGAACGTCCGTGTTTGGTCATATCTTATCATTTCCGAACTTCACCCTTCCGAATACCTACCTGTTACCAAGCAGCTACCTCTCTGAGCTCTACCTCTGCTTTCAAAAAAAATAAAGTCACCATGTACAAACCTGGTCTGTTTTATTGCTGTGCATGTAATAATATGTTTCTGTGCTTTTGTAATTTCTTTGCCATCAACGCTTCTAGAGAAAACAAACAGCTAATAATATCAATGTTAACCAAACCTCGGGCCATAACTTCATGTCGTCTACCCAGTCATTAAACTTTGGCGGGTGAGGTGCTGTAAAAAGAGCATCATTGCGACAATGTAACGTGTCGGTACTATGCAGCCGTATACTTTTTTTAGCCATTTTAACAAGTTTAGCATCACATTATCAGCTAGGATTATACACTAATTTGAGTATAAACACCGGAGAAAGGAAATTTAAAACAGGTTTTTAGTATGTGCCAGGCGAGACTTGTGAGTTTCACTGTGAGTTTCAGGAGTCTAGAGAGTAAGTGAGCATGATTCAATGTCAATTACATTGAAACTAGCCATTTGTGGCCATCTCTGAGCTCATGAATGCAAAAGAGAGCAGATAGCGATTTCCCCCAAGTGTGTTCCGCTGCACTGTGATGCAGCAGTTGGAAAATATGGGTTTTTTGGCTTCATATGTTTCTGTGGAAGCACATGATAGCCGTTATCTTCCCTGGTTGTTTGCTGTCATGTGTTAGTGGAGAGCTGGCTGGTGAGTGGGTGACCAAATTGGGGGGGGAAAGCAGTTTCGATAACTACAAACTAAACACAAGCTACTTCAATTCCACAACTGACTGACTATACAAACTGTGTGTGATATAGACCATGATTTTATTAGCATATCTTTTATATCACATTAGTACGGTATGTGCGTGACTGTATGTGAACACCCAACTCACTGTATATTAAAAACATCCTGGAGCCCTTGTGTGCTCTCAGTGGTTACAGTCTGATAAGAAAGCTGATAAGCATGCCAACACTCCCTGAATACCTTCATGGCAGAACAATCTTGTTCACAGGTTGCTTGGCATGCTTTTACCAGCTTCAAGGTTTTTCAATGCTAATACTGGAAAATAATATTATGATGATAATGTTATGATGAAAAGCAGAGTTACCATTATCACCCCGAAGTTGATTTTCCTGTAACAGCACGCCTCGAAGTGTTTTATTCAGCAATTTACCAACAATTACAATTTTTATGTATTATATAGCAACACACTGTATGTTTATTCTGTTTATAGTTGCATTAAATGTTATCACTTATAGCAGCTCTAAACAGTCATTCTTTAACACAACAAAAAATGCAGCTTGTTACTGAGAAACTATCAAATTTCTCTGTTTTGAAGATTTTATCACTGACTGTTACATTGGAGACTCCTTTCATACAGTAAATGTTAACTACTAACCCCATTTCCATAAAAGTTGGGAGTTTTTCTAAAATGCTATAAAAACAAAAATCTGTGATTTGTCAAGTCTCTTGAAACTTTAATTAACTGACAAAAGGACAAAGAAAAGATATTCAATGTTTTCACTGACCAACTTAATTGTATTTTGTAAATATAAACAAATTTAGAATTTGATGCCTTCAACACAAAAAAAGTTGGGACAGAGGCAAAATAAGACTGAAAAGTTCATAGAATATTCAAGTAACACCATTTTGGAGGATCAGGTTAATTGGTAACAGGGGAGGGTATCAGGATTGGATCAGGATCCACCAAAAGCTCAGCAAGGATGGGTCGTGGCTCATCACTTTTTGCCAAACTTTGTGAGAGAATTGTGAGTCAGTTCAAAAAGAACACTGCTCAACGCAAGATTACAAAGAATTTAGATCTTTCACCATCTATAGTGCATAATATTATGAAAAGGTTCAGGGAATCCAGAGAAATCTCATTGCGTAAAGGGCAACCACTGTTGAATGTGCGTGACCTTCGAGCCCTCAGGCGGCATTGCCTAAGGAATCGTCATGCTACTGTGATAAATATAACCACATGGGCTCGGGAGTACTTTGGAAAACTGTTATCACTTAATGCAGTCCGTTTCTATGCAGAAACACCGCCGAGTTCTCTGGGCCCAAGTTCATCTCAGATGGACTGAAAGGCAATGGAATCGTGTGCTGTGGTCAGATGAGTCCACGTTTCAGCTTGTTTTCAAGAAAAACAAATGTCGAGTTTGTTGTGCCAAAGATGAAAAAGACCAACCAGACTGTTATAAGCGAAAGGTGCAAAAGCCAGTATCTGTGATGGTATGGGGGTGCATCAGTGCCCACAGCATGGGTGACTTGCATATGTGTGAAGGTACCACTGATGCAGAGGCATATTTTGGGATTTTAGAGAGACATATGCTGCCATCAAGGCAACGTCTTTTCCCAGGAAGTCCATGGTTATTTCAGCAGGACAATCCCAGGCCTCATTCTGCACGTGCTACAAAAGCGTGGCTTCGTAGACACAGAGTGCGTGTGCTTGACTGGCCTGCCAGCAGTCCAGATCTGTCTCCTATGGCGCATCATGAAGAGAAGAATCAGACAATGGCGACCAAGGACTGTTGAGCAGCTGAAGTCTTGTATCAAGCAAGAATGGGCAAAAATTCCACTTGCAAAACTGCAACAATTAGTATCCTCAGTTCCCAAATGATTAAAAAGTGTAATTAAAAGGAAGGGTGATGTAACACAGTGGCAAACATGCCTCTGTCCCAACTTTTTTTGAGTGCGTTGAAAGCATCAAATTCTAAATTTGTTTATATTTACAAAATACAATTAAGTTGGTGAGTGAAAACATTGAATATCTTTTCTTTGTACTTTTGTCAGTTAATTAATGTTTCAAGAGACTTGACAAATCACAGATTTTTGTTTTTACTGCATTTTAGAAAAAATCCCAACTTTTATGGAAATGGGGTTAGTAAAAGTTTTAAAGAATATATAACAATATCAGCGATTATACATTATTTGTTAAATAACAACACTTTTTTTTAATCAAATTATTATTATCCTTAGAGTACATGGAGCATCTGAACAGTAGTAATGTTTGTAATGGGTTCTCTGAAGGTTAGATTAGAAAATTACAAAAATATCCTTCTGCAATGTCTTGAAAACATGACATCATAAAATGCCAATCGCCTGTAGATTACCAGGCACGTGCATGGCATGGCTGATTTGCATTTGGTGATGCCCACAAGACTCCATAAAAGGCAAAGCTCACACAGCTGAAATGACAAGCAATAGGCAGAAATAGGCTTTCTCAGAGGTAGTAGTTAAAGGTATTTTGACTCGTGTCTATGCCAATTAGTACTGGCTCTTATAAAGTGTTGAACAGCATTAAAAGAAAATGCCACGGCAAACAACATTGACTTACACACCACTTGAGCTCGTCCTCCTTTTACACAATGGCATGACATCTTATTTGTCTTGATTTATGGATTTATGTTGCCTTGCTTTCTTTCTTTCTTTCATATGTAATATTTCTTTAGTTAATGCAATTAATATGAAACAACTGGGTTTCACAAAATTTTCATTAAATTTGTGTGTAACTAAAGACACACAAGCTATTTAAACTTGACAGTATAATCCGTATCCAAAGTGCAGTAACTCATTGCGTTTTATATGTTTTGAAGCAATCGGATAAGTTTTACATTAGTTAGTCTTATTATGCATAAATTTACACACACTCAGGAGCAAGAGTAAGATACAAATGTTTTTTTTGTTTTGTTTTTTTCAAAAATGACGGGATTTTCATGAATAACAAGTTTCTTGTGTAAATGCTCCTATGGACCATTTATGAATAAAATGAGACGCATTTATTAAACTTGAAATGTGTTGTATGTACATTCATACAACTAAAACTGTAGCAGCAATCCTTTGGAAGTGCTTTTCACTGTAACAGAAAACACTCGCTAGAATCAAAGAAACACCAGTGAAGAGAGGCTTGGTTTAGCCTAATTATTATATTATTATTATTATATTATTTTGACTGATGACTTGCTTTTTTTACCAAAACAGATTATATGCCATATTGTCCCATTGATAATATAATCAGGAATTCATAACAGAATTAGAAATTAGATTCCTTCCAGTGTAATTCAAAATAAAATCTGTTCACTTGATAATCCGATAGGGCTGATATTGATTTCCAAGGAAAGTGAACTGAACTTCCACTGCAAGCCCAAACACATAGCAGTGGAGATACATTTCGTCACTCCATTCAGTAATAAAATACAGGTCAGAGTTCCTTCGCTGCTTCCTGCTTACATCTTAACACAAAGCACGTATCAGGACAGCAGGACAGAGCTAGCCACAGTGATCCAGGTGAGATTACTTTTTATCATTTATAATATTTGTGGTTTTGGAGTTTCCCAAGGAAAGATGTTTTACAAACAGTTGCTTATCATGAGTATGGGGTCAGGGTATTTGTCATGTAGTTTAGGTAGTTTTTATAACAGAAAGACTATCATTTGTTGTGGGCTACATAAAGGGAAGTGCGTTTCGCATTAATGAGTAATCTTAGATTTTTATAGGGGCATTGTGATTTGACACTATGATTTGTGATAAACAATTTTCTCTTTGGATGTTTCCTAGGAAGCACTGATAGTTGTTTTATTGTTCAAAGGCAGTGTCCTTATAAGACAGATATTCTGAAGAGCTCATAGTCTTAAAGAAAACACTGTGTGCAGAAAAAGTTGGACTGCAAGAAAGGCAAGTAAACTTTAAAGAAAAGAAAATATCAATAGCTTTTTAAACAAATGTATATCTAAATATCGGCAGCCGAGTTATATCCAGTGTCTGTATTGTACCCTATGCATATCTAATTTTTACTTTTTTTTATCAGAACTGCATATGTGCTTTTTCATTATTGATGTTTTATACCACAGTGCTGTTGAATGCTTGATTCTGTATGGCCAAAAGTGTTGATGAATATTCTATAACAGCAGCTTTGACAATATTGTTGATTGTAGTTCAAATCACAGGTTTATATTAATGCAATTGTAATAATGCATTATCGTTTCTATAGTAACAGCTAATTTACAGGGACTTATAAGTCTAAATTTTTTTAAAATTGTGTTGTTATTTAACAACATTTAAATCATTGTTTATTTATCAGTGAAAGGAGTCTCCATTGTAAGCGATGTTTTATTCTTTACATATGTAATTGGTTATTTAATTCACTGTTTATGTTGTATTCATGTTTGTATAAAATAATTAAAAACAACATAGCAAATGTTCCATGAGATTCATAATATCTAGTAAAAATCTATGTTTTTAATGTTTTGACAGATCAATAATCATCAGTAGATTAATATTACGATAGGAGGATACAGCAACCAAATGCACACTGAACAAAAACTACAGTATATTCAATAACATCTAATAAATTGTGCCTAAATCATTTTTTAATTCTACATGACGCTGGAATTAGATGTTGTGAACATGAAAGTCAAGTAACCTTGACTGAGACATTCTTAGTGAAAATAAAACTCTGTGAGCAGAAAATCTGGCTTTTTAAACATACCCTTAAAAGGGCTTGAAAGTGAATCGCAATTCATGTAAACAGTTAATGTTTCCAGCGATGAAAGTAAACATGCAGAGACAAACCACTTGGAAATAAGACAGGTTCAAACTATAAGATTCCAAAAGCTGTTTTCTTTTCTCCTACTTTGTAACACTGTAATCATTTTGTGAACTTTTTCATTCCCAGCCATGGATCTTAGCAACCAACCAGATGACTCTTTAGGAGCCTCCTCCATCGTCTTCGTCTCCCTGTACTTATTGGTCTTCGTGGCTGGCCTGCTCCTGAACTCCATGGCCGTGTGGGTGTTCTTCCAGATCCGCACACAGAAGCGAACCTTCATGCTATACCTGCGCAACATGGCGGTGGCTGACCTCCTCATGACCCTCACACTACCAATCAACATGCTCATTGAGGCCAAAGTGGCATCTTTGGATCTTGAAGGTGTGGCTTGCCGCTACACGGCTGTGCTCTTCTACTGCTGCATGTACGCCAGCATCCTCTTCCTCGGATTGGTGGCTCTGGATCGCTACTTGAAGATCGTGAGGCCGTTTGGTGGAACATGTGGTGCTTGTCTTTACAGTTACTCATTCACCGTAGCCATGGCTGTTATGGTGTGGTTAGTTGTGATCGCTCTTTCTCTTCCCAATGTAATACTGACCAATAAGCCAATACTAAAGAATATGAATAACTGTGCAGATTTAAAGAGTGATCTAGGTAAAAAGTGGCACGGAGTGGTGATCTACATCAACATACTGATCTTCTTCCTAGTTCTGATCACTCTGCTCACCTGCTACATGTCCATCTACAGACACATCCATCGATCCTCTGCCCAGTTCATCATAGTCGGAGAGACAAATCAGCGTAAGGCCAAGAAAGGGCAGAGCATTCTTGTCTTACTGGTTGTGTTTTTTATCTGCTTCGTGCCTTATCATCTATGTAGGATCCCATTCACTAAAAGCCAGACTGATGGAGTTCAAATGGATTCTGCATTGCTGAATGGGAAAAAGGCAACACTCTTGTTGTCTATGTTCAATGTGTGTCTGGACCCGATAATTTACTTCCTTATGTGCCAGTCTTTTAGGAGCAAGCTATCTCAAACACTGGGATTCTGGACACTTAGTGAAAGAATGTCCGTGTACTCTCCAACATCTACAAGGAAAACGGTAGTGATGCTCTTTAAGGAAAGCTCACCTTCATAAGAAAAATCAGTGTTGTGTGGACATAAAGTTTATATATAAATTATGGTAGCTGATAAATACAGTATCACATATGTATACACACTCACTAGCTACTTTAAGAGGCTTAGCAAAACTGGACAGTTGAAGACAAAGAAAAAGAGAAAGGAAAAGAAAGGAAAAGGCCAGCCAATGTTTTTCCAATCTTCAATTGTCCACTTTCGGTGAGCTTGCAGCCTCAGATTCCTGTTATTGGTTAAAAGGAGTGGAACACGATGTGGTCTTCTGCTATTGAAGCCCATCTGTCTCTAATTTCAATATGTGCATTCTGAGATGCTTTTCTGCTCACAATGGTTGTAAAGAGTGGTAATTGGTCGTATTGTAGCCTTCCTGTCAGCTCAAACCAGTCTGGCCCTTTTCATCTGACCTCTCTCATCAACAAGTTCTTTTCACCCATAGAGCTGCTTAATGGGTTGTTTTGTTTTTTGTTTTTGTTTTTTTTTTGGTTTTTGCACCATTCTGTGTAAAGTAGAGAGACTGTTATATGTGAAAATCCCAGGAGATCAACAGCTTCTAAAATACTACCTAAAACAACTATGTCACGATCACAAATGTCACATTTGTTTTCCCCATTTTGATGCTTGGTGTGAACTGAACCTCTTTGACTGAAGGTATTCATCTGTATCTGTATGATTTCATGCATTACGCTGCTGCCACTTGATTGACTGATTAGATAATTGCGTGAATGTGCAGGTATACAGATGTTCCTATTGATGTGGACAGTAAGTGTATGTACTGTAAACTGTATATATACCTGTATATATGCTATTTTTTATTATCAGAAATGTATGTATGATTATTGGCTTATCACTGTTTACATTGTTGTTGTTTTTTTAAGTTAAAAATAACTTAAAGGATCTAACCATTGTTCTTTATACTTGATAATATAAAACTGAAGATTCTACATTTGTGTAAATAAAGTTTATCTCTTCTGATATGAAATTGAAGGACAAAAATGGATAAAAATGAGCTCCATTTAAGGATAAACCACTGCTGTGAAATCATACTATTTGATTAAAACTACTTGGTTACAGTGTGATGGTTTACATCCTATGTAAGGAATAAAACACTACAGGGTGTGCTGTTATAGAAAAAGTCCACCCTGAAGTTGATTATTTTCCATGAAAAAGCAGTTTAATGTTTCTTATCCCACAGCAATTTGCCATCAATTACATTTTTTTTTTACATTATAGAACAGCATGTTCTATCTTTTATTCATTTGTAAGTTACATCTGTCCATGAAAAAAGTTAGTTTCCATTATCATGAATCCTGAAGACTTTCCCACAACAGAAAACTTACTAACTGTTACAAAGACCTGACATTGGAGACTCATTCCATATATGCTAAATAAAAGTCACTTTAAAGACCTTAAAGTAGAACAGTGATGGACGCCTCCATTGCAAACAAGTCTAGTCTTTCTTGTTACTAATGTGTATGCTTCAAATACCCTTAAAATATATTTTAAACAGGAAGGAAGCTATTGAAGAAAAAAAATTTTTAAACATTTGGCCTTGCTGTGAACCTGATTCTATTTGGAACAATTTCAGTGTAAACGTTCCATGTGAACATTCAACCATGCGTTTTCTTAATGAGAATTTCAGCCCAATAGACAACAGATGATCTTGAAGAAAAAATATTTCAGTGTTTGGATCGATTCCAAAATCTAGTCCATAGATGTAGTCCATCAGTTCCAAAATCCCAGTTCATCTGCTGCTTACAATATTAATTTACTGTGAATCCTACAAGCATTCAACCACTCATTCTTGAGCTATTGAGAATCTTGGAAACTAGTGGTAAACGCATAAAATATTCACCATAGCAACAATTACACACTGGGCATTTAAAAATAAAACTGTCTTAATTGTTTTGTTGTCACAAAAATACTCTGCTTTCATGGATATCAAACAATTGCAAACAAAACACAGGTTTATCAAAAAAAATATATATATATATATATTTGTTAAATATAGGTGTGCAACAATTATTGGCTCTCTTTTAGTCAATAGTTTGTGCTACCTCCCTTTGCCAAGATAACAGATCTGAGTCTTCTCCTATAATGCCTGATGAGGTTGGAGAATACATGGCAAGGGATCTGAGACCGTTCCTCCATACAGAATCTCTCCACGCTGGTGAACTCTCCTCTTCAGTTCACTACACAGGTTTTCTATGGGTTTCAAGTCAGGGGACTGAGATGGCCATGGCAGGACCTTGATTTTGTGGTCAGTAAACCATTTTTGGGGTGCTTTTTGGTGTATGTTTTGGATCATTGTCCTGCTGGAAGATCGAACCACGGCATTAAACACATTTTAAGCTTTCTGGCAGAGGCAGTCAGGTTCATTTAATATTAATTAATTAATATATCTGTTGATATTTGATAGACTCCATGATGCCATGTATCCTAACAAAATTTTCAGGTCCTCTGGCAGAAAAACAGCCCAAAACATTAAAGAGCCACCACCATATTTAATCGTGGGCATGAGGTATTTTCCATAGGGCTACCTCTCTGTGTGCACCTCTTGTGTTTATTGCCAAAAAGCTCTATTTTGGTTTCATCTGACCATAGAATCCGATCCCATTTGAAGTTCCAGTAGTGTCTGGCAAACTGAAGATGCTTGAGTTTGTTTTTGGATGAGAGTAGAGGATTTTTTCTTGAAACCCTTCCAAACAACTTGTGGTGATGTAGGTGACTTTGGATTGTAGTTTTGGAGACTTTCTGACCCCAAGATGCAACTAACTTCTGCAATTCTCCAGCTGTGATCCTTGGAGATTTTTTGGCCACTTGAACCATCCTCTTCACAGTGCGTTGAGACAATATAGACACACGTCCAATTCCAGGTTGATTCATAACATTTCCAGTTGACTGGAACTTCTTAATTATTGCCCTGATGGTGAAAATGGGCATTTTCAATGCTTGTGTTATTTTCTTATAGCCACTTCCCATTTTGTGAAGCTCAACAACCTTTTGCCAAACATCACAGCTATATTCCTTGGTCTTACCCATTGTTATGAATGACTAAGGGAATTTGTCCTATGTGTTACCTCATATTTATACCCCTGTGAAACAGGAAGTCATGGTTGAACAACTTCCTGTTCCTAGTCACCCAGGTGTACTAAAAAATGTAAAATATCAATGGGAATATACTTCAGATATATTTTTCTCATATGAATTCATAGCGGTGCCTATAATTGTTGCACACCTATATTTAACAAAGGTATTTTTTGGGTAAACCTTTGTTGTGTTTGCAATTGTTTGATATCCATGAGAGCAGAGTATTTTTACAAAAGATCAAAAGGTTAAAACATAAAGACAATTTTCACCTCCCTCTTTGCTCATATTTACCAAGGGTGCCAGTATTATTGGAGGGCACTGTATGAACATTATTGATGGAGTGCGACAACTGCCCTTTCTATTCTATAGGTTCAGTAGGTTTTCAGTTCTTTTCTTAGTACAAGAAAACAATTGTAATTTCTAGTTTGTGCCGAGGTTATGCTGAAAAATGCTGGTGTATTCCTTTAAAAGAGGGATGCCAAACTCTATTTCTGCCTGTACCACATCAGCATTTTGTTTGAAGGGCCATAGTGTAAAACTATTAATTTAAAAAAAAAAAAACATATCTGTTATATCAATCACTAATAAAGTTACCAGGAAAAAGAAGGGATAACAGATCATATTCACCTGTACTAGGCCTAGGTAAGAACTGATTAAATGTTGTTTTTTTTAATGTTTTTATGACTGTTTTTCCAAATATCAAAAATATAAATGTTAATAAAATGAGTCAGAAGAAGCTTCACCAGATTATCTCTGCTAAGACATGTCCTTCATTCCCCATCTCTCTAGTCTTCATGTTCCATCAACTTTTTTACAATATAGAGTGCGTGTAGGTTTCTAATGGCAATTCCTGACATATTTCTGAATCTTCTGAATTTTTTTTTTTAGACAGGTTTTTTAGGGGTTTTTTTAGGTCTAATAAGCATCAGATGCAGGAGATACTGCAAGTGTTGATTTTATCTGGTGTTTCAGCACTGTGAGATGTGAGCTCATACCTGCTGTACATGGGTATTTGCTATGGCAGATCTGCAGTGAATTCTAGATTGTGTGAAAATGTTGAGCAACAGAATGCTTCGATATGCTGCGTAGGTTTTTTGTGTAGGTTATGTTTGTGCATGCTGAATCAAACAAGGCAGCAAGTTATGTTTGGCCCACAGATGTGCCTTAAAATATATAGAAGTAAAAAATAGTCACAAAAAACAATTTTTTTTTTTTTTTTTTTTTTTGCTAGAACTTTCTCAAGCTCTGAATAATGTTGTCTTGGACTAAACTCTAAACATATCTACATTAAAAACCATTTAAAGCCTCTAATGTGATGCTTATAAACTACATATTACCAGATTTATTGTGTACTAGGGTACAAATGGCATATCTGCCCAGATTACATATTTTCTGCTGCTAACAAACTCTACAAAACTGACATATTCTCTTCTTCTTCCTCCTCATCTTTTTCTCTGCTGATTTTACACTACTCAAATTTGGTAGGGCCTGGGGCAGGTTGTTAATAAGCTCAAACAGTGTAAATATGCTAAATGAAATCTCATCATATGCTGTCCTTGTGCCGTTTTCAAATAAACAGGCAAAAACCTGAACTGGTGGTTCCCCTGTAGATGCCAGCTCCACATAGGCCAGGTCTGAGTACGCACTTGGACCCTCGTAGATGACCCACGGCCCTGTCCAGCTATCTGGGTCACGGGGCCGCACGTTGAGGTACAAGCCAAGATCCTGGCGAGCATTGGTCCAGGTTGGGTGTCCGTACACTACCCATGTTGGTGTTAAAAAATTCTGGAAGGGGCTTGCTGAAGTGGAAGGTCCACTAGTTGTGGACTTCACCCACTGGACTTCACCCAAGTTGGACTTCTGGAGGAGTTGGAAAGGTGCTGGAAAGCCAATCACACTTCCATGACAGCCATTTCTAGGCTCCACAAGCTTGTGCACCAGTTGTCCTCTTTGGAAAACAGTGCCATCATCAAAACTGAGGGCCTGAACGCGGGAGCCAAGGGTACTGCGGGCGTTACAGTAGAGCACATTGGTCCCGTCCTCTTCGTCCACCGAGACAAGCTGACACTCCACGCATTCAGGCTCTGGTACTGTTTTGCCGAAATGCCACGTCCTGCCATGTGTATCACTGTAGAAGCAGAAGGAGTGGGGGGTGGTTTTACAGATCTTTCCGAAGCACTTCTTGCAGTCAATGTGGTAGGTGTAGGCTGGGATCATCAGACGGCCGGATTTTAACTGGATCCCATGGCCTGGACCGAGAGCAAAGGTAGCCCACGCTATACATGTAAACAGAATAAGACAATACACGGAATTACATTACTAGCACATTTAACTTTGAGGTTTTGTTTGGGCCAATATGACATATTTTAAATTTGTACGACTAGTTTTAGGTCCATATGCAAGACTCTTGAACCTCAACTGCTCAGTTTCATCCTGTCTCAAGTGTAAGTTGCTTTGGATAAATGTGTTACCCAAATGAGCCTATGTAAATGTAAATTTGAAAACAAACATTATGATTATATAAACAGAATACGAGAGTTAAAGCATGGCTTCTGCATCCCAGTCCTGCACTCTCAGAAATCTCAGAACACTAACAAACTGTACTTTTTCTGGTAACTACGGTGGTAGAATTAAGGGTGCATCTTTTGTACCTTTAGCGTAAATCTTTTGCCTAGGATAGTGCATGTGCTGTTCCATTAATGATCTTTTAGTGTAGTAGTTCTTAAGGTCCAATTATGGTACCTAAGTTGTTTTCAAAGGATTCCTGCTAAAATATACCCTTTATGGTACCACTCCAGCAACAAGGAAAGGTATATTTTGGTATTTCTGAGAGTGTTGGGATCCAAAGCACTGAACATTTTACTGCTCTCACACACCTTCCAATTTGGGTTAGAGCAGAGAAAGTCTGCTGTGGTTCCCAGGATAGTACTAGAGCTTCTTGTTCCAAAGAAACTTTATTACAATGGGATAAACAATAGTGTTTTTTTAGTATCCTGTTTCACCATAATTGGGGTCTCAAATTTAACGTTCCTATGAATGAGGCAGGTTTAAATTTGATCATGCTCTGCATTAACCAATATAGCATTCAGGAACTAAGGCTCACCTTTAATTGTGTCACCTATGACCTTCTTAGTGAGGTCAGTGGCAGGACTCCAGGTCTCCCCATAGTCCTCACTGTACACATAGCAGAGCCTAGTGACATTGTTTCCTGTCACCAACTGGTACTCCTCTGTGGTGTGACCAAGCACTGCGATGAAGAAGAGGAAGAGCGTCCCGGTGAAGGTGTCGTACACGGGACACGGGTTCATTGAACGGTGGCCTTTTAGGCAGGCGGTGCTCAGGACTCGCATGTCGTCCCACTAGACCAAGGAAAAGAGCGAAGGAGATGTAAGATCATAGCTGAATTGTATGCATTCAGACTAAACATGTAAAGGTATTTTGAGATTCTGTTGCTTCTTTCTTGCAGACCTCTACATAGTTCCTGTAGAAGACACCCTTGCGCATGACAAGCAGGTGAGCATTGGAATCAGCAGGACTGAGTCTCTCCTCACAGAAGGCCAGGAAGCAGGAGGAGCTCTGCAAGAAGATCAGAGCTGGTATGCGATACGTCACGCCACTCACTTCCTTCCGGAACAGCACGGAACGGGCGGGGAAATAGGAGTGGGTTCCTGTGGTGCCATGATGGGAATCCATAGGATACTGAAAAACAAAACAAATTCAGACCACAATCAGAATCAGAATCATAATCAGATTGTTCTGAGCAGGATCCTCAGCAATCACAAAAATTTCAAAGAACCATCATTTAAGCATAATTATACTAAAGCGCTGTTGAAGTCTCATATCTGATCGGTCAGAAGATTTGTTTATCAAACAGATAGTTCTGGTTCACATTTGAATGGATAAGCAGCATCCTAACAATGCTTATATTTAGTATATGCACACTGGGACGTTTCACTGGGTGTATCACTCTGTTTCTCCGTGTGTGCGCCACGTAAAATTCGAATTTTAGCTAACCGTAACTGTTACTATAGCATAGTTAAGGACATCATCAGTAGACATAGCAAACGATGCATTTTTCATGAATATAACTTTTGACTTAAAATCAGAAAGCTCAACAGATGAAATACAAATCAATGTGGGCCCAATGAGCAGCACTGATTGGCTATCAGTGAGGCTTCTTCGGGATCTATTTTCATCAGTGGAACAAAGATAAACAAAACATTTGGCCATATTGTGTCCAAAATGTCAGTTACTTGATATTAATTGCTTGTTTATAGAACTGTTGTATAAAAACAATATCGCACTCGCGATCATGCAGTTATACTTAGCTACGGCCAAATCACAGCCATGCCGAAATTCAGTATAACCGCACTCTTGCTCATGCAATATTGTCTTAATAATCTAATGGCTTGGAAAGTAGTCCCAGCTGTAACATAAACAATAGGTTATATTAATGACTCGTTCTTATATGTTATTGTATCAGGTGCTCACAGCTCTGACATCCTTACTGTTTCAAAAATGTTAAAGTTTCGAACGTCTGGGCCATTAGAAATAACCAAGAAGATTGATTCAGCTATGTTCCACAGATGCAGTCTTGTCAAAGTAGACAATTATTCATCATAAATATGTGTAAAAAATAATAATAAATAAAATTTCACTATTTACAGAAAGCAGCAGATCTAACACTGGGGACAGACAATTTAATGAAATACATGGCATCACAGCATATTTTCATAATCCAAAAGGATCATATTTCATATTTCACAGTATTTCTTACAGAGCTAAAAATAACCGATTCAAATAATTATTTGTTACAATGATAAACTAAAACAGGAACCAGCATTTAACCTTTTAAACATACCAGCAATATATGACTCTCTTTACAAAACCCAATAAATGGAGATGCTCTGCTGTACAACTTAGCTGTTTTTTTAGTTCTGATGTTTGGCTCGTACAGAGAACGTTGGCACTTTTTTCTCACTTTGTCTTTTCCTGTGTTTGCAGTGTGAGTGAAAGACTGTTAGAGTGTCATTTGTCTAGAACATTCTGTGCAAAAAAAAAAAAAAAAAAAAAAAAAAAAAAGAGTTGTCACTAACAACTCAGCAATATTCATTACATGTTTGTAGTGTATGAAAATTTCTTGTGCACTATTACTATAAATTTCTTTGAAAATTACTTCTTTAAACATAAAACCATGCAAGAATTTTAATGTGGGGCAAATGGCATCTAAAATCTTGATTTAAGCAACTAAATTCCATAGAGATCGAGTCAGTCAGTATTGCACAGTTTGTTTCATGGTGGAAATGTTAACAGTAGTCCCTTGTTATCATTTTTAGACATATACGATTATTATATATCATGCAATGTATGAAATATTTCAAACCCGGACACCCCAGCATATTTTGTACATATAGCATATTACTATATACCAGTATACCAGCTGTGACACTGAAATCACATTTACATTATTTATATAATTTTATTTTTTTCTTTAATGTAATGTTCAAAGGTGATTCTTTGAAACATGGTTATTCTCTAAACTGAAAGGCAGAAGTTGTAACAGGATGATGATTAATCAATGCCAAAATGTCCAAATTGCTTTCCTGTAATATCAATAACTTACCACAATTATTAGTTGGTTATTAGTTTAAAAATGCATCATACTTTCAAACTGCATTTAGAAGTTTGTGATAGATGAAAAACAGACTTACTAGCAGATAGATCTTCAGTGGTTAACAGAGTCTTTGACAGCTTGACTACTGTTTGAGGGTGAAATGTTGAAAGCATGTGAAAGTGTGCATGCGTGTACATGTGTTTATGCTTTGTAAAAGAGAGCGAGAGAGAGAGAGAGAGAGAGAGAGAGAGAGAGAGAGAGAGAGAGAGAGAGAGAGAGGTGCAGACACACAATACTTTTTTTGCATGACTCTGTTTATTAGGTAGAGGCCTATTCAGTGTCCTGCTCTTAGCTTGTGCACCGACCCGGAAATGAGCTCAACTCATCAAAAGAACTGTATCCAGAAAATCAGCAATCTACAGCCATTATGTGTACAAGTTCCATGTGTGTGTGTGTGTGTGTGTGTGTGTGTGTGTGAGAGAGAGAGAGAGAGAGAGAGCTAATCATGTTCAACAACAGGATCTTAACAAGCTAGCACTGGAAAGGCTTAGCAAATCAGAGAGATGAAAATTTGAAACAGCTAAAGGCAAAACACTTAATTAACAGTCAAATCTAACAGAGCCACCATTTTATCAGAGATGCATTTTTTTCCTCATAAAATTAGAGATATCGGACTAACCAGTGAGCCTAGCTTGTGAATGTGACCATTAGCTGCAGGGGAAAACCCTAGTTTGTCCTGAAGCCTGGTGCAATGCTCACTCATTGTTTTGTATAGATCTCTTTTCATCCACGGTTTCATCTTGTTCAAATTTGACTTTATAATGAAATTCATTGACAACACAAAAGTAAATATATTTTTTGCAAAGGACTGTTTAGAGTGAGGATTTTCTGGTTCCTTTTACGAGACATGCAGATGTGTCTCACTGTCTGTTCATCTCTTTCGACACAGGAAGACGGAGGGAGTTTGACCCACAGTTTCCTGCTGACGAGCTCTGTTATAACACCAAGCTAAGTGACTACGAGGATGATGTCCACATGCCTGATCAGCATGAGGAGGAGCAAGATGGTGGTGATGAGAATGAGGTGCCTTTTAGAAGCCCACCCCCTTCAAGAAGCCCATCCCCTTTACCAAGCCTATCTGCTCTGAGGATCACCCCCCCTTTCCTAAGGCAATCTCCATTAAGAAGCCCATCCCCTTTGAGAGTCACACCCCCTTTGAGAAGTCCAACTCTACTGAGATTCTCATCCGTTTTAACAACAACATCCCCTATAATGAGACCAACCCCAGTGAGGAGGCCATCTCCTACAAGAAGAACAACCCCAGTGAGGACACCTTCTCCTACAAGAAGACCAACCCCAGTGAGGACACCTTCTCCTACAAGAAGACCAACCCCTGTGAGGACGCCATCTCCTACAAGAAGAACAACCCCTGTGAGGAGGCTATCCCCTATAAGAAGAACAACCCCTGTGAGGAGGCTATCTCCTATAAGAAGACCATCCACTGCGACGAGCCCACCCCCTTCTGTTACTCGTGTGTCCCGTCCTCGCATCAGTGTCAACATAGCTGACTGTGTGGTTGGTCAACCTTATGTTTTAGGCCATGTTTTGATTCCTGTCCAAAGCCAGAGGAGGAGGAGGGATGAAGAGGACAACGAAGAAGCCCCTCCTAGTAGAAGGCAGCGTGTGGATCCTGTTGAGGAGGAAGAATATATCAGGAGGCCCGTCCGAATCCTATCGAGTCTGATTTCAATATATATGAGAGTGCTATGAAATTCAAAACCTCGTATTCATCACCTCATACTCATCACCTCATACTCACCACCTCATACTCACCACCTCATACTCACCACCTCGTAGTCACCAGCTCATCAGAAAATGTGTAGTAAGTATCAGTGGTAAGTATTTTGGTAAGTATTTTACATATAGATTCCAGCATTAGTTTTTTATTATTATTGTTGTTGTTGTTGTTATTGTTATTTTATTTGCGCTAAGTATTTCACCTGTAGGCTCTGGACTCCAGCATTAGTCTTTTTTTGAAAGTTAATTTATAGTTAATAATGTATATTAATCAAATTTATATGGATAAAATGTGTAGGTTAATTAATTAATCAAATTTATATGGATACAATGTGTAGGTTAATCAAATCAGCATTGAAGTATGATGTATTTATGTAAATATGTATATATGTATATATCAAGTTTTTTAGATTAAGTATTTTAAGATTAAGTAATAACTCACAGACGAAATTAATGCATGACCCCTAACCAACGCCCCCATCCCCCACCCCCCCCATAGTCTAGAGAGTGTAACTCTGCTTATACCAGAGCTATTCACCAACCATAACAATGATTATTTTATCAATTAACAAAACGTCTCACAATTTAATGGTTTATAGTTCAGAAAGTGTAACCGAGACTGAGAGCACTTATAACCAAGACTCCTTCCATAAATTGTAAACATCACCTAACGGAAAAATGTCACACTGATGATTAGGAGAATTACTGTTTACTGTACTAATATCTGTAAATAATAACCTAACCTAATACATTTAAATAAAAAAAAAGTTAATATAGGTTTATAATAGCTGTATTGTATGATTTTTTGGTTGTTGCTTTTAAATAATCAATAAAGTGTCTTTTTTGTTCAACACTCATGTTTCAAGTGTCTTTTCTTATAACACACTATAAGCATTTCTCATTGGTTTCACATATACGTACAATGTAGAAATACTGCTTCAGTTGAAACTTTGGTGTTCAATGAATGTTTGGTGAAGTAATTACACTGTTTTCCTCACACAAGCAGATACACTCTAGCCAACAGTCTGAACCTGTTAAATCTGTATAATTAACAATCTGGTGTTGTTATAATGCCAAATAAAATAACAGGTGAATCTCAAGGTGCAATTTTGCTGTTAAGATTTCAAAATTGATTCTCACAAGTGATTGCAGAAGGTACAGGTGAAACTAACACACCATGAGGAAGAAACTGAGTTCAGGAGGGTTTGATTAACCAGTTTCCATTTTTGTCTAAGCATTAATGAATTTTTTTTTTTAATGCAAACTTGATTTTTTGTGTTTTCTATCTGTTATCTATAGTCGTCATAGCCAATACTACTCTGAATGTAACCAGATAGAGATAAAACTTTAGAGTAACAATTAAACACAAGTTCAATAGCTACTCAATATAGTCATGAAAACATTGTTTCACTTAATTTATGCTACAAATGTGTTGATTATGTTGATTCATTGCTTGTATCACACAATAACAGATGACACTTTCATTGTTAAAAGTGATCTTGCAGATATTATACAGATTTGTGACCAATATTGTATAAGGGAGTTATAGACCCCCAGTTATGTACTGGGTCAATCTGAGCTTGTGAAGACCCCCAATGGGAGCAAAAAGTGAGGGCCACACAAGGGTGTGTTAGCATCAACATTGAATCAAAGAAAACATGTTTAACCACCTCAGGGAACACTCTATAGAATTAGCAAATGCACAATTGTAATGCATCCATGATAATGGCGTGAAGTCATTAAGGACATGCTAAAGCTATACTTAAAATATTTGTTTTAAATTAACAATTTATTTTCAGTCTATAATTTGGGTACATGGTTGTTGTACACACTATAATTGTGTCTTAGCACATAAAAAATGAATAATAACATGAACACGTGCATAACAAACTGAAAATGCAATACATTACATTTGCAATTTTAAGTAGATATAGGACAAGTTTCATTTTCACCTGGAAGGATTTTGTATCTTCATCTCCTAAGTGTCACCAGCAGAATTTATTTAAAGCACAGGTGTAAAGGAAGCAGTGAGGAGACAGTGACCTAATAAGCACGTATACACACACATTTTCATTTTAAGATTGCAGGTTCTGAGATACATATGAGACTATATTTCCCTGCTCCATAGACGTTGTCTTTTAGCTCTAAAACTGAACTCAGTTTAAGGCATGTGTATATACAGACAATTGACAAAACAAAAAAAAAGAAGAAAAAAAAAGAAAGTGGCCATGGGTGTCTCTGATACCACACACTCTCTTGACACCATTTTCTTCCTTCAAGGGTGAGACATTTCAGGAGAGGGAAAGCTGTAAAATTCATGACAGTGCTCCTGCTATAATACACTCAATAATACATTACATAATTATAAACATTTAAATTATCAATATGATAAGCTCTCTGTATCTTGGACATACTGTGTAAAATTGGGATTTCATGGCATTTGTGTTATTATATTGAGGGAAAAAAGAGAACAAAGGCTGAATGAACACATTTAATTCAGGAAAAGCAATCAGCTTTTTGTGTCCTGAGCTGTTTCTCATCAGGGAAAGCATTTACACCATTACATGGTTGACAACTGGTTTAGCATACAAGGCCATGCTGAGAGCGCACTCCACACAGCACATGCTGACATCCCTAAACAAGATCCAGGATGTCACCACATGCTGACATCCTGGATCTTGTTTAGGGATGTTTCTATTCACGACTTTAGTGCTGTGACCAGTTGAGCAATGCCACACACTTTTTATCAACATCACTTTATTGATGTAATGCCACTGCTATCATCAGAAACTGTACAGTACAATACACACAGCATATACCTAGAACGTATGCCAACAAGGAAGGTGTGCCTGATAAAGTAAGTGTACACAGTGTTTAAAAACGCCAGCAACACTGCTGTGCATGCCACACTCCCAACAGCACCACACAAACGACCATGTCAAGTGCTGCTGTGCTGAGAACGGAGCACCACCCAAATAACAGCTGGTCATTTGTCGTCCTATAGTGGCTCCCTTTCATTAAGGAGGGTCCAGGGAAACTTACATGGTAGTTTTACTTGATAAGGTGCCAAGTGACTGAGTGCACTGAAGGTGTACGAACTAAAGAAACCAAGTGGTTGTGTGTTATCAAAATGTAGGGTCCATGAAACATAGCCAAGAGATTATTATTACAGTGGTGTAAGTCACAACCCCCATTATCAAAGTTGTCATATTTATGATTGAGATTTTTATAGTTATTAGCCTGTTTGACTCGACATTTGAATTGAATGGGTTTAATCCAAACTGTCATCTTGGACCTAATGTATTCAGTCAGTACATATTTAAATAAGGAACCAAATATTAGCACAGTTGGATTATATATATTTATATACTTGTATCTTCTTTTTTTTCTTTTAGCTCTTCACTAAGAGGGTCAGTAGGGTTTATTTGACAGTTAAAATGATCCTTTTGCTAGCACCCGTGCTCTGAACGAAACAGCTGCGTTATTCGGACGCGCCTGCGGAATGATGGCGTTTGCGTCATCAAAGCTCGACGTTTCCATATTCGCTGCACGTGCGCAGGACTCAGCAATTATTGTGTTTATGTTCGAGTAATATTTGTGTTATCTACAAGTTTCAGGCGAAATATTAAAAGCTTTATTGGACTGCTACATCCACTGGTTTCCGGTAAATTCATTTTGGAATAGGTGTTTAAACAGTTTTTTCGGCTTACGTGTTGGCTCGCTCTGGTGTTATTTGGCTTGACTAACAAATTGGCTAATAACAAATTAGCAGGTTCGTTTAACTGGATAGTTCTTTTATTTTTTAATGCTGAAATGGAGCTAGGCGTAAAGGAATCGTGTTTTCAGTTTTACGGTATGTTATTTTATTAGCGAGATAACCTTTACTGCTTTATACTACGCAGGTGAACTTTCTCAGAGCTTTCAAAACACACGGGAAGAGCTACATCCGGGGTCTTAGGCCTGTATACTTTATTTTGTCTACAAGACAGAATTATATGTTAATTTAGTGGTCTTTTCTTATAACAAACGCTCATTAATTTAAAGTCAAACCGGGGGAAAAAACAAAAGTTCAAACAGGCTCAAACGCTCAAGTAGTTTGTACAGAGCTGTCATATGTACCACGTGACTTATAACAGCAAATACTGACCTTACACTGAACTTGAGAAGAGTATAAAAGAGTGAAAAGAAAATGCTGCCAAAAATATGCAACATTCAAAAGAACTGAAACTGGAATAAAAAAGTCTACATTTATATTGCTTTCACAAACATAGTTTAATGCTTTAACATACACCTTTTGTTATATTTGTAAGGATGCTTCTTCTCAATACAGGTCAGTAAGCAGCATGGCACAGCACTGGGCTGGAGGCCACACTGCCCCGGTGCTGTGTGTCGGAGCTGCAGCAGGAGCCGGCGGACTTCTGGCCTCGGGGGCCGAAGGAGGTGAGGTGACGGTGTGGACTCAGGAAGGGACTCCTCTCTCACAGTTGCGTTTGACCTCTCAGGACGACGTCACGTGTACGGTTTTCTCCAGCACAGCTCCGGGGCTGTTGTATGTGTCTCACGGTGAGACGGTGAGCATCCTGGACCCACGCAGTCTGAAGAAGCCGGTGGAGGAACTCGAGGACGTCGGCGAGGACGAGATCAACTCGCTTTCAGTGAGCGAAACGGGTGCCTCGCTGGCACTGGCCGATGATTCGGGGGCTGTGAGGGTGGTGGACCTGCAGACGGGAAAAGTGAGCCGCACGCTGCGCAAACACACCAACATCTGCTCTTCCGTGGCGTTCCGACCCCAGAGGCCACAGAGCCTTGTGTCTGCAGGGCTGGACATGCAGGTGAGAGACACAGATTTTACATCAGACAAAAAATGCAAGATAAAACTTAAAGCTGGGGTGGACAAATAGCTAACCCAGGACTAGCAGATTCTATGATTAGGTGACGCAATACATGGTCTGCCTGTTAGTTGGGACTGTTTGTCCTAGGTATATTAATTAGCTTGAACAGATTTCCATAATCAGTGAAATGAAGGGGCATGGGACAGTGACTACAGTGCTGTGCAGCACAAAAACTCTTATATAACTCTAATAACTAACACACACACACTCAACATCAGACAGGAGCAAAAAGGCATGTTAGCCAGACTCAAATAATTTTCTTTGAAAGTTTCTTTCAGACTTTTTTTTTTATAAATTGCACAAACACGATGCTTCATCATCAGAGACATGAATTTATCATTTGTCCACCCCTGTTAAAGTATTTAAAAATTAACAACGAAAGTAAATGGGATGTTTTCTGTGTCTGACTTCTTGTGAACCATTTTGATAGAAATGTTCACAGAGGCCCATGTTTACACAAGTAAGAGTTGCTGTTTTTATGGACTGTAAGTCATAAAACTTCAAACTGGCCGAGTCGGTTTCCAAAATGATACTTAAATTAACTCCTACTTACCGGTAATACACTTTGTATTACCGTATTA
Source organism: Cranoglanis bouderius (assembly GCA_023630585.1). Taxonomy (NCBI): domain Eukaryota; kingdom Metazoa; phylum Chordata; class Actinopteri; order Siluriformes; family Cranoglanididae; genus Cranoglanis; species Cranoglanis bouderius. Next base: position 4,679,746 of record CM042571.1, read on the forward strand.
GGAGACTGAAACCCCTTATCTCACTGCACCTGTGGTTTGTTTAGCTGAATCCATTTCTGTCCTGGAAACTCTTCCTCTTAGTTCTTGCCTTAAAACGGCATGAGAAACATAATAGAAACAAAATAGATTACAATTTTCCATTACTAGAACACACATTAGGTAAGGCAAGGTGTACAGTGACTGATATACAGTCAAGGTCATAAGTTTACATACGCCTTGCAGAATCTGCAAAATGTTAATAATTAATAAATAAATAAATAAGAGGGATCATAAAAAAATTGCATTTTGTTTTTTATTTAGTCCTGCCCTGAATAAGCTATTTCACATAACAGATGTTTACATATAGTGCACAAGACACAGTAATAACCGGATTTGCACAAATGAACCAAAAGTTTACATACGCTCGATTCCTAATACTGTGTGTTGTTACCTGGATGATCATCGACTGTTATGTTTTGTGATAGTTGAGTCCCTTGTTTATTAAACTGCCCACTGTTCTTCAGAAAAATCCTCCAGGTCCTGCACATTATTTGCTTTTCCAGCATCAGTGTAAATTGTGTTGGGTTTTTTTTTCCCATTTTGTACTGCCCTTCAGAAGCTACATAAGATATGTACATGTTTCCCAGAAGACTAGTAGCAATTTACACCGATCATCCTGTTCAAAAGTTTACCCCCCTCCCGGCTCTTAATTCATCGTATTGCCTTCTTGAGCATCAGTGAATGTTTGCACCTTTTGTAATAGTCGTGTACGAGTCCCTCAGTTGTCCTCAGCGTGAAAAGATGGATCTCGACATCATATAGCCGTTGTTGGAAAAGAGTCAAATATGCAGAAGATGCTGGAAAAGCAAAGAATGTGCAGAACCTGGAGGATTTTTCTGAAGAACAGTGGGCAGTTTAACTGCTCAGGACAAACAAGGGACTCATGAACAACCATCACAAAACATAAAAACATTTGCTGATCATCCAGGTAACAACACACAGGATTAAGAATCAAGCGTGTGTAAACTTTTGAACTGGTTCGTTTGTGTGAATGTTACAGTGCGGGTCAGTCATGTTCTTCGGGCTCTTCAAGTTGTTCTTTCGAGTGGAATATTTTCCAGTGCTTTCTGCAGTGACACGAGAACTTTTTTTTTTTTTCTTCAGAAAAAAACAAAACATGAATAAATTTAAGTGGCAGAAAAGTCAATTCACTAAAACTAATTTAAAAAATAATAATTTAGTGTGTGCTGTATAAACATGGACTGCAAAGCAGACATGCACTTATGTTCATTTTGTAACGGTTGTATAAAGGAAGCTTGTACACTCAGCTAATAATTCTAAAGACTTCCGCAGATTGCAGTGAAATATCACTTAAGCCATTTTTCATGTTTGCAATGCTTGCACTTCAGAAAAGATTCTGCCTGTCAGAGGCTTTTTTTTTTGCCTTTAAATGCAATGGGGTGGTGAATATTGGGGGGGGAATGACACATCTTCAGTGTAGTGGAAAAAGCAGTCATCCAAAACAGCTGACTGGAAATAAAGGCATCACTGTGGCAGTGTTGCCCTCTAGTGGTAAACACGAGTTTTATCAGTATGAGACCAAACATTTAAACATATTCACTCTTTGTGGATTAATTGGCATTAAATGAAATGTGTGAAAGGAGCTATGACTGCAGATAATAAATATGGGCCTGGATTATTATTTGTTGCATGATGCAAATGTAGATTACGCACATGACTGGGAAGAGAATGGTTCAATTGCATATTGCGGCCATATACAATAGGTCACATGGGTGGACAAATCAGTAGCTTGGGCACCCTTTACAGACTAGCTGTCTAGCTCATCATGCGTTACTACGTTCTTAGCTACCAGTTTTTAGTCTTGGCAGTTAGATTTCCAGCAACTAAAACATAAGCCTGGGCAAAACCCTGGAGCTTTTACTTGTCTAAGGGCTCACTAATGGATTTATGATTTGTGCTAACTCGGTGTGGTTACTGGACAACTTTTAAAATGTTCCTATATGACTTTCTTCTCCATTTCTTTAAAATGGCCCTTGTTGTAAATGAGCTTGAATGAGAGTTGTCACTTCTCCTATATAGTGGGTTTTTTTGGCACATTTGCTCACAGTTGTTTTGGGTTTTTTTCTTGTCATCCAGCTGATGCTGTGGAACCTGCAGAAAGCTCGGCCAGTCTGGACCTACAGTCTACAGGAGGCGCCGGAGGAGGAAGAGAAATCCCAGCAACGAGCAGGTCAGCTCTTTAACCCGCCTCTGGCTCACTGCGTCAGTGTTGCATCATGTGGAAACATTTTGGCGTGTGCTGCAGAGGACGGGCACGTGCACCTCGCCCGCGTGGGTGCTGGCTCCAGACTCGAGCAGCAGGGGGCAATAAAGGCTCACAGTCAGGGCGCCTCTCAAGCCCACTTCCTCAACTTCATGCCTCATCCTTACTGGCTGGCCACCGGAGGCAATGACGGAGTAGTGGCACTGTGGGATATAAGCGAGGAGCCTGTAGTGGCAGGAGAGGTCAAGGTCAAGGCCCAACGCAGGAAGCCCAAAAACAGGAAGTCAAAGCCTCAGAGTCATGAGGGTGACGAGGGAAAGAGAAGCGAAGAAGAGCTTTCCGAGGAGGCCAGAAGTGTTGACCCGAGTCAGACGAAAATGGCATTAAAACTGAAGTTCAGTCACGAGGAGAAGGTGAACTGGGTGTGTCCGGCACTTCTAAAAGGACAACCTAGTTTACTCGTGGCAGATCAGAGCACCAGTTTATCTGTGTATTCTCTGTCTGGGCTTTAGCAGCTTTTCTCAAACAGTGTGGGAACGCACAGAACTGTGTTTTTCTTTATTTATTTGCCTTGTGGTTAGACAAAGGGAGCTTGTAAAATACAGAACAAGTCAGACCTGACTGAATCAGCCTGAAGTGATGTGTTTCTGTCTGATTATCTTTTTTTTTTTTTTTTTTAAACAGTGTGTGTGTGTATTTAAACTACAGGGCTCGTTCTTCATACGTCGCTTAACAAATCCAACATGAGATGACGCGCCAGATAACTAATCATTACACATCTATGGGTTAAATGTGCTAATGTGTTGCTAATGTTAACTGCGCAATCCTGTGTTGCCAGGAAAAGGCGGATATAACGAGACTCGAAACCATGATCAGTGAGTCAGTGATTGGCTAATGCCAAATACAGAAGACTGAAAATGTTTTGCATAATTTAGAAAGACATGCACAGTTTAGTTTAATGTGGCTATGGGATACTTAATCAACATCAGGAAATCATAATGCACACACAACTAGGGGTGTGTAACTAACTGTAAATCGTGACACAGTGTGCTGTGCATCATAGAAATGTGCGATTCACATTGTGGAAATCAGTGCAGTTGCACAGTTTGTACACCATAGGTCCCAATCTGCACATCCCACAGAGTTAAAATAAAAAAAATAATAATAATAAAAATGCTGGTCACATGATGACATTCTTTCATGGAGAGCCTGTGAGATCTGCACTTATGTTATACATTACACGACCATATTATAACTGTTAAAAGGAACGCTTCCGTAGCTTCAAACACCACCAAGGCAGCAGAAACCGGGCATTTTAGCCCACTTTGGAGCTCTTTTTCGTCTACATAGTTCAGTATGTTTCAATCATTTTCAAAGTCCCCAGGTCAGACACTTTGTTCAGTGAACATTTTTGTGAGAATTTATAAATGCATTTACTTTTAAGATATGGTGAACCTGTAGTATGCTTTGTATACAATATTAAACCTTTTTTAGTTTTTTTTTTTTTTTTAGTTTTAGGCAGACAAAAATGCACATTGTTTATGATTCAGAAGTAAAAGAGGTTTTTCAGTCATAATTTTTCTTCATTCAAATTTCTTTCAAAATATTTTGAGAATTGAAGTGAAATCGTCAAGCCAGTATTACGGATCGAATTGAAACGTGACCATAGTGCATCAACACACCCGTACACACAACATTCAGTTACTTCATTCATGCTCAGTTGTACCAACGTTTTGGTTTATTGTTACACTTGCCTAAAGAAAACAAACAATTTAAACAGATGTAGTTCAAACTCCAGTTTAAAACGACCCATACACAATGGGGTTGCTCTTATAGGAAAATACTTAGTGATGGAGAAGTGGAATTACTGTTACCAACCTGAAGTTGATTTTTCCCCCTTGCCCAAAGTGTTTTATTCTTATACAATAAGAACAATAAGAATAAAATAAACAATAAGACTTTTATTTATTAATTAAAGAACGATGCATCATACATTTGATCCATTTATAGTTACGTTTAATGTTGTGGAATGTTCGTGAAACAAGTTAGTTATCACTTAAAAAAAAAAAAAAATTGATTGTGTTACTGAGAAACAGGATGTGTTTATTATTAGTCTTAGATCATGTGGCGCATCTACTGAATTAGCTGTTGCTATAGAAACAATAATGTATTAGAACAAGCGCATTAATATGAACCTGTGATTTGGCTTTTAGCCGGGACTACTTTCACAGCTGCTGTTAAAGAAAATGAAACACCTTCTGACTAACACTGTGATATAAATATATGAAGCCTGCTCCCGAGCACGTTTGTACTTACTGGAGAATTGTACAAACAGTTGCCTTGGCAAATGAAATGGTCAACAATCCAATCCAGTAATCCACGTATGAAGGCCCTGGTCCTCGGTAAATCTGATTCAGGTTGAAAGCACTGGATTTCTGCATGACGAATGGATGGATTAATCTGTCGGAGTGTGCACTGAATTATAGTCATTTTGTTCTGAAGTGTCTTGAGAGAAGTTGTTTTCCTTCTATTACAGGACTTTTACAGTAACCTCACAAAGCTTAGACAGTAAGACAGTGTTTGTCTGGAGAGTTGGGAGGGAATGATTTAAACTGAAGAGGAGCAATGAGTCCTTGACTGTAACACTAACAATCCCTGATTTGTACTTCATACATCAGTCGGCACATCTAAGAAAAGTGCTACTTAAACCTAAAATAAGAGGGAAAGAACGGTATATAATGAAGCTTAGGGAAATGAGTACACACAACACATGGATTAAAAGCTAATCATGCGAAAATCCCAAACTGTTTATTTACAGGTTTCAGCAGGAGCTCGAGCCTGATGAGTTACCATAATTACACAGTCAGCATTCCAGATGTAAGGCACGAAGCAGGCGTGGAGAAATCACACAGAGGTTTTTAACACAGTAAACTGGTGGTACCTCGAAAAAATAAATAGCAGTTTATGGTGTTAAATTAGAACGTTCAGGATGGATTGTGTAGTCCAAATAAATAAATGTGCGCGGATGCCTCGGATACGAGTCCTCACTAAACTCAGATCAAGACGTAAATAGACTTTCTTTCGCACGGTTCTAGATCAGCTGATGTGTAAAAGTCTATATAAAACAAGGAAAACAATACTGACTAAAAGCCATGTAATAAAAGACCTTGAATCCTAATACATGACTTGAGCTTTGTATATCTTTGCCCGCAACCTGAAATAACAGTTCATAACTTGGCCAAACACTTCTCCAAAGCCTCGATTTCGACGTCTTCGTCCTTGGTGCTGCTGTGCGCGCTGCACTCCACAAACTCCACGTGCATGGACAGCTGGGAGAACTCGAAGTCCTTGCCCTTCTTGCCCAGGTACAGGTTGGACCGAACCGAGCCATCCTGAGACGTGAGGGCCGCCGAGCGAGTCACCCTCAGTGTGTTCCTGTGCAGACAGACACAAAGGTTTGGACTGAAGTACTAACTTGATGGGCGATATACACGATAGCAACCGATTAGAAAGATCAGAATTTTAAGTGCGCTCTAATAGCAAGCTTAGCGTCTTCAGCTGAAGGGTTTACACTAACTGTCCACTTTATTAGGGACACCTGTACATTCATGCAGTTATCTAATCGGCCAATCGCGTGGCAGCGGTGCATAAAATCATACACAAACAGGTAGAGAGCTTCAGTTAATGTTCATAAACATCGGAATGAAGAAAAGGTGTCATTTCTGTGCCCTTAACAATGGCATAGATGTGCCAGATGGGTTGGTTTGAGTATTTCATAACCTGCTGATCTCCTGGGATTTTCACAAACAGCAGTCTCTAGAGTTTACACAGAATGGTGCGAAAAAAAGAAAAAAAAAAAAAAACATCTGTGTGCTGAGGGTCTGCAGGCTGAAACACCTTGTTGGTGAGAGAGATCAGAGGAGAGGAGCTGACAGGAAGTCTATAGTAACTCAAATAAGCACTCTTTACAACCGTGGTGAGCAGAAAAGCATCTCAGAACGCACAACACATCAAACCTTGAGGTGGGTGCAACAGCATCCCCCCCATATTCAACTGTCCAGTTTGGGTGAGCCAGAGCTTAAAAAGTCATTTCAAATCAGATTTGAGTCTTGTGTGTGCTCGGAGATGAAACACTTCATTGTGCATGTGTATATTACTGTCATCATAATTCAAGACTGCTTGGGAGAAAGATAATGGACATCTGCCACAAATGGCTGCAAAACAAAAAAAAGCACAAAGTTCTGCATCTGACTTTTTGTTCGCACCTAATTATAAATCGATGATGAGGTGAACTCGACTGCTAGAATAAAATGGATGCCTGTGATGCTACTTCACTACTGATGGATTTTTTTTTTTTATTCTTGTTTATGGCACATATGGACTTGATGTTACTGGTGTGGAAAGTGTGAACACAGATTTAGAGTATTAATCAGATAATAAGCCAAAGAGGAGCTCTAGCAGTCATCAACAGGCTCAAGTCCAGATTTTGTGTACATACTTATAAATATAAAAAGCATAGTGTTTGGGCACTAATAATAAACCTGCGATTTGTAAAAGTGAACACTTACAGCTCTTTCTCCAGCTGCTGCTGAATCAGTTTGGCCGATTTTGCCATGGTGATGTCTGTGTACAAAAAAAAAAAAAAAAAAAAAAAAAAAAAAAAAAAAAAAAAATGGGAGGAGCCAGAGTTTAAGTATGCATCGGTACAATCACATTCAAATAGTTTAAAACTGCATTTTTAATGTGTTCACGTCAGTCTACGGGGTTTCAACAGAGTGTACCATCTGTTCTGGAGAAAACCGTGAGTCTATACCTACCTTTATAACAGTTATACCACGGCGCTGTTAAATACTCAAATCTGATTGGTCAGAAAATGTTCTTCATTTTCTATAATGCATGGCTATTTTAATAAAATAATAAATGGTTTTTAGAAATTCTAGTCTAGAAATTCGTTATATGGTGTTTGTCACGATACTGGAATTTCTAACTTCGATACGATACCTTGAAAAATATCGATATTTGATAACATTTTCAATACCACGGGGAAAAATTGGCACAACATTAAGGGCATAAAATTGAAGTGAAGTTTGAATTTGAAATGATTACGTAATGTGAAGGCTGTTGATTGGCTATTAGCAATATTTGAGCAGTGGTAATATAAGATTAGCATTTTTTGTTGTTCTATTTTACTTTTGGTGAATTAAAAACTAAAACTATTTGTTTTACTGCATGGGACTTTAAACATCCAGCTGCAGAGGCCACGGAGCCACATAAAAAGGTTCCAGAACGCAGGTGTGATGCATTTTAGAGGTGCCTGATCCTGATTATCACCAGCCAAAATAAACTGAAAATAACAGAAGCTCTAAAAGCTAGTTAAACAATTAAATACAAACATGTGTTTAGTGTTAGAAACTACAAAGATGACAAATCCGTTTTCCATGAGTGGACAATGTACCTTGTTTGTTGCAGGCGATCAGCATGGTCGGAGCGTTCTTCATCACCACGCTGTCCGTCAGGAGGGAATAAAGGAACTCAGCCACATCCTTCACCTCCTTCTGGAAAATGGCGCTATCCAGTACAAACACGATCGCTCTGCGGTCGCAAGGACAACCAGTCAACCTCATATACATCTATATACAAATTACTTTCGCTATATATTAATATTGTGATAACTGTTTAAATCATTTATAGTTTACGATACAATGGTGTAGTAAGACGTATTAAGAATTACTGCATGGGAACGTTTCAACTCTAAAGGAAGGTCAGGAAACACTGATTAAAATGCACTTCCCTCCATTACAGCCGTTCTCCAAGAACACGAGCAACTTGTCTCTTGCTAGTGCGAACGTGTACTGTATGGCCAAAAGTTTGTGCACTCCTGACCATCACAACCATATGCGCTTGTTGAACATCCCATTCCAGATTTAGTCCCGTTTTCCCATTATAATAACTTCCACTCTTCTAAGAAGGCTTTTGGAGTGTGGCTGTGTGGATTTGTGTTCATTCAGCCTCAAGAGCATTAGCGAGGTCAGGTACTGACGTTGGGATGTCGAGGAGGCCTGGGGTGCGGTCGGCATTCCAGTTCATCCCAAAAGGTGTTCAGGTCAGGGCTCTGTGAAGGACACTCGAGTTCTTCTACACCAAGCTTGGCAAACCGTGTCTTCATGGAGCTCGCTTTGTGCACAGGGGCATTGTCATGCTGGAACCGGTTTGGGCCTCTTAGTTCCAGTGAAGAGAAATTGCAATTCTACAGCACATAAGGACATCCTATACAATTGTGAGTTTCCAACTTTGAGGCGAGAGTTTGAAGAAGAACCACATGATATGAACAAGAAGAAGAAGAAGAAAATAAAAATGTTGAACATATGTTGTACTAACTCCAATCTAACAATATTTTAGCTTGATGGTATTTTTAAACCTTGATCTATTTATACTAGCTTGAGGATGTTGTTGATGGAGATTACAAAAACACATTTGGTCTGGAAAAGAGTCTACCAAATTGGTGTTTGTCAAATCCAGTTCCAGCATGACAATGCCCCTGTGCACAAAGCGAGCACCATGAAGATGTGATTCGCCAAGGCTGAAGAGGAAGAACTTGAGCGTCCTTTACAGAACCCTGACCTCAAACCCCATTGAACACCTTTGGGATGCTCCGTATACGAGTCCATACACATGACCTACGCTCACGTTTAAAGAGCCCCGAAACCCTCAAAAAGGTCTACAGCCTGGAACAAGTTCATCTACAGGAGTTCTACCTGGCAGAATCCTTGAACTTCTCCACAAGCTGAGCTCTTAGACTGTCATGACCAGGAATATCAACAAGAGTCCAGCTGGTAGCCTGTGGACAAGAAACAGCATTGAAACAAAGTTAAAAATCATCTGCTCAGCTTTGAACATTAAATAAATCAGCTTTTTTCCCTGGTGTTTTCCTGTAGTACCTTCTCATTTTTTGCTCTGTAGGACGCTTTGCTCTCGGTGACGGAGGTCACGGTTCTGATAAATTTCCCCGTCAACAGCTGGAGACACAAAACCAACCCGTTCAAACCGGTTTTCTTTACAAAACTTGAGGTTTTTCATGAAATCAAATGCAGAAATCTTTCTTCCTCACCCGGCTGAAGAGGAGAGATTTTCCAGCGTCACACAAACCAACTAGCAACACTGCATTTCTTGTCTTCTTGGTGCCCAAGAAAAATCTCAAAAACACTGCCAAAATGTGCCAAAATCTTAAAACGTGTTGTTTTTCATTCAAACAAGACACATACTGTGACAGAAATATGAGCAAATCAGCTAAATACTTGTTCTCAGATACCTAGCTAGTTACAGCTTTTTTCCATATCCGTATTCCGACAAATCCCGCCACCTGCTCTGTGATTGGCTAATACTTTATACTCAGTACCAAATCAGCAAACTGATTATGATCCACTACCCAAACAGTGCAAGCCCACGCTACTACCAGCCAATCATCGCCTAGAAGGCGGGATTTGTCAGAAAACGACTGGGACCTATATTTGCTGTCGACGCTGCTATGAGGCCCAAACATTCTTAAGTTAGCTTGCTTACCTATTGTAATAATAACAACAGCTATCGCGACGAAAATCCCGATTAGAAATGAAGGGTCTTGCTCTGTTATTTCCTTAATGAACGCGTCCAAAAATGGCTCAGACGAAAAGTCTTCATCCAAATCCAAATTAATTTTCTCCTCCATGGCGGGGCTGCTGTTACAGAGGCGCTTCTTCTGACACACGTGTACTTAAACTACGGAACAGGCATGCGCATGCGCAGGAGACACCTCATAGTAGCCCTGTAGACAAACACTAATGTACTGTATATTTGTATGTATTGTGGAAACGTGTCGATTATTCTGTAAACAGTATAAAAGTAAGAATTTTATGTGTTCGTGTAATTTTGATAAATGTTTATAGTATATATTATACTGTATAATACAACCCCAATTCCGAAAAAGTTGACAGTATGGAAAATGCTAATAAAAACAAAGAGGAGTGATTTGTAAATGTACTTTGACTTGTATTTAAACAAAAAACGTATAAAGACAAGTTATTTGATGTTTTAGCTAATCAACTGCATAGTTGTTTTTTTTTTAATTGTAAATTGATGCATGCAACACGTTCCAAAAAAGTTGGGACAGGGGCACATTAGGACTTATAGCGATGTGACAAGTTGAAATAAGAAGGTGATGTGAAACAGGTGAGGCAATCGTCTAATCATAGTATATAAGGAGCCTCCAAAAAAAAAGCCTAATACTTCAAGAGCAAGTATGGGTCGAGGCTCGCCGATCTGCCAACAGGTGTGGCAGCGAATAATCCAACACTTTGAGAACAACATTCCCCCAAAGACAACTCGGTAGGTTTTTGGGTATTTCACCTTCTACAGTGCACAATATAATTAAAAGATTCAAGGAATGCGGTCAAATCTCGGTGCGTAAAGGGCAAGGCCGAAAACCACTTCTGAATGCGTGTGATCCCTCAGACATCACTGTCTTAAAAACCTTCATGAGTCTGTAATGAATATCTTGACATGGGCTCGGGAATACTTTGGTAAACCTTTGTAAGTCAACACCATCCGCCGCTGCATCCACAGATGCAAGTTAAGGCTTTACTATGCAAAGCAGAAGCCGTACATCAACACTGTCCAGAAGCTCCGCCGACTTCTCTGGGCTCGGTCTCATCTGAGATGGACAGGAGAACAGTGGAATCGTGTTTTGTGGTCCGACGAGTCGACATTTCACATAGTTTTTGGACAGAACAGCCGTCGTGTTCTTCGGGCCAAAGAGGAAAAGGACCATCGAAGCTGTTATCAGCGTCAGGTCCAATAGCCAGCATCTGTCATGGTATGGGGGTGTGTCAGTGCCCATGGCATGGGTAACGTGCACATCTGTGAGAGTACCATGAATGCAGAAAGATATGTACACATTTTGGAGCAACATATGCTGCCATCCAGTGCAGGACAACACCAAACCACATTCTGCCTGGATGGTTGCATAAGCAGAGAGTGCGGGTGCAAGCATGGCCTGCCTGCAGTCCTGACCTGTCTCCGATTGAGAAAATTCCGCTTGCTAAACTTAACCAGCTGGTGTCTTCAGTGCCCAAATGCTTAATAAGTGTTATTAAAAGAAAAGGTGATGTTACACAGTGGTAAACAGTCGACTGTCCAAACTTTTTTTGAAAAATTTATTTAAAAAATAAATTAATTTCACAAAGTAAAACATCAAACAATGTGTTTTCAATATAGTACAGGGTGAATCGACTTTTTAAATGACTCTTTTTGTTTGTTTTTTTGCATTTTCCATATTGTCCCAACTCTTTGGGGTTGTATTTGCGCAACCCATAAAGAGAGGAAAAAAAAGACTGCTGTGGGAAGGACTGTTTATAGCTCCTATAATGTAAGTGGATGTTTTATGGGCGTTCCACAACATTAAATGTAACTATAAATGGATAAAATCGACAATGGTTTGTCGCTCTTTAATGAATAAAAAAATCAGCCATTGGCAAGAGGAATGACACACTTGTTATAGGAAAATGATCAGCTATGGTGTGGTAACAGTCGCATCACACCACCCCGTTGTGTTTTATTCCTTATGTATTGTGCAGCAGAGCATTGGTGTCTTGGTGGTTAAGGTTCTGTACTTTAAGGTTGTGAGTTCAGATCTGACACAGAGCTAGTGATGAGCTTTTGAGCAAGGCCTCTAACCCAAAAATACTCGTCTATATGCTCTGTAAGCCTGTTATATGTATTAGTTCTCTCTCAAGTGAACATGATTAGCACATGATTTACTTCTGCAGTCGCTAAGTAATGATAAAGTGATGTGAAATACAATCAGCTAACATCTCATCCATGTTTCATAAACAAGAAGAATGGCATAAATGTAAATATAAATGCATAAGGCATCAATAATATCTATAATACGCTGTTCAGCCTTGAACTCTAGTGCATGGATCTCCAGGCCTCCTCCTCGAAAGCTTCCCACAGACTTTAGTTCCAGCTCTAATCGAAAACATCCGATCCACTTTTAGATCCTGATTAGTGTCTCCAGAAGAGCTTGATTAGTGGAATCAAGTGTGTTAGATGTGGTTTGGAGCTGAAGCCTGCAGAAGGAGGGCTGGAGACCCTCACTCTAGTTCTCAGATTCAGACCAACTGTGCCGCTCAGAGCATTAACAGTTACAGAGAAGTCCTTTGTTCTGTAGAACAGCTGATCAAAATCATCAGCTCATCAGCAAGCCTCACAGTGAGCTTCGCTTTCCGGCAAATGGACACAAGATTTTTCTTCAAGAATCTGTCAATGACCGCACCTTTCCAATAACAAAGCAGGTTTTCTTGTAAGTCTGGAGTATAACCGGAAAAACATTTTTCTGTCACAAAAAGAGATCTTTGTCTCTGATATGAGCATGCTCAAACCATAGTTGTGAGCTTTGTAGAAAAACCAACAAGTAAACAGTAAACACAGCACAATTGTATATCTCATGAAAGAATGAAAGATCTATCTATCTATCTAGATTAGCCAAAACCTTTCCTTGGCTTTTTCTCTTTGGAGGAACACTCAAAGGTTCTACTAGGATAGGATAAAACCCTATCCAAAAGATGTCTTAAAAATAGTATCACCTTGGTTGATGGGGAATTAATGGTTTATTGAATAGTTAAGGGTTCTTAGACTATATAGCGGGTTCTACTTGGAAAATTCTCTGATAGCTTAAATCTATAAATCTTAGAAAATCTTCTTCATCTGGTCCCTCTCTGGAAACCATTAACAGTTTTATTACTGTAGAACCATACAGCATATGAAGTGTTTCACTATAAGAAAAAGTTACCAGAAAACTCTGTTTTTCATCTTTTCTTTTCATTGCTTTTGTTTTTCCAATGGTTCTTTGGTTACACATTCTTATCTTCCAAAGGGTTAAATATATGTAGAACGCTAAATGTTTTTTTGTTTTTTTTTTTAACTTATCCAACTAATGGAACCCTCAAAGTTTAAAAAAAAAAAAAAAAATTTATTGTACAACCCTACAGCAGAGGTTTTCTGTATGAGAGAGACTTGCGTATTCGTATAAACTTCTGTATTAGGAAGATTAGGAAAATCAAAGAAAATCTGAAAACGCGGTGCCCACGCTTTCAACCATTTTAACATTGAATTGCAAATTCCCCTGCGTCAGGACAGATCTGGCAAACCCTGATCAAGTGATATGTCTGTACACTAGCACGGTTTATAGATTCCCCTGCTCAAACACACCTGATTACGCTGCATCCTTTCATTGCAAGCTTTTACAGATGTAGTAGAGCTGGAAAAATGACTAACATTCCAAAGCAGAGTTGGTGTCCTCTTTAGTCTACTACAGAAAAAGGGTTCCTCCGGTGCCAAAGTTCTCAAGGCGGCAACATTAAAGAGGTATGGCTGGGGGGCATGGTGGCTTAGTGGTTAGCATGTTTGCCTCACACCTCTGTGGTTGGGGGTTCGATTTCTGCCTTCGCCCTGTGTGCGTGGAGCTTGCATGTTCTCCATGTTCTTCAGGGGTTTCCTCTGGGTACTTGGTTTCCTCCCCCAGTCCAAAGACATGCGTATGTAGGCATTGGGCGCCATTTCCAAATTGTCCGTACTGTGTGAATGGGTGTGTGTGTGTGTGTGCGATTGTGCCCTGCGATGGGTTGGCCCCCTGTCCAGTGTGTCCCCCTGCCATGTGTCCCGAGTTCCCTGGGATAGGCTCCAGGCTCCCCCATGACCCTGTGTAGGATAAGCGGCATGGAAAATGGATGGATGGATTGTATGGGTGTAAGATTTTGAAGTAAATAATTAATCTGAAATAGATAGATAAATAAATAAACCCATATTTAAATAATGTGCCTAACATTTTTTTTAAAGAGTTGCAAAGTACATTTGTATCAAGGTTTTATCTATCTATCTTTTCATTTATTTATGTATCTATTCATTTATTTAGTTAGTTCATTAGTTCTTTCTTTTCTTTTCTTTTTTGTTTTGACTGTTGAAAACGTTCCTGGCTGTAAAAAGTTTGAGAACCCCCTAGTGTCTCTTTAGATACTACTTTCTAAAGTTTTATTTATTTATTTTACTGCCAACCCAATCTGATGATAAAACCCTTTGCTGTAGGGTTCTGCACTGATTCCTCTTGATGTATCCTATGAGGAGTCCTTAGGATTCTATATTTCACCTTTTTTTTCTGAGTGTACTGCTTGTGTGAAGTCGATGCGTCATTACGCACGCTCCAACCATTTACAGAGCCACTTCAATCCACTCAGGAGGTCGAGCTGAGAAAGTGGGGGTGGTGTGAGAAAATCACCAGCTTTTACGTTTTCAGACATCTACATGATTTAGATCGAGTTCCTCTGTGGTGTGAGAGCCTCGCTATACATTTGTATACACTTTGTGGCTATCTGATTCTTCCAGTGCGGATGTGTGGCTGCGCGTCTCCGCGGCATTGAGCAGACCCTCGGTTTTCTCGCGGAACCGGAGCGATGGCGCGCTGCGCGTTCTGGAGCGCGCTGTGTCTCTTCTTCATGTCCTCCGCCGGACTTTCTTTCGGTACCGGTTTCATCTACCCGTTCCCAGGACTCACACTGCAGCATGTGAGCTCAGAACAAAGCGTCGCTGGACCCCCGGCTGCAGGCATCAGCTCTCAGCGCAGGTAAGAAACGCGCTCAGCTTTATTATTATCCGCGCATAAGAAGCACAAACTTAATAACTTAACGCCTTTCTTTGAACAGAATTCCATATACTTTGGCATATACGATTGCATTTGGCATGGTTGCCAGATTGCGCCTAATTAAACCCAGCCTACAAAATCCACTCAAAGCAACAGCAACTGCATGCAGAGATTGGAAAAGTTCTAAAGCAGTCACAGTGTTGTAACCTACAAGTTCACATCTGTTTTTTTTTTGTTTTTTTGTTGTTGTTATTAAAGTCCCAGCTGAGTCTCTCACAAACATTTCAAATCAAATCCTGAATTGGGGGTGATTTTGCATTACACTCTCAAAAATAAATGGTACTTCTCCTTGTTACTAGGTTGGCATCATCCAGGGTATTTTGTACCTTCACAAGGAATCATGAATATAGTGCATCTTTAAAAATCATTTAAAGTAAACATTTGGACCACAAGCTTTACTTTTTAAAAAGTTCAGTAAAGGCACACAAAGTGCACCTTCCCAGGTAAAGCATGTACCCTTGATGGTACCAAGGAAAACTACAATTCAGAACCGTTATTTCCAACATAGTAAATGCACAATCTGAGTTACTTAGTGTAAGGATTATCTACATAGATAAGTCTGCAACATTCAGGAAAAATGTTTGAGCTCGTCCGAGTCAGTGCCAGAGTCTCATAAGCTCAAGTAGTGAAGCCATTCCAGGTTACAAGTCACAAAAGTGGCTGTACCAGAGTGTCTGTATCAGAGTGTCTGACTGAAATCCAAGTTCTGGACTTGACAAGTACTACATTAAAGTTAGCTGAGAACATAGCACAACGTTTTTTGGGAAACAGAAAGCTTCAAGATGAAAGTTTCTTACTTTAAACCCCAGAACAATTTTTGCACAACCACAGCAAAGACAATGCACCATATCCTAAAGCAATGAGAAAAATGATCTACCACTTGTTCACCCACAGTGATGGGCATTCCAACTCACTTTACTCATTCTGTTCTTGCAAACAAATCAAACTTCAAAAGTATTTTATTCCCCAGTTACATTTATAAATATAGTGCATGAAACAGCTTTAAGTTCCTAATCCACATTCACACTTTTATGCTGGTGCTTTTTTATGTATAACCTTTCCGACCAAAATACATACTAGGGATATAACTGAATACTGATAATGTGTTTTAAACAGATACAAATACAGGGATGAATAGGAGAAAACTCAGATCCTGCAGGACACAGGATTAAAAAAAAAAGTTGCATGAGTAGAAGGTGTTTACTTTCACGTGGGTGTGCGGTCAGATATGAAGCTTGTGGAACAAACAAAAATCCCATACATTGACATGAACATTGCATTTACAGCAATGAATTTAGAGTTCATTTATTCATCCTTAGTAGCTGCCTGGTCAGGGTCACGGTGGTTTAAATTCTGCTGCTAGTTTGTTTATAATTTGGGAAATAGAACCAACTAAATCTCTATTTCCAGGAAAAAACAACCCTTACAGTTTAGGCCATGTCACTTCGGGTTTAAATCCAGTTGTCCCCTGTTGTATTCTATTGTACTTCAAAGTTATGTTTGTATGGCTAGTCTCTGAACTTGATAAACATATAAAGATGTACATGAATTATTTCTGTGCAATTAGTGAAGAAAAGTATGTACAGTATAATGTAGGTCTTGTACATGTATGCTCATTAAAATGATCAGTAACAATAGTCTTATCGCATTCATAAAATTGGGCTGAACTCAACAAAATTACCTTTCAAATCTTAACTTAAAACACCTTTTCACCTTTTTTTTTATCAAGTAAAATCAAGTAGAAAATGATGCAAAGGGAAATCTGTTTACCATGTGCCGCCATATTGTTGTGACCTCAGGTGTGTTTATATCAGAGAGCTCGGGCAAGGTGGATGTTGCCTGAGTTCCTGACTGGGAATTCCGAATGGGACCATTTCATTGCACTTTTCCATCTCGGAGGTCGTTTTATTTTCCAAGTTCCAAGTACAATGGATTGCAGCACATTTCTACCGTCCATGCCCATAACCCCCAACAGCAAACAATAACCAGAACAATAATTTTTATCTGTCTGGCCATGCTGCTCCAGCATAATCTTTGAAGCGTCAGTCAATATTGTGGTGAACGTTTGCATATGTCGAGCATTTGTTCACTTTCAGTTGCATGATTAAGCAATGGAATTTATGAATGTTATATTTTTAAAAACCTGACCAAATCAGGGCAGTCAAATCCAAATGTTGTTCACCGGCCAAGTCCATTGTTTTTTTGTTTTTTTCCCCCCCACAATCTAACCAAAAGCAGCCTAGAAAAGCAGACCAACAGTGCCCAATCTGACTAACATGGCTGCTGGTTTGAGAACATGTTAAAAATGTGGAATGCTGAAGCTGCTTGTGCTTTAATGGACTCATCCTCATTTCTGTCATGTGAGCTCTTTCACTTGATTTCAGGAACTGGTGCCAGTACACGGTATCGAAGACGGTTACTTGTCAGGTGCATAACGGCACAGAGACGACGGTGCAGAGGGTGTTCCAGGGCTGTCGATGGCCAGGACACTGCTCCAAAGTCATCAGGTATGAACCTGTATCATTGCTCTTTAGTGTGTTTTCCAAGTGTCCAATGATGCAAAAAACTACATTTCTTTTTTTTTTTCTTTAAAAGCAAATTGAATTTTCTTATATCCCCTTACACTGAATGCCAAACTACAGACAGTTCCATTGAGACAAATGAGATGTTGGCTCATGTTACATTAGAATCAGATTTCGAAACTAAAAACGTCTATACGGCAATCCAAAGCCACCGTTGCAAGAATTGTGAATCAAATCCAGTGGAATGCATCAGAACGCGAATGCTGCAATGCTTATACAATGCTGATTTCTTTTCATTGGCAGTTACAGGACTCTGATCAGGCCTTCGTATAAGGTGGCCTATCGACAGGTGACTGCGCTCGAATGGAGGTGCTGTCCCGGCTTCCTGGGAAGTGACTGTAGTGTAGGTGAGTAAACAAAAATGAACCGGTTGCTGCCATGTAGTTATTTCAGTATGGTCCCACACAAAATTAGAAAAATTTCTCAAGATTCAATGTAGGGGGGGTCTTTCAAAGACATCAATACATCCATATCGGATTATTTGCTGTTATCAAATGTATTAAATTATATTATTTTGGACTTCTGTGGAACCAAGACCAACAGCACCACCAATGGTCATTAGAACGATACACAGAATGGTGTAAAGAAGTGAGGCTGGGGCTTATTTCTTTCTAGCCCAGACTGTAGATTCATGCAGCCTATCAGTGTCAGGGGATTACATAGTGACACGCCCCCTAGATTTGATCTCCAAATGCTGACACATCCATAATACGTAATTGGCAGTGATTGAGAAGGTGTGTACAGTCGTGGGTGTAATGAACGTGAATATGGTGGATTATTTACTCTATCATCCTTTTCTTCTCCAAAAATGTCTTTGGAGGGTAAACTTAAAGTACATAAGCAAATATTGTCCAATCAAAGTACGTATTGCATGAAAAGAAGATGAAACCATAGGTTTAGTGTTTTTTTGTTTGTTTGTTTGTTTTAAATGATAGTTACAACTTTTCTGTTTACCATGTTTGGTATTTGGAGGAAACACTGCATGAGCCCATTCGAGCATTACAGACTTAATGTATTTAATTCAAAATCAGAAAATACAGCTGCCTGTCTGTCTTTGTGTGTGTGTGTGAGTTTGCATGCGTGTGTGTGTAAAATAGTTTGCCTGACAACATTCTCATTATCTCATCGATGAGGCCTCATTATATAATGCATTGCCAAACACTAATAGTTTCATTGTTAAGCTATTGATCTATGACTTGTATCTAATATCATGACCAGCTGTCATTGTGTAATATGTTTAAACTCAACCAAAATCCAGCCTCACTCTTTCAATTACATACAAATGTTTCCTGAACTCAGGTTCGATAGTTAGCAGTGTGAAATCTAATGTGGATCCATTGTAATAAATCTTGGTGATCCAGGAAGTGCATTTTCTCAGGAATAAGCAGTGATCCTCTTTTTATCTTTTAGGAGAAAATGCTTTCTGTCCAAGTTAATATTCATTGTGGATGCTGGAGGCTCTATGTGCTCATTGAAATCATATGAAGGGAATTAATACGCTTTTTACTACAGCCTCTGTTGCTCTGCTATAGTTGGTATGTGTCCATTGGTTAATTGTTGCCATGGTTTGAATGTTTTTAAAAGTGTTATGGGGGTGGTAATGGATCCCGGTGTATTGTTTCTTGCCATAGTGTGCTGATTAGTAAGAAAAAAGCATTATGGACGACTGAACGAAAATCCAATTTTGCACTCATTAGGGTGAGGGTTAGGTTTGAGTTGGACAGAATCCTGCACACAATTCTTAAGAGTATGTTGGAATTTAGATTTCTACTTATTCCATTATCTCTTCTTGTTTCTTGGCCAAGTGGTTAAGCTTAAATGACTTTGTCTTGTTCTTTTCCTCTCCAGCCTTTCAGTAATAAGTGCTCTGTGGTTTCACGCTCCTTAATCGAGATTCTTTTGTGTCTCTCTGTTCAAAAAAACAGTGAGATCATCCACCACAGGAATGGAATATCAGCCCCCCCACATATTCACCACATAGCTCCTCCATCATACATTTTAACCCTCCATAACTCCATATACCATACCTTCTCTTTTTCCTCATACATACCTATTCCTCATTCTCTCACTGTAATCACCCACTTTCGGAACTAGTTCCAGCCTTAGGTTCGCTCACTGACCTTTTCCACCACTCCACTACCACAACATTGAGTGTTTTGTATTGTGTCGCCCCAACTTTCAGCCTGCCCAGAACTGAGGAGGGTTGGGGTGGGGTGGGGTAGGGGGGCTTTAGTGGAGGCCGTCATGCTTGAGAATGGGCCAGCCGTCTGGGCTGCAGAACATCTGGAAGCGCTGTGAGCCTTTTGGTGCTTAACGGAGTGAGCCAGCTAGGGAGAGCGCGTCACTCACACACAGCTAGATTACACACATATACACGCTGCGTTTCATCCTGGAAACCAGTGAGCACAGGGGAGTGTATTAAAGAGCACATGAATGATAACAAGGGTACTTGTGGTGCATGTAAAATCCTTCCTCGCTTGGTTGTTAAAAGAGTTGATGGGAAAGCAGCCATAGGGGCTACACCTTGTTCCCACAAATGTCAGGTTGTAAGACAAAGAAGAGTGTAGGGACAGAGGGAAAGTCGATCACCTTGTTAAAGTGGAGACATGCAGAAAGAAAGCTGTTTGAAGAAATGCTGTGTCTGAAGCTAATTAACCCAGTTTGCTCATGCAGTCGACGGTATTGCTGAATAAAAAGTTCCCATTGCCTGTTTATGAGCTGTTGCGCAGTAGGAATCAAAATGGCAGCAATCAACAAAGTGCCCCTTCTTCCTGTGCTTTGGAGACACTGCAACATTTGCCACCTGGGGATTTTGGATCCTGTCCTAGAGAACGCCAAGCTGTCTTCCGGTATTTATGTTGTTGGAATGCACTTGTATGTTAGTGCTTAATGGATTTAATGTTTAGTTCTGCCTGCTGATGAAGCAGTGTTAGCTCTTTGAAGGGGAAAAAACACACTCACATACACACATTTGTGATTCCACAAACTGAAGAGCCTTAAGAAAAAAATGTATATCCCTGTTGTAAAGCATGAATTTACAAAGAATGCATGGAAATGCCAGTCTTACTTGTGCGTGTGTGCATGCGTGCGTGCGTGTGTGCGTGTGTGTATGTATATATCTTGCTTGCATGGGAACATGCGTGAGAGAGAATTCTAGGGTCAGTGTTTTGGGGGAGTGTTCTTGGTGGGAGAGAGCGATGCTTTGAGATGTTTTGCAGGTCACAGACACTAACCCTTGATGTTTGTTCACATATTTATATAGGCCAGTCCCCATCGGGATTCTTTGTGGCGCTCCACAAACCATATGCCCCCTCCCTGTCCTTTCTTTTCTCTTTTTACCCTGCTTGTCTTTGGGGTAAGACCACAGAGGTGCTGGATGTATTTGTATACATTCACCAGCGCGCTCTGTTTTCTCTCATATCATTTCATTTCCTCTCCAAAGAAGCAATATGTGGAGAATCGGCAGTTTTCCAAGGACCTAACCATCTTGTACAGAGTGACACCGGTCCTCAATAGTTCGTTTGAGAAGTTTGGTCTGTGTTATCGCTGCGAATGACAAATATTTAGCTTTTATAGTAAATAAGGTTTGCTTGCCGATCCAAATAAGGTATGAACCAAGGTCTTCTCAGGACGGCATGAGGTAAGATAGCTATAACAGATAAGTACTGAGATTTTTTTTAAAAATACTTCTTTCCTTAATAAAGAAAAGGGTAGCAACTTAAAGTTTAAAACCTGTCCCTGATATACTGTCTATTTATGCATACACAAAAGAGGTTGTGGGAAAGAAACGGCAGACTTTCATTGTTTGCTTTACCTTTGGCAAAATGTATGTGTGTGCACTAATGGGCTAAGTCCTCAGAAAATCACATCCATATGGGAAGAACAGGCTGAGCACTCAGCAGAGAGAAATAAACCCAACAAATGATCACCTGACAAAGCAAGGTCTTACAATCGCCCGAATAAAGGTGGAAAATAAGGGATGTGGATTAAGATTTAAGGAGCAAAAGAAAGTGGGTTAAGGTTCCAATGCCATTTTTCCAACCTCACACTAATGCTGTCCCTTCTAATGAAAAAATCATTGAGAATACAAAGGCATAATCAACTTGCATAACCTTTCAGTTGCAAGATGTAGACCAGTTGCAACTAGATCCTCAGACTGATATGGAAATAGTTTGCTGGACATGAGAAATATACACACCACCAGACCAAAAAGCACTTTTCTTGTGACTCAACAAATCCAATCATCTCTACCCTCCAACATCTTAGACCCCTGCTCGTGCTGCAACTGGAACATGTTGGGGAAAAGTCACTCTGGATTGATCAGCAGACGCCTCAGTTTCATCGGTTTTGGGGCATTTGATGCTAATGAGGGCCAGACAGACTGCCTTTACCCTAGCAAAGATGATTTTCCACAGGGGCAGAGCATTTCTAAGGGATAGAATGATCTTGATGAGACCCAGTTTGAGGACCCAGTTTGCTCCAGCCTGGCTCGATGGTATGTGGAAGAGAGTGCTATCCTTACACTACGCTGTAAATCTGCAGTTTGAAACAGCTGAGTTTATGGGGCGATGTAGTAAAAACTCAGAGTGATAGCTAGAGCTAAGAACTTTTCAGTGGCCCCATTGAACCTCTATGCGTTCTTTTTTTTTTTCCATATGCAAAGGGTGACCCTGTTTGCACTATAATGAATTTTCATTTATACCTCGATAGGTGCTAAGTTCGAACACAGGGACTTTATACAGGGACATTCAGTGTTAGACGGCTGATATTTAAAATGGAAAACTTGAACTTGAAAATTTGAATTGAACACTTTGTCTTTAGATCATATTTTCAGTGTAAAGTGAGGTGTTTTTGCATTTCTTGGCTGACCCATCACCCTGTAAGGGGTCACATTTAACTTAGTCAAACACTGAAGAACATATAAGTCGGTTGGTTTGCTCATCTCATCTCCTCTCCCTCCCAGTTTATCAATTCCTCCCGCATGTCATTGTGACCAGCTCCATTTTTGGAACATTCCTCCCCAAGCTTGTTGAAAAGAAACATAGAAACAGTGCCAAAGAAAACTACAAGATACAGCATCCTGTTCTAAACCTCGGTTTTATGCAAGCCACTGGATTTTAAGCAGACAAATCCAAACCGAAATCACTAAAGGAGCAATGCAAGCTGACACATGTCCTTTTCCTCAGCGCTCCTACCTTGGATAGGATCAGCAGTTAGATAATGGAATGAATACTTTAAACCTTGTAAGAGTCTGGCAAGAATGTCTAAAACTTGGTCTTTGCAATGTCCTAATGTTGTGTGACTGGTTGTTTAAACTACATTTTTAGTTATGACTAGATCATAAACTTTCCTGTTCTATGGAATTTAGTTATGTCAAAGTAGATCAGCAGTTTGTGTGGTACTGATGGCATGGAACACATCAGTAGAAATCTGGTAGCAATTTCCCTACCATTTCTCCTTCCCCCCACTCACCTTTCACACTGAGCTGCTGATGGATATCTTAGATTGTAGTCCCAGGGCCTGAAGGTAATGGACGAATCACATTCTGGTGTCTGGATTTCAACATATCCAGGAATGTAGAAACATCTTGTTGTACTGAACTGCTGTTTGGTTAGAGTGAGAAATTTGAGGTTAGGGATGGTGAGTTGGGTCCATAGGATTATTTCTTTGCTTCTTTCAGTTTTGTTTATATTTAATGAACAGATTTGTAAAATGAGCACAGTCTCTGGAGAAATATTTGAGTCTTTCTCTGCCACCCTAAACTTCTTATTCATTCATTCATTTTCCTTCTACTTTGCGTGGTGGTGGCAACAGGCCTAGATGGTAGTCAGCCCAGACTTCTCTGTCCCTGGCCACAAATCCTAGCTCCTAATCAGGGATCCCCAGATATTCTCAAGCCAACAGTGACATATAATCTCTCCAGCAGTCCTGGCTCTTCCTCAGGGGTCTCCATCCTCTTGGACAAGTAGGAGCCAAACAGGGGCATCAGGTGCCTGAACTACCGGAATTGGCTGCACTAAATATCTTAAAATAATACAATTTTCTCAATTCTGCAAGTAAAGGATTTGCTTGATTTAGACCTTGAGACAAACCCCCAACTGCTCCAGGGTTGCAGTACAAGGTATTCTCTAAAGATTGTTGTGAACAAACTCCCATCATGATTGCCTGTGCAATTATTCATTTAGATGAAGTCAAAGATGGCCTGTCTCTGTGTTACATATACTGTTGTTTAAAAACCAAGTTGATGTGTGTGGGGGATAGACGTAATTGTCTGAAGTTGCATGTGAGGCCAAAACAGCAGGATGGCGTAAAATGCTTGATTGCTAGCTCTGCATGCCCCACCCGGTAACTTATGTCATGTATAGTCTAGTCTTCATGAGCAGGAAGCTTATTGCTCAGCCATAGTACTGACTAAAGTAGGATGTGTAAATACGGACACTAGTGAATACGGACAATACTGAAACCTCAGTGGGTGTAGGGACTCAGCGAAGTCCAGCCATGATATCATTGTCCACGTTGTTGTGGAGTCTTAGTTGTTTTCAAATACTGAACATGGAAAGTCCAAAGTAGGTGTAAACCCCAGTGGTTAAAAATATTTTTTGGAGCAATGCTTGTGGGTGTCCTAAAACTGTGACAAGAACGTCATTCTCATAAAGGCAGTCCGGAATCTTCTTGATCAAAAAATCTGCATTATTCATGGTGTTTGTGTTGGCCAGGATTCCACACACTGAAGAGAAATCTGATTGGATTTTAATGAATGATTTAGAAGGCGTTAGTCTTTATAGAAAATGGCTAAAAATGGACTTCCAAAACCATGGGCATGAGTCAGATATATGTCTGAGTCATTATCTTTCTTTCTCCAGTGGTAGCTCTCAACAGCTACGTTTCCATCGCTAAAAGACCGAATCAGATATTTCAAAATCACAAGTGTACCATCCTCTGAGTAAAGACTGCCTTTCTACATTATAGAAAATTTGCATTAAAATTCAAATTGCACATTTGATATTTATATACTTCAAAACACAAATATGTCATGATGTTAGAGTTTGGAAAGAGTGCAATATGGTTGCTCTGGTTTAATCTGGAAAAAAAAAAAGCAATCTTAATGGCAAATTCCGATACAGAACACCATGCCTTGTCAAAGCAGTGGTTGTGTGGCCACGTCTGATTTATGATGTAATGTCTGTGTCAGCAATGTTAGTCATCGCATCAAACGCATGCTCAGAGGTTATCTTGGCTTTTGCATGCATGCTACGTGACGAATTGTTTCATTCCAGCTGAATAAGTGCCAGGAGGCTTGAAATGCAGACATACCGACAGCTAGAGTTATATTAAGTGTGTGTCATGATTGGCTTGCTGAATACACTCGACACTGGAAGTCGATCAGACAGAGGGACCCTGTAGAGATGCATCTTATAGCAGGTATTATTGGGGTTTTCAGGAATAATTACTTGGAGGGTCATATGGCAGGTTCTTTCTTTCTTCGACACCAACAATAATGCGTGGCTAGTTGATGGAATGATGGGATGGCTCTTCGCTTTGCCCTTAATGCTTCAACCTAGAATTCTACAAGAGAATTTCCCAGTTGGAAAAGCAGAACATCTTTACAAAGCTATAACTTTTAACCATTTGAAAGAACCTTTGACAAGAGGACACAGAGGAAAAAGCCAACTTCCTGACAGCAAGTGGACCTTCTCTCTCTCTCTCTCCATCGGTTAAGACTACTTTGTAATAAAGTGAGGAAAATAAATGTTAAAAAAAAAAAAAGGTTCTCGTGTTCACTCAATTTCACTCTGACTTATTTTCTCGGTTAACTGTAGTCACATCACATACGACACATACTTCAGTGAGGTACACTGTACTGTATGTGGTGTTAAAGACATGTCACACTAGATCACATTGCAGCCGATTATTATTTGTGCAGATTTAGCACAGCTCTTTGACTGATGGAGAGCCTGCTTCCTTAGCACACAGACTTGGTGTGACATTAGACACGATGGCAGATCTAGAAAGGAAGTGGAGGTGGCCATTGACTGAGTTAGTGATTTAACATCAGTCCTCAGCAAAGAGGTTTCTGTGAGCTCTAGTTTGTTTGAGAAGTCACCTTTACTTACATAGCATAGAGGCTTCAGTATGTAATTTTTTTTTTTTTTTTTTTTTTTTTTGGCTGTTAAAATGAAAAATGCATCTTTTTGAACCAGGTGAAAAAAAAAAAAAGTTCGTCTGGGGTTTTCTGGGTGTTCTGTTAATGTTTTTACATCAAATATAGAAATGTTACTGTGTGAGCAAAGTTGAAATAAGATTATGCTGCAAACTATTATTAGAAAGATGTTTTCAGAACATTGCAGTAACGTTATTTTGGGAACATTACGGCTTAATTTTCTTAGAAGCTGTTGAACACTTACTGACCTTTCTAATAAACTTTCCTCTTAGCTAGGTAGTTTTTTTTTTGTGGTACTAGAAACTAGTGTGCATTTAACAGGTCTGTCTTATCTCAGTGGCGAATACACCGGCCTGGCACGGTGATGAGAATCACCTGCTCAGCTCCAGGGAAACAGCTGCTTGGTTTTCTTGGACGGGACAGAGTTATGCTGGCATGTCTGCCGATCGAGCAGTCATGTCCGGCCACACACTGCCCCTGACACACAGCACAGATGTCTGGGAGAGGCCTGGCAGCAGGAGGCATTCCGTCGGTCATGGCTGGCCACACACCCCCTCACACACCATGTATATCTTGGGTGAAATTCAGCTCTCCTCTTCTTTTAAATGTCCAATGGGCAGTATGCCCAAGCCATACGATCGCCTCTGTGCATCCCCCCCTTTTCCACTTTTTCTTTTTTCTTTTGCTCATGTCCTCCCACCTTCCATCCTTTTCTTCTCTGTTTTCATTTCCAAAACATATGTTGAACTCCTGACTTGGACATATAAATAACTCTGGCATCTTGGGATGAATGGGTAAAATTGTTATGCTCTGGGAGATCAGTAATATTTATGAATAAGACAAGTCTGTGCCCTTAAGAAGCCATCTCATGTTTAGCCATAATGCATCGACTCTTCTCAAATGTTTTATTACCATTAGTCTTAGCTATGTCTATTTCATATCCTTCCTTTGTGTCATCCTATATCTAGGCTGATTGTAAATGAATTCCCAGGCTAGACCTGCATAACCTCTGACCCCTTTAGACATGTGCCTTATGTCATCTTGAACAGCTGTTCATAAAAAGGTTGGAGTTCCAGAAGACAGCTGCGGTGTCTAATGGTGCCAGGGTCCGTCTTATGAGGGGATACATTTGACAGCTCATTGAAACTGGACAGTTGTACGTAGAATCGTTTCTTTCTTCCACTGTGTAGTAACTCTGTCTGGACTTTTTGGACTTATTTTTTCTGGACTAGGATTTGTGGGAATCACAAACGCTAAGGAAGCAGCACCTTTTTTTTTTTTTTTTTTTTTTTTTTTTTTTTTTTAAATTTAAAAATGTATATTTCTTCTTTTCCTTGGTCAAGTTCTCTGAGGTGCAGTTATCCAATATAATAGTCATGTGCTGAAAATATCTCCCACAATGATGGTGAGCAGGAATGTTTTTTTGCATCCAGAAAGAGAAAGTGTTTGTAGAAGTCTGTCCACAACTATGTGTGAGAGGGAGACTGGTGTGTGTGTGTGTGTGTGTGTGTGTGTGTTATAGTAAAGGCTGAAGTGTATCTTATATCAAGTGTATATGTTGAAATGGTACTTCACATGGCCTCAGAAGATCTGAAGGAACTATGTTTACTATCTTCCATCTGGCAGTTGTGTATTAAAGGAATACCTCAACATTTTTTTTTAACCTAATTTCTTTATTGAAACCTCCAGTGAGAGGAAAAGCAGAATTAGAACACCATCTCATATTCAAATTGATAGTCTCAACATTTATTTGCTTCTCATTTGCTTAAAGTTAAACTCCACGTCAGTCTCTCCCCGCCAATTGTATTGTTATCTCTGGTTGCATCACCTCACGTCACATCACTTCCATTCCTGTCACTCACGGTTGCGTCACCTCTGGTCACGTTACCTCTGCTCATGTCCACTCCACTCATGTCATCTCTGGTCACATCACCTCCAGTTGTGGCACCTTTGGTCATGTCACCTCCGGTCGTGTCACCTCCAGTTGTGCCACCTCCGCTCATGTCACTTCTCTTTGCACCACTTCCAGTTGTGACACTTCCAGTCATGTCACCTCCAGCCGTCTAATCTCCGGTCATGTCACCTCAGGTCGTGTGACCTCCATTTGTGTTACCTCTGGTCATGTCATCTCCAGATGTGTCGCCTCCAGTTGTGTCACCTTTGGTTGTGTCACCTCCAGTCATGTCACCTGCAGTCGTGTCACCTCCGTTCACCTTGCATCACCTATGATCATGTCACCTCTGGTCACATTACTCCTGGTCAGGTCAGCTCTGATTGTGTCACCACCAGTCATGTCACCTCTCACTGCATCACCTCTGGTCGTGTTGCATCACCTCTGGTCATGTCATCTCTGGTAGTGCCACCTCCAGTTGCTTCAAATGGTCAGATCTCATTGAGCGCTTTGTTTTGTTGCATTACTACCAAGAGGATAAGAATAAAGATCTAAGGCTCTCCCTAAGGTTTTGCGGATTCCACTTCCCATCAGGTGAAAACTGAAGCACAACTTGAGCTTGGAACACTAGGTTCATAATGCTTACCCACAAATTCTTCCCTCTGAAGAAAGTAGTTCCATCTCTGAATGACAAATTATACAGATTTGCATGAACATTTGCATGAATGTTTATTCATGGAATTAAACAAAAAACCATAGACTTCCATTATTAGTGAGTTTGGAGAAAAGAGGATTTATGTCCTTTTCTTAATACAGGACATTGAAATTCCTATCTGTGGTAATTGCACATACTATGCTGCAGATGTTGTAGATAAAGAGTAGGTTGAAAAATGCTGGAGTATTACTTTAATGCTGAGATTGGGAGCCATCTAGTTCTGCAGTTGATTTGATCACATTTTAAACAGGATTTGTTCATACCATACTGTGTGTTACATCTAAATACGGTCATAATCTACTATTCATTTCCAATGAGGGCTGAAAATAATTTAACAGCCATGTGGTCTTAAAGTATTTTTCCAGATGTATGTATAGACTGTAAGCCTCATAGATGCAGTGCTGTCTTCTGGTTCAGGTTAGTAAACACTGAGCTAGCAACCAGATTTTTTTTTTCTTTCTTTTTTTATACCCACCCCAAGGAACTTGTTTTCTCTACCCATGTAATTAAACCCTCCCAAACGGAAATCCAGACTCCTCCTGAGGACTTGGTTCTTATGGCCTCTTTGGGCTTTCTACACCACATCCAGACCGAACATTGTGTAGTCCCCTTGGTTATAGACCAAACCAATCCATACTGAATATGAATTCTCTGAAAATAGCTGTACTGGGCAGGATGCCAGAAGTATCCAGAACTTGTCTTTCAGCCTTGCCTCTTCATTTGATTATAGTTATAAAGAGGACCATTTGAAAGACTTGTTTTCATTGCAGGCTCAGCTACAAAATAAGTGTTTATCGAGAAAATGGGATGGAAAGTGGTTATGCTAGTTGCATAACTACTTTTTATCAGTTGTTTATGCAATGTATTTGGTTAGCTCTGGCTAGCACCTTGGTATCTGACAAAAACATCTAGAATGCATGGTGGTGTCCAGGTTGGCACATTGTGGGGCACTGTGTCCTCCTAGCATCTGGGCACACAGCAGGGAAACTGCCATGAGGCAGACAGACAGAAAACAAGCGCACGGAAGTTAAGAAAGCAATGGAGCAGTAAATAAAGGCAGTGACAGGGGAGGAAGTGAAGGAGAAGAGAAAGCAGTCCATACTTGTAGGTGTGTCAGACCTTGAGCTCCTGACGACTGGGTGGATTTAGTGCTGGAATAATACAATAACAAGTCGTAATTTGTTGTTTCAGTTATGCATTCACTCAGGGGACTCGTTCGAGGCATTCATCTGCTGGCACTGAGGTATACTTCAGCTGCCAACTCACTACCGCTAATTTCTAAACAGTGTTCCCTGAGGTCCCATCCAATTAATGTCCCTGCATATAGTCTGTGTGTTTTAGTGGATATTATATGATAGCTAACTGATATTTTATTATTTATGGTATGGGTGTTCCAGAGAAAGAAGGCACTCATTCCATAAAAGCATGATAGATCAAACAGATCTTTTTTTTTTTTTTTTTTGTGGAGAATTTTGATCAAAGGTTTTTTTTTTAATGACTCTTTTTATCTCTCATGCAGAATGTATGAACTGTACGGGTTACACTGATCTGAACAATCGCCTGAACAAACTTGAGAGTAAGGTAAGAGCAATAAAATCAGCTAAGATATGAGTGAAGTATTTCCTGCCTTCCCTCAAGCCTAGCTAAAACAAGCTAAATTGATTAAAAGTGTTTCGATTAACAGAAGATACCAGTTTTGGCAGAGATTTTTTGGTGCATAAAAACAAAAGAACACTTTTCTTATGTTTAACTCTTAGAGGCTTGCGGTCAAGAATTACACTGCAATTTTTAACTTCATCCCTAACTTATTCCCTAGACAGCTGACTGTTTTCCTTTCTCATTGGTACTCTCACCATTTTTGTTACATCTTACTTTACTTGTTTTTGGGGGTTTTTTCCCCCACTTTTTTGTTTACTTAGGTACCATATGGACAGGTGCAGTAGTTTTCAAAATGTGGTTTGGGAAGCATAACCAGGAGTACTGTGATGTTTTTTTTTTGGTGGAAATCACACCAACATCATGAAAGTTGAATTTATTATTTAGTTCTTTGCTTGTTTGACAGCGTACTTGAATTAAATGTGTTTAATCCAAACCTCAGTAGCTGAAAAAAAGCTGGCTTCTAAATAGTCAACTTGGACCTGTTCAGGTTCAGGAATTATGATATGTCTCAATCAGCTCCCTATTCAGTAGTCAGGGTGCTGATCAGGGAGTTTTTCTAAAAAAAAATCCCCCAATGCATTGCAAAAAACCAGGGAGCATCGATGCTCACTATTTTCCCTTACTGGAAATGACTATTTATATGACATATGAAACCTAAATATGTTTTTCATTTTTGGTGACGTTTTACAACACGAGTACGTAGTCATGTCGCCGGAAATTGAGTTATCAGTGTCCCAATGTGTAGTGAGCCAGGGTGCTTACCAGTGTCCGAACTCTTGTATGCCATATACCGATTCACCACCTAGGGAGCTAAATGAGACCCTGAGATTTAGAGTATTGGCTCTATGTTCCTGGGCCTATGTTCAGGGATAATACTTTCTAAAACTTAGAACTGTGCTAGAAGGGAGCCATACACAGCACTGAGGTATACCAAGAGATGGTTTCTTAAAATAGCAAATTACTGCATTCCATTTAAATAAAACAAATCCGATCCTAATGGCTTTTTGCTAAACTGTTTTTAAGGCAGTTCAGAAGTGTGTTTTAATCAGCTGACATCGGTGTTTAGTCTCAGACCCTTTACTACTTTAACTAATCCTTTTTTTTCCAGTACTAATCAAGTTTCTTTTGAGGATTTCTCGTAAGGACCATTTGTGGTTTTAATGCAACTTTCTCTGAAATATTATGCAGAAAAGGAAGAATGAAAATGGATCTAATAGGAAAGGCCCTTAACCCTCAACTATTCAGATCTATGCTTGGATTGGATTCTGGCCCACATTTGTTTTTTAATAAAAGTCTCTGCCAAATGAATAAACGTAAATGCAATGTAGTGTGGACAGTAGGACACCAGCAGTAAAGTTATGCTAGTTTGTGGAACCTTAATATTTAAAGGGTTTTGTGACTTTTTTTGTTCTTTTGGCTGTGTTTTAGATCAAGTTGTTACAGGAGGCTGGACCTCGTCTTCCATCTATCAATACTCTGCCGGAGAGATCAACAGACAACGAGGTAGAAACCCCAGAGCCCACCCCTAGGGGACCCCCACCTTTTTGGCAACCAGGTGAGCCAATCACCTGCCATCACTTTTCTTAACAATCCCTCATTTTAACAGGGACCAGCGTTTCACCCCGAGAAGAGAGCCTCCCTGAGATTTGCGGCCACATACATGGAGAAAGTAATGGCCATAGGAGTGGAGGAGTAATGACATGTTGAGTCTATAAATGCTGGTGCTTAGAGACATGAATAAAGCATATTCATATTTCTTTAGGGCTCAAGCTGCCAAAAATGTCTTGTGTCTGAAAAATCTCACCTGCTTTTTGAAAGTGTTAAAAAGTCTTGTTCTCAGGCGAATATTAGAATTTAAGCAGGTCAGAGTAAGAGTATCAATAAGCAAAGGTTTTACAATTCAAACCGCTGGAAAGTTTTGTCTGTGAAAGTTTTCAGTCAGGTCATAGAATTGTCAAATAGTGTCAAGCGGGCAATGGAGGGCTGCCTGCGGCTGCTAAGATTCTGTGCGAATGAGCAGAATTTTGTGTGGACTGCCAGGGGGACAGTGGGTCTCATTTATCTAGCTCTATATGAACAAATTTATTCATAAATTACACGTAGGAACACTTACACAAGAAATGTGATGTACATGAAAACAGGGTTGCCAGGTTCATGTTATTTACACCAAACTGGGATAGTTTTGGGACAAAGTTGTGGGACAAAGTTGTGGATGGAAAAAGCAAGTCCGCAGATGGTGGTTTTTTTGGCGGGATACTTTAAAAATAGTCCATGGCAGCCAGTTGGAATTAAATATGATCAATTTAAGCAAACATAGCTTATGAGAAACAAAGAGAAATTGTGTGTATCAGACAGTGTAGCTTTGATATACAGAACCATTTCTGTTGTAAGATATATTGCGAATATTGCTAGAGGGAAATGAGGATTATGGAGTGGATAGTGTTCGTACCAGGCAACGATGGGGGAAAAAATGGTGTATTGCAGCTACTGCAAATCAGAAATGCGTGCACTACATGGTGAAGTTGTCTCCCAAGCAAAGACTAAGAAAAAGAATAAAAATGCATTTTTCTTCTCTTTTTTCCAAAGCTCAAACTTTTTGGGATAATTTCAGGTCTTTGTGCAGTTTGTGAGATGTAGTTGGGCTGGAAATTTTAGACCTGGCAACCCTGCTTGAAAAAGTTAATGTGGAAAAACGTTTGCATCTTGAGTTTGTGTAACTCAACTCCTGAGTTTGTGTGAATTTACATAGAGAAAACTCACTAATGTGAACACTGATGGACATCGAATGATTGGCTTTGTATAAATGGCATGGCATGAGTTGCTGCAATTTTATATAAGTATTATGTGCTCATATCACATCACTTATTTATTTTATTGCACACAGAAATTTGGTGAAACTCTGACTTAAATAAAGCGATCCAAAAGAAATCCATAAATTTAGACAGAACCCTAATTATTTTTGGCTAAGCTCACAGTTAATATAACTAGCTAGCATTATTTGTGGTTTGGACTGAATTTGGGTGGCAGGGGAACTGTCTCTGGTTTGATGGGCATTCTTGTGTGGACAGTTCTATGAGAGTAAAGTGTACCTGTGGCTGGTCAGAACTGCACTGCAATTCTGTCAGTTACTTCAATTTCTAACACATTTTTGTGTCAGTGTTTTGCATGAATCTTTTTTTCTTCTTCTTCTGCATGGCAGAATCATCAGAAATTTGCGACTGTGAATGTGTGCAGTTTAGAGGAAACGGTGACCTCAAGGTAAAGTAAAAAACTGGAAATAAACATGTTCTTTAAAGGCTAGGTAATAAACTACTATTTGACAATATGCTTGATCAAATAGTATTCCATTGGTATTGTATTCAATTGGTTATGCCAACAGCTCAGGTTTTTAGAGATGCTAGCACAAATACTTTTGACACAAACATATCCTTCTGTATGGTAAGCAGTATTAGAACTGCTGCCATGAAACTTAGTAGATCTGTTCCAGCGTTCTCCAAAGTCTCACAAATCCAACGTTCAGCACTCTTACTGTGTCCATCAGTAAAACCGCATGCAGCAGACTAATGAGTGTGCTATTGTTTTCAGTGGTGCTTTACTCTCTTTACAAGCCAAGATTAGATTTCCATTAAAATCTCAACTTCAAATAAAATGTCATTATCCCATGAGGTCCTTCTTCATCATATTTCCTATTTACATCTGTGTGGGCCCGTCTAGTGTTTAATCTGGCAATCCGAACCAAGTCCTGGTTTCACTGCGTCAAATCAGCTTAATAGATTCGAGGTAAACTCCCTCAGTGAGGCGGTACAAAAAGCTGTTCTATACTATAACACAAAAGGTAGTTAGGGTACATTTGAGGCTGTGAGAATATTTGGTTAATCCATATTAACAGGCTCCAGATTTATGTTGAATGCCTGGCAGAATAGGTTCTATTGTTTCAGATATTCATCTGTCTTAAAAGATACTGCAGATAATGAATGGTTTGTTTTGTCTTACTTTGCCAAATAACTAAATATGCATGAGAAAATGGCATGAGTTCCATTACTATTACTATCGTTCTTCAAAATGTAGAAGGTGAAGTTGGGGGGAAAAAAGTATAGTCTTAATAAAAGATATATTTTAAAAAATCTACTTGGGGATTTGCTTTCGTTTTGAGTTGTATCGCTATTGTGTACATGTGGGTATCAAATATTTATTCTCATATGGCCTTTACAAAAATATATACATTATTTAAAAAAAAAACAAAAAAAAAAAACACACACAATATATCTTATATCTCCAGAAAAAGAACCCTAAAAGATTCTTTGGTTGTCCCGCCAGGGGAACTCTTAAAGGTTATGTAGAACCTCAGAACAGTGTAGAGTAAAGATAATACATCACTCCTTAAAAAAAAAGCTTAAAAAAGAAATATTGGCACCCTTCTTCAAAATGAGCCATGAATAACATACAGTAAGTTTTTTATATATATATATATATATATATATATATATATATATATATATAATCTCAAACATACAAGGACGGTGTATAGTTTTATTGTAAGTAGTGCATATGTTTCAACAAAACACTGGTTTCAAAATTATTGGCAGCCTTACAATTAATATTTTGTTGTGTCTGCACTAAAGAGAATAACAGCACAGGGTCTCTTCCTGTAATGTCTAACAAGGCTGGATACACTTATAGAAGAATCTTGGTTCACTCCTCCATACAGCAGAACATTTTGAAGTTCTTTATATTCTTAGTTTGCACATAGACTTCCCTCTGGTTCAAATCTGGAGACTGAGATACTTAATACAAAATATGTTTGGCTCATCATCTTGCTGAAATCTCTATCTATGGGTATAACCTCTTGGCAGAGGCAACCAGGATTTGGGCTGAAATATCCTGGTACTGGTATCCTGATAGGCAAAAAACAGCATCAAAATGTCAATCTAAATCTTACCATGGCTATCAGGTGTTTTTCCTCGTATGCAGTTCCATTTTGTCACCAAACACGCTGATGGTGTGCATAACCAAAAAGTTTGATTTTGCTCTCATCCAACCACAAGATAGCACCCAATGATACTTGGTGAAATTCAGGTGCTCCATTTTGTGAGACATGCTCAAGAACTTCTTTCTCGCGATGCTTCCAAACAGCATGTTGTTATGAAGGTGGTGTTTAACAGTTGATTTTGAAACTGGACAACCACAGATATTTTCTGTTTTTTTTTTTTGTTGTTTTTTTTTCATCATCCTCCTCATTGTAGGGAGGGACAGTGTGCACAATTCCTATTCCAACTTTTTCAGACATGTGAAACCTTTTTGTTATGGCGAATTGTTTTGAGTACTGATTTGTGCAGGTCAACAACCATCTGTCTCTTTTGTGTTGAAAGTTTTTTGTTTTTCCCCATGGTAATGGGGGACAAATGGATTTTACATGTGTGCAACTTTATATTTATAATCCAGGAAGACTAGGCATTGTTAAAGGCAACACTACTTCATGGAAATGAAAAATATTAATGAGTTTTTCAAGAATGCCAAAAAGATTTCTTTGCGTTTATGTGAAATATTCCATATAAAGGGACAAGAGGCCCTCCAGGGCCAATAGGACCACCTGGTTTACCTGGTTCATCGGGACCTCCTGGACCTGCAGGAGAGACAGGTGCTCCAGGCCGACCGGGACCCACAGGTCAGAGTCATTATCCATTCTTTTCTATGACAAAAATGTGTATGTTGGTGTGCTTGCACATATTCTCTCTTGTCAAATCCCAGATCATCTTCAACCTCCATGTTCTGTTTGCCACATGGATGCAATGGATGCCCCTTTGGCCCAGGCCAACTTTCAGGAATTTCTTGCAATACAGTTATCTTCAAATATAACATATGTCCTATCTCCACATGAGTGGTTATAAATATGAACATTATTTGCTACACACACACACACACAAATTTCCTTAGACTTGGATGGAAGGTTTGTGGCTTAGTAAGGGGTGCTCATCCTTCAGTCCAAGATTTTGAACTGTGAAAATTGTAAGAAAAGTCAGAGGTGATTGGATGTAAATATTTAGTGTATTTATTTATTAAAGCCTTATTTATTAAGGCTTTCCAAAAGTCAGAAAACAGGGCTAACACAAGCGAATCCATAATCAAGGTGAAAAGCAGGAACACTCAGTCAGTACTAACAGACCATGAATCATTTCTAGGGAGATAAGGAAAACACAAGGAACTAAGAACATGGCAAAAGGAAACAATGAGTGAGTCACAGGGCTCGAAGTTATAGTGGAAACATATGCAAGACACTGTGAGGATACAACACGAACCAAGCAATGTATATACAGTGCCCTGTAACCAAGAACTGCGTATAAGGAGTTATCAGATCGGCATAATACCAGTTAAATCCTTAGCAATGAATTGATGAATTAAAACATGCTGCTATAGGAGAGTAATTATTGACAGGTTCCTGACGTAGTGACACTGGAGTGCTGACACTGGAGACTCCTTATATAAATGTTAAACAATTACAAAAACCTTTACCATATCAACAATTATAGGTTTACTTTGTTAAATAACAACACATTTTTTTATTATTAGTCTTAGGTTATGTTAAGTGTTCACCATGTAAACCCATGGAAATTAGCAGTTACAATAGAAACAATGTATTAGAAAGAGTGTATTAATATAAAGCTATGATTTAAATTACAGCCAGAACTACTGTCTGAACAGCTGTTATAGAAATTTGACCAATCAGATCAGAGAATTCAGCATTGTTGTGGTATATAATACCATATAAGTATGTATATACACATACTTATAAATAGTCATGGTGCTCATTCTTGTTTTCAGGCCCAAAGGGAGAAAGAGGCTTTCCAGGTGAAATTGGTCTTCCAGGTCTTCCAGGTCCTCCAGGACAACCTGGCCTGCCCAATTCTATTCCTCTACGGGGGGATGTATTTCAGGGACTCAGTCCAGATGAAACAGGTGCGTGGACTCACTGTACATTTATGGTATATGTTCAGACAAGAAGCATCCATACTGTGTGTGTGTGTGTGTGTGTGTGTGTGTGTGTGTGTGTGTGTGTGTGTGTGTGTGTGTGTGTGTGTGTGTGTGTGTGTGTGTGTGTGTGTGTGTGTGTGTGTGTGTGTGTGTGTGTGTGTGTGTGTGTGTGTGTGTGTGTGTGTGTGTGTGTGTGTGTGTGTGTGTGTGTGTGTGTGTGTGTGTGTGTGTGTGTGTGTGTGTGTGTGTGTGTGTGTGTGTGTGTGTGTGTGTGTGTGTGTGTGTGTGTGTGTGTGTGTGTGTGTGTGTGTGTGTGTGTGTGTGTGTGTGTGTGTGTGTGTGTGTGTGTGTGTGTGTGTGTGTTTTCAGTAATCCAGGTGAAGCTAATGAAGTTCCTAGGATGAATTGAGATACAATCAGGTGTCACTTTTTCCTACAGGACAAGTATCCAAGCTTCAGTGTGTTTTTGTGAGCCAGCATTTTGAGAAGTGTCTTTGTGTATTAAATTGTCTTAAGATCTCAAAGTCCTGTCACATGTAAATGGCAAAGTAGAACTAGCGATGACCTGTAGATATTATTTGACCAAAAGTTTGTCTAAAAGTAAGCTGCATGCTTGCACAGATGGCGAATTAAGATATTGTCAAAAACAAACAAATGTGTGCAGCCAAGCGCTCTGCCCTTTTAGTCATCAATTCTGCTGAAGTGACTGAAATGAAATTTGACAATATAAATTATAGCATGTCTAGTAAAAAATAATGAATTCATAAAATGATGAATAGATTCCATTACTCATTTGATTCCCTTGAGTCATTTGAGTTCCATAACAGCAACTCCAATGAGTCAAGTGAATCATTTTACAAATACAGCCTGAATTAAACTGTAGAGTTTAGGGATGTAACAGAATACTAATACATTACATGAAAGAATAATGTACTTCAAACAGATATAAATACAGATACGATTAGGAGCTGCACTATTTGTATGTTATAGAAAGCCAGAAAGGTTCACAGAGCATTTGACTGAGACTATAGATGTGCATCGGCACTGGGATCTCGCAGGATGCAACAATAAATCATGCAAGCAGGAGGATTTTACTTTGTTGTGAATGACCTGTCAGATATGACAAAGAAAGACCTGCTGGATGCATTCATGGCATTCATTAGCTCATCCTTAGTAACTGCCAGGTCAAGTGTGCAAGTATCTGTACCAAAGTTCCTTTGATAACTTTTGTTTAGACAGGTCTCCAAATGATGTGAGCCAAATTTGGTGACGATTGGACAAAATTTGGAGAAGGAGTAAAAATGGTATTTAGATGGAAGCATTTTTGGCATGCTATTGTAACTTCTGTCCAGTAAGTGGTGCTGTCACAAATTTTATTGCATAGCCTCAGGGCATGGTCCTGAGAATGCCTAACAAGATTTGTCAGTGTGTATGGTTGTTGTTGAGATATAGCCTCACTTCCTGTTTGGCAGCTTCACCGTCAGATTTGTTGGCAGGTTACGGGCAACTGTAACAATGTGATGATGTGTGCCAAATTTGGTGATGATTGGACAAAATTTGTTGGAGGAGTAGCGAAAAAACTGTTTTTAAAAATATCCAAGATGGCAGAAAATCTGATTAGGCAGAAATTGACATCATGTCTTGTGGGTCTGGGTGTGTCTTGAGCCAGGGAATCCAGGGATGTCTGGCTTTAAAATTTTGGATGCATGGTTCAAAAGTTATGCTGTAAATATACTTCAAAATTAGGCCCAAATTTGACCCAATGGTCAAGAGTAGAGCATGGTAGATCGTTGGCAGCACTTGGCCCAAATTTGATCAGAATGTTCTTTAGACCCTCCCCAATCAGTGTGCCAAATTTCACAACTTTTTTCCAGACTGTTCTATAGGCTGCCATAGACAGCCTAGCCAGAAGAAGAAGAAAGTGGTAGCTCAGTCGTTAAGGCGTTGGTCTACTGCTCAGAAGATCACGAGTTCAAACCCCAGCACCTCCAAGCTGCTACTGTTGGGCCCTTGAGCAAGGCCCTTAATCCTCAACTGCTCAGCTGTATAAATGAGATGAATGCTCTGGATAAGGGTGTCTGCCAAATGCCATAAATGTAAATGTAAGAAAAGATAGAATAACTGTGGGATTAAAAAGCAGTCCCTCACACATCTCTAGTTGAGACCAATTGTGAACTCGAGTGAAGTAGCTGAGTTTGAGGGATTGATCTAGAATTCACACTCCGTACTGAAACTGCTAGAATTTCTACAATTTATTTTTCAGGTTTCCACTGTTTATGGGTCATATTTAATTGTTTAGGCCACTTTGGATGTGGATATTTGGAGCACTAAACAGATAAAGATACTGATAGTGGGACTGCATTACATCCTTAGTTGAATTTATCAGTAAAATCATAGAAAAAGTTTGTTTCAGAATTATCCTCAGTTTCCAGTAAATAAGTACACTCCCACAGTAGGAATACTCAGGACAGGTTTCTCCCATCATATACAGAATCATAAATGCACACCCAATTTCTTACAGATGTTCTCATGGATCATTTCAGATAATTTACCTTGTGTGATATGATTGCCAAGAGCAACCGCATTGTTTTGAGCTACATGTGCTTCATGACTCTGAACCATGGTTCGTGATTAGAATTTCCATATTCAACAGCATACCTTTCTGCAATGTTAAATCTTTAGTGCAATCTTCTTTCCATCACACTGAGAACACATTTTCCGGCATGCTTTAAGGAAATTGTGCCTTCTGACAGATGTAACCGTTGGCAGCACTTGGCCCAAATTTGATCAGAATGTTCTTTAGACCCTCCCCAATCAGTGTGCCAAATTTCACAACTTTTTTCCAGACTGTTCTATAGGCTGCCATAGAGAGCCTAGCCAGAAGAAGAAGAAGAAGAAGAAAGTGGTAGCTCAGTCGTTAAGGCGTTGGTCTACTGCTCAGAAGATCACGAGTTCAAACCCCAGCACCTCCAAGCTGCTACTGTTGGGCCCTTGAGCAAGGCCCTTAATCCTCAACTTCTCAGCTGTATAAATGAGATAAATGCTCTGGATAAGGGTGTCTGCCAAATGCCATAAATGTAAGAAAAGATAGAATAACTGTGTGAGTGGGATTAAAAAGCAATCCCTCACATATCTCTAGTTGAGACCAATTGTGAACTCGAATGATGTAGCTGAGTTTGAGGGATTGATCTAGAATTCACACTCTGTGCTGAAACTGCTGGAATTTCTACATCAGTTTCTTTTTCAGGTTTCCACTGTTTATGGGTCATATTTAATTGTTTAGGCCACTTTGGATGTGGATATTTGGAGCACTAAACAGATAAAGATACTGATAGTGGGACTGCATTACATCCTTAGTTGAATTTATCAGTAAAATCATAGAAAAAGTTTGTTTCAGAATTATCCTCAGTTTCCAGTAAATAAGTACACTCCCACAGTAGGAATACTCAGGACAGGTTTCTCCCATCATATACAGAATCATAAATGCACACCCAGTTTCTTACAGATGTTCTCATGGATCGTTTCAGATAATTTACCTTGTGTGATATGACTGCCAAGAGCAACTGCATTGTTTTGAGCTACATGTGCTTCATGACTCTGAACCATGGTTCGTGATTAGAATTTCCATATTCAACAGCATACCTTTCTGCAATGTTAAATCTTTAGTGCAATCTTCTCTCCATCACACTGAGAACAGATTTTCCGGCATGCTGTAAGGAAATTGTGCCTTCTGACAGATGTAACCGTGGAGGTCGGAATGATTTCAGCCTTGATAAGACATTACAGTCTTTCGAACACTGAAGGTGTTTCAATTACGTTCTCAATCTGAACTTGTGGTTTATTGACTACATATTGTTTTTATTACAAATAGTAGGCTCCGTTGACGTCATTTATCTTTGAGAAATTCTGAAAAGCAGTGAGACCAGGTGTTATTTTTCCGCTCATCTGTTTCCTACATTCGACTGTAATTTCCTTACATCATCCGCTATTATTCTGACCTTACTGAGCGACTTCTACAACATTTGTTTCCTTTGTTTTTTACTTGGAAAAGCACAGGCCACATCGACCCCTGAGTAACTTCATAATTATTTGCTTGGTAATTAGTACTGTGTGTACAGACGGCATCCAGACTGCTCTCAGGTCATAAAGCCCAATTTTCGTAGAATGCATAGGATAGAATTTTCCATGCTTCTGTATTTACTGTGCAATTTAATCCAGTGAATTTAATTCAAACAGTGCTTGGAAAACCAGGCTGAAAAAAGGGAATTGGGATTTTGCATGGAGCTTGGGAGCTGAAACAAATATTTGAGTGTGACTTTAGTATCTTAAAATCGGAACCCTAAGTACAAATCTAAAAAGTTTTTATGTACTACGCAAATAGTGAGTTTTCTTCAGTGATTTTAAACCCTTGTTGCTTAGCATATGCCCAGTGTAACATTCTAGCTAGTTAAGTTATGCTAGCTTTACTACAGTTGAGGTTATAATTTTACACATGCCTTGCTGAATCTGCAAAATGATTTTTTTTTTTTAAATAAGAGGATCATAAAAATTGCACTTTGTTTTATTTAGTCCTGCCCCGAAGAAGCTATTTCACATAACAGATGTTTACATATAGTCCACAAGACACAGTAATAACCGAATTTACACAAATGAGCCAGTTCAAAAGTTTACACATGCTTGATTCTTAATACTGTGTGTTGTTACCTGGATGATCAACGACTGTTTTTATGTTTTGTGATGGTTGTTCATGAGTCCCTTGTTTGTCCTGAGCAGTTAAACTGCCCACTGTTCTTCAGAAAAATCCTCCAGGTCCTGCACATTCTTTGCTTTTCCAGCATCTTCTGCATATTTGTCCCCTTTCCAACAGCGACTATATGATTTTGACAACTGAGGGCCTCGTACACAACTATTACAAAAGGTGCAAACATTCACTGATTCTCAAGAAGGCAACATGATACTTTAAGAGCCGGGGGGGTGTAAACTTTTGAACAGGATGATCTGTGCAAATTGTTATTATTTTGTGTTCTGGAAACATGTAAATATCTTATGTAGCTTCTGAAGGGCAGTACTAAATGAAAAAAAAAAAAAAAAAAGGATCTTTAAACAAAATAACAATTTACACCGATCATCCTGTTCAAAGGTTTACACCCCCCTGAATGGATAACCTCCATTTTGACTCTACTTAACTCCACGTCTCTTCATGCCACTTCTATGACTGGCTAAATGCTAAGTTTGACCACTCTGAAAGCATCTACTTTTGCATAAGAATCCCAGATGCATCACTTTTGGCCTAATTTACATAAATTCCATATTTTTGAGATTTGAATTTTTTGAGATTTGTATTTAACGTTCAGATTTTGTTTTATAACTCAAAGCGATGACGTCATTTTGAATTATATATTTTTAAAGGCAAATCTTACATCTAGCAAGTTTGAAGCAAAGAAAAAATGTAACAAAAAATTGAATGTTACAGAAAAATGTTTGTGTGTCAGTTAAGAAAGCAACATATTACATAATAGACCACTTTCAGGAAAAAAAAAAAAAAAAAAGATAATCAAGTCTGCTGCAAAAAAAGAAATCAAAGTCTCCAAAAGAACTGTAGCAGATTCTTCAAGATGCTCTGAAGAACTTACCAGCTAATTTCCTTAACAAATAAAATTGTACCTGAGGCTACTGATGTATTTTTAAAAAGCAAAAGGTTGTCACACCAAATACTGACTTTGTTTAGTTTATTACAGTTTACTGCTCTTTATAGTATTTCTTTAAATGTAGAAACATTTCATTATTTCTGAAGGCATCTTTACTTTACAGCATTTCTTTGCATGTGCTTAAGAGTTGCTCAGTACTATGTGTAATTCAAATATACAGAATTCTTATCCAAATATTTGTGTCAGCTTCCAACCTTTATAGATCTGAGGTCGCTCAGATGAAGGTCTGTAAAGTTTTGTTGTGACTTCGGATCCAAGAACTGCCATAGAGCCATAGTTTGGCGCTTGAGCAATGCCCCTAACCCTCATCTGAACCTGAGCTCTGACCTTTCTTCTCGAATATGTCCAAAAAAGTCATGGGCATAAATAAAGCGAATAAAATAAATTCCTTCAGCACTTTCTTGAGGAGTCAACAGGGGACAGCAGAGTCCTTCTCTTAGTCTGGCTGAGCTGAGCTGTTTTTGATTAGGCCTCTGGCTTGAGCGCAAATCAGCTCTAATTTGTAAGCTGTCAGCGCAGCCGTCTGTTTTTGGAAGCTCGGTGCCAAAGAGCAGCGGCGTGTAAAAAGGCGAGGGCGAGACGTTCTGCCCCTCCACCCCCCAAAACGTGCCCCCCTTCAAGACTGTCTGAGCTCCAGAAATTGGTTCCAGAGGGATGCTGCCAAGCCGGCCAACCTCCTCGAGTAGCTTTGCATGTTTTCGAAGCTGGAGGAAGAGGGTTGTGGCGGCTGAGTTCCCCTGAGGCTGGAGGCAGTACTCTGTGCTGAGACAAGAAGAGCAGAAACCTCCTGCTGAGTCTCTGGAGGCAGGGGAATGGGGTGTGAATGTGACTGAATGTGGACTTTCACACATAGTGCAATGCATGCCATCAACGGTCTGGG
Source organism: Cranoglanis bouderius (assembly GCA_023630585.1). NCBI lineage: Eukaryota > Metazoa > Chordata > Actinopteri > Siluriformes > Cranoglanididae > Cranoglanis > Cranoglanis bouderius. The sequence continues at coordinate 4,723,304 of CM042571.1, forward strand.
GACTCATTATATTGTATGTATAAATAGATGATGACTACACGGTTCAACACTAGACACCAAGCAATCGATTGCAAGATACCAAACTGAAAACCCAGAATCTTCTGGTATTGTGTGGAACAGAGTACTCTGACTCACCTTTAGTCGAGTTTTTCCTCACCTGTCTCTCACCTGTGTCTTATTACACAGCGCTGTTGAATTCTCCATTATGACTGATCACGAGGTGTTGATTAACAGCAGTTCTAACTGATTAAGTTTTCCAACATGGGAAAGTCTTCAGGACAGAGGACTATGTGCGTTGCGGTTTCGTGGCAACATGACAACCATCCATCCATCCATCCATTTTCCATACCAATTATCCTACACAGGGTCACGGGGGAGCCTGGAGCCTATCCCAGGGAACTTGTAGCACGAGGCGGGGGACACCCTGGATGGGGTGCAAACTCGTCGCAGGACACAAACGAACATGACAACCTCTGTTTTTTTTTTTCTCTTATTAATATCACAACAAAGAAAATAGTGAACAACTGTTTATAGCTGCTGTAATGTAAATGAGAACAGGAACAAACTTGTTTTGTGAACGTTTCACAACATTAAACATAACTATGAATGAATAAAACGTATGCTGTGTTATTCTTTAATAAATAAAAACAGTATTGACGAATTGGTGTGGTATAAGGTTCTAGTTCTACTTCAACATCTATCAGTTAGAAATGTAGGTGTCACAAATTCTCTCTCAGTTTCTAAGTACGATGTGCACTGCATTCATGTTTTGTTTTGATTTTATTCTTGTCTCCGCCTCTGTCCTGTCATTGGTGCATTTCCTGATTGTACTCACCTGTTGTATCTTTTGCTGCCTTCAAGTCCTGTCGGAAATATCGTAATCACGAGGCGAACACACACATGAAGGCCTCAACAATGTCGTAATTACCACCCGGGAACTCATATTTTTCTATGAGCCCTCACTTTCCAAGTTATAGCTGTGTCTGTAACAAAAAGTCATGGTGGCCCCCAATATGAATGCGACGTCTACAGCAGACGGTACGATTTAAGTCATAATTATGGACGTTAACATTAACAGTTCAGTTTTCTTTCATTAAGGCAAAATAAACTTCTTGTCTTTAATAATACAAAAAAAAAATTCAAAAGAAAAGAAATTTTCTGACGCCTTCCTTTTTTTTCCCCATCCTAAACCACTTGAACACACAGCACACCATAATTACTCGTACACACGAACTTTCGAGGAGGACCTGAAGGCAGAATTTGTCTCGTTGCGAACTTAACGTGCATTTGCCTCGTTAAATCCAAGCCATGTTTTCCTGTGTCCCGTGTCCCGTGTTCTGTGTTTAGACCTGTGCCTGTGTTTCTGTTTATGATCATGGATTATCCTTGTTTGGGGTTATTTTTGCCCGTTTTTCTGACTACCGACTTTGATGATAATTCCTGAATTATCTCTAATAACGTCTGAGTATATGCACATGCGTCCTGCTTTCACTCACCGCACATTACAGTAGGACTGTCTTCTCTTTAAACTGTTCTGTTTATAGCATGTGATGTGTATTTAGAATCGTTTTCATTTACATTGAACATGCTGGAAAAATAGCTGACTTTTTAAAAAATAAAATAAATAAAGGAACGTACCCGGTACACGTTACATCCAACCAGCAACCTTCTAGCTTGGATGTGTTCCAAGCCCTAGCTGTAGGGCAGTTAATTTTGTCAATAATCACAGCCAGACTGTACAAATCAAGAATACTCTTGAGCACTTGGCTGTATAAAGGCTCTAAATGTAGCCCACACATTTCACCTCCACTGTGTAACATCATTCATCTCTCCTTCTTACTCGCTCATGTGACTGCGACTCGCTGACAGCCGTGTTGAGCCTGTGGGCCTGATTCCATCCAGACCTCATCGCGAAAGTACGGAGAGGGAGTGTGTATAGGACAGCTGTCCCTTTTCCGTGTCCCTATGAGACTGGAGCAAATGGAATTCCAGGACTAAAAGGACATGACTTTGTCTCTCATGTGTTTTGGAACGGATACCTTGGCAGGTCACTGGATCTCAATCGATGACTGGGTGTACAGTAATGACTGCCGCTGACTGTTAATGGGCACTGGGACAAACACACACACACACACACACACACACACACACACACACACACACACGTGTTTTGTCTTATTATCCTTGTGAGGACCTTTCATTGGCGTAATTCTTAAGGTAGCTATGCTACACCTAAATCCAACCTTAACCTAAGTAATGAAAAGGAAACATTTAGACATTTTTGGGTTTTTTTTGTTTGTTTGTTTGTTTGTTTTTGTCATAAAGGAGTTATCCTCACGAGGACCAGCCAAATGTCCCCACAAATTCAAAACTCTATGATATAACTATCCTTCCCCACCAAGATATAAATACATGCATATAAATACATACTACACACACATACGCAATCACTCATACAGTATGCCTGGGAGGAAGTGTCGAGTTAGAGTTCTAAATCTCTCTAAAAGAGCCAAGAAGTTTCTCATTCTGTCCTTCTCTCGCTCCTAAATTTTGTCTTTTGTCATGTTATTGGAGCAAAAGTTAACAATACGCCCACCTACATATCTATAAAAGGGAAATTGTTTGCATTTCTCTGAACATTACAGGTGAAGATCTAAGTGAAATGAGTCTCGGTGACGTTCACACATTATTAATGTTATGTATTAATGCTCACTGGCTTTGTGTTGTGTGTAAGCAGGTCGTATAGGACCTCCAGGCCCACCCGGTCCTTCCGGTACGTCATAATACACTCTCACACACACTCACACAGACACAAATATATGTTATAGTGCAATATTTTCTCTTTTACAGGTTTACTTTACTTACTAAACACCCTGAAACACAAATATTTGTGATGTATTGAGTGCTAATTTGTTGTTTGTTCTTGTATTTTACTTACTCCTATGAGACATTAGTTATTGTGTAATGCTCTGGGGTCATAGCGGGATACTGTCAGTGCAGTTACAATGGTGTTTAATGGGAGGGAAAATGAAACAATCTCAAATATAAGGGATAGCATTCAGATTTTGCTGTTAGTTCCTAAAAACAAAAGAGATTCTTTTCTCACTCGCCATTTTTCAGCAACGTTCAACGTCATATTAATGAGAAATTAATATTAGCAAAGAAGTAGCGGTGCAAAGGTTGGACTCCAGAGAGTTCCAGAATGCAGTGCAGCTACTGTATATGACGCAGTTGTGCTCGGTTATGGCAGAGCCAGAATAAAGCACCGCTGCATCGCTCTCGTTAGGTAGAGATGAAACGAGGGCAAAATCACACTGCAATATTATTAGTAGTGGTCAAACAGCATTGTGGGTAATGACGGAAAATGAAAATTGATCAATATGTCAATAAAAGTGATTTGAAGTTAAAAAAAAAAAAAAGTCAACTCATGCAAGTCAAAGCATTCAGAGTTGTTCAGGGTGGATTTTTCCTTTAAGTGCTAAATAATAAATATAAAAATAAAATAATTAAAATTGAATAATCAGATTCTAGTATTATAATGTCCAAATGTAATGTCTTTAACTTTTTTTATCCTGTCTTTATGAAGGCCCCCCGGGTCCTGCTGGAGCGCCTGGCATTCCAGGTTTACCTGGACAAGATGTAAGTAGATGTTCACACTAAAAAAGAATAAATGAAAATTTTTTTCAGAAAATTTTTGTTGTCCATCTTGAAGCAGTGGTGTGGTGAAAAAATAAAATGTACACAATGTTCCACTTAATCCAAGTGTAGTCTAACAGCTAGCACGTTTGCTAATTTTTTGTACTCGAGCTAAAAGGATAATGTGGCTAACAAGTAATGGAAGTTTGTCTCATTTAAAAACATATCTGTAAATATCATCGTATCGTCTAAGGCGTGTACTAATCATGAACTAATGAAGCGCTAACCTTAACGACGGGGTGAGTCTTATGAATCCATGCGTGAATAACGACCGCCTTATGTACGTTAGTACATGTTTGTTAATTAATGTATTAATTAACACGTAGGGGTAAACTAAATCAAACCTGCTCCATAAGAAAGAATATGAATTAAACCTGCATCATTTCAAATTGTTTATATAATGCGCCATATGCAGCTGTGTACACCAACGTCACTGAATGGTGCTGGATTACTTTCATAATTTACACTGATATCCTTCTTATCGAATGTAGAAAGATGCTCTAATAATAAACACCAAGAATTTCAACTCAACCTTTTTTGCGTCATTCTCCATCCATTTCTCTTCAAATCCCACTGTAGTATTAGTACGTGGGTGGTGGGGCCCGAGGCACTGCTCCTTTACCAACAAGGGTGAAATTTGATTTAGTTGTAGTAACGCTTAGCTCTTCATTAGTTCATGATTAGTACATGCCTTAACTCATCATTAGTTCACATTTAAGTAAGTATTAATTCAGGTATTAGTGCATCATTATTCATATACTGTTATTATAAAGTGCTACCCATTTATTTAAAAAAAAAAAAAAAAAAAAAAAAAAAAGGTTTACAAAATAGCTCAAAGCATGTATATGGAGTTTTGAGGTTGTATATATGAAAGAGATGGAACATAGACTTGCTAACTGCATTGGCATTGAAGCTCCCGTGCAAAACTTAAGAAGCAAAGGTTAGGCACCAAAATGCATCTTAAAACCAGTGTGTGTGTGTGTGTGTGTGTGTGTGTGTGTGTGTGTGTGTGTGTGTGTGTGTGTGTTTTTTTTAGGCACCGAGGGGTCTCCCTGGCAAAGCTGGAGAGCCAGGTCTTAAAGGAGACCGAGGTGAAAGGGTGAGGTTTCATTCTACTATATGTTAATGAGTCCTGAATTATCATGATGGCTCATGTGTTGTCATGTTCCTCTTAGACACAGTTGTGGGGCATAAGTGATATTACTGATTGTGTGTGTCCAGGAATGTAAAAAATGTCACTATTTGACAGCCGATATTCCACTGATTTGGTCGCCTTTCTAGCTGCCCCATTTAGCTAGTTATTATTGCACCTAGTGGTCAAAAATGGGAACTGCAACGAGCACCCATTGGGGCAGGAATCACGCTGCCCCATGCTCACTCTATGAATGTTTTCAGTAGAGCAGCAGAAACAGACAGGACAGTTAACGACAGGGTTGCCAGGGTCTTACGCCGAATTGGGGTAGTTTAAAAATACTCAGCGGTCACCAAGATCTTGTTTTGTATCAAATAATCAGAATCTGACACATTACCACAAACAAGGAAAAGTGTAGGTGCATGTTGTGTGTCTATGATGTATATTACATTACATGTCTATTGAAAGATATACAGCAACGATTGTGAGTGGGAAAGAGGGATTATGGAGAGGATGATGCGTGCGCGTTGTTTCCCCAGGAAAAGGCTGAGAAAAAGAAGAAAAGTGTTTCTTCCTTTTCCAATGCCCAATTTTAGTGGGTAGTTTCAGGTGTTTTGAGATGTAGTATTGCTGGACAGTTTGCTAAAATCTGGCAACTCTGGTTAATGATATTAGATTTTCTGTGTGTGCATCGCCGGCAATTGGAAACGCAGTTGAACAAAGGTACGTCTACAACCCACTCTGTAGACTGTACGCTGGATGATTGTATGTTGTCGAGTCTCAACTTCCTAATATGGAGTTCCAACTTCACTAGATAGTAGCCTATAGCATTAACTCATGACTTTTTGTTTGTTTGTCTGACACTGTTATTATTAATGTCGTCCTGACTCGCCAAAATATACGTTCATGAGCCGCTTCTGCTTAAACCTATCCATCCATTTCAACAAACACAAGTGGGAAGGGACGTGTTTAATGCGTGAGCCATTTCTCACACACGGGAGGATTTTTGAGAATCTCTGATAAATTCATAGCGAACAGTTTATCCTGGATTAATGATGCGGTTGAAACTGAGCTCGGAAAACAACACTGGCTGTAATTCTGTGTGAATAAAGATCTGATCTGATATTCTTCCAGCAGCAATATCCATCTCATAATTCTTATGTTTTGTGGGGATGAAACAGCGCTCTATTTACACACACTCCCTGTAATGCGTGTGGAGGTGGAGGAGGCTACGGGCAAAACTAGCATACATGTGTAAATCTCTGGACCGAACTGCTTGTAGAGAGAACTGAAAATGAAACGGGACGCCTCCGCCAGCGTGTGATCTGTAGAGCAGGCGAGAGAGGGAGAGAGAGAGAGAACGTGCATATGATCTGCAGTAGGTCTGTCAAGATTCATTGAATCACATCAATGCCAAAATTCGGAGTCTTATTTTCCTACAACAGCACAACCCAAAGGGTTTTATTTATATTATACTATGTCAATTTTCCAGAGCTAAAGTTTTGTTTTATTTCTTGAAGAAAGACCTATGTTTTATCCGTTTATTGTTACATTTAATGTTGTGGAACGTCCACGAAACAAGCTAGCCCTAGTTATCACGGCAGCTATTAACCGACGATCCATCAGTTAAGTTAAAAAGAGAAAAACAACAAAACAGGAGCCATTTTGAAGACTTACATGTCAGAAAACAAAGACGAGTCTTGCGGCTGACTATTATCAGTCCCTCCAGGGTTTCACGATTTTGTGATCGCAGAAACGAACGCAAAATCAAACAAACTCCACAATATTCCGAGGAGCTTGCGATTTTTCAAAAATACCACAAATTTCTGGCAGATTTGGGCCAAGACGCGTCCTGTGATGTCATCGCAACACGCATTCAGCCAAATCATTCTTCGATTCACGTGCGTCGAACATGAGTACAGCTAAAAGGTCTCATTTATGAACAAACCTCATCGCGAAAGACCGTGCCAAACAATTTTGTGTAATTGCAATTTCGGCGATTCAAGAAGTTTTCCGCCAAAAAAAGCCCAAAAAACTCTGCAAGTTGCATCGCAAATTCTGGAAAAAAGCCACAGCAAAATGAAGTGCTTTTGGCCACAACAATCATAAAAAATCCTGTGCTGTCTGATATTATAGAGTGCCGACACTGGAGACTCCTTCCAAAAATGCTAATGAAACATCTCAGAAAACCTTTATTTATATTTATTCACCATTAGATACATGATCCTCATAGCTGCAGTTCTAAATGGTATATTATGTGCATTAACGTGCAGTAATTTGTAAATATTTGTTTATCCAGGGATCTCCAGGATTTATCGGGGAGCAAGGCCTGGCTGTAAGTGTGTCTTACACACAAACATCTTAAACACATGCTTTTGGCTTCTAATAATCTGCTCTTTGAGCCGTGACTTTTATTTGATTTTCCGTTTACAGGGACCAATGGGTGCCAAGGGACAGAAAGGCGAGCCAGCAGAGAGCCTGCCTGACGTGAGATGCTTTAACACTGATATCTCACTGATCCGAACCTAAAATAATGGTAGAAATGAACGACTGGCAGTTAACATTGTGTGTCTGCTCCATGCTAGCTTTCCTCCAATCCTGTTATCTCGAGGTTTCTTTCATTCAAAGAATTTCAGTGCCTCAAAGTGTGCCACGTTTGATTGAGTTTGAGTTGACTTGTACTGATGTGATTGCAGGGTGAAGGAGTTCAGCAGCTGAGAGAAGCTCTGAAGATCCTGGCTGAGCGAGTGCTCATTCTGGAGCACATGATTGGCATCCACGGTAATGGGGACGTTTTACTTATTCATGCTCCTCTAGCCATTTATCAAGTGTCCATCAGTTTGGTCTCTTAATGGGTCTGAGATTCTTATAGAATGAGGTTTTTTCCCCCCCAATGTACTCAGTGTTGCCTTGTGCAATAATGATTAGTGAGATCTGCCTTCTGTTCCAATTATACACTCGCTTCGACTTTCCTTCACAGGAAGTGTGTATCAACTAGTGGACACTAAGAGCACATGATTTTTCGAATACAGCTGAAGTACAGTGTAAATTAAACAAACCACTTTAGACAGTTGTATCTAATAAACCTCATTTTTTAATTTAACGTTAAAGAAGAAGAGAAATATTGGACTTCACACTTCCAGGTCCAGAGGTGGACACCACTGTTTAATGTGTGTTTATGTGTGGGTGTTTTTCTGCCTTTAGAGAACCCAGCAGAAGCCGGCTCTGGGCTAGATGGCCTGTCAGATGCTCTCGGTCTACCAGCAGTGAAGATCAAACGGGCCGAATCAGTGCGCCTTCGCTCTTCTTCTCTCCACTCCGGCCAGCAAAAGAGGAGGAGTGTTTGACATTTACACTAGTGATTTTGTGTAGCCGTCATTCATTGCTGTTAATACGTAATTAGTCTAGTGAAAGCCTGAGCAAACAGCACTATTAAGAACTTTTCATCATTTATAAGGAAATTGTTTTTGCTGTAGAGTTTTCACAAGGAAACGTATGAATCCTTTTTTTTTTTTTAATAAGACATGAAAGTGTATGTGTGTACGTGTGTATACTTTGTAAGTTCTGATTTTTCTAGTCTGTGGACTACGCGCAACCTGTCATCTTGCTGTCTCTGCACTCCGCTCGTTCTTACTCATACCCAGTAAACACACACTTGTAGACAGGCCCACACTACACCTGGTGATGGCTCGTCAGCGTCGTTCGGGCTTGTTCTCAGTTCGTGAGCTCGTTAAAGCTGTAGTGAGTCAGGGAAGGAACAAATGAGGCTCCTGCCTGCTAGGCAGCTCCAAATAAAACATTGTCAAATGAGAAACATCTGGATCAGGCTCAGGGAAAAAAAAAAAAAAAAAAAAAAACAAAACAAAAAAAAAAAAAACAACCCCAGCCACCTATTGTTTTGGTTCTGCAGTTCTGAAAACAGCTTGTTCAGATTTGGTAGGATGTTTTCTGTCAGCTAAATTGCAACCATGGCTTTGATTCCTCGTGGTCTTCTTTTCTGTTTTCTCCCGTATTATTGGTCTCACCCTACTGTGCGAGTAAGTGTAACAAACATATCAGTTGGACTGCAGCTTTCCTTCTCTGCCATTGCAGACCATCTTTTCTCACGAGTATGTTTACTGAGAGTACAGCTGGCTCTGTAGAAGGGAAATTAATAGGGTACTTACTCTAAGATAACGAAACATGTCTCTGTGACTCGGTGCTCTGCTGTAATGGGATTGCCCTATTTATAAGCCAATTGTTTTCAAAAGCCGGTTTCCCAGATAACATTTGTCTCACTCATTTACGCTCCATTAGCATTGAGACAAGATTACAGTGTATATTGACTTCCGAGCATTAGGACCCCACTTCCAATCATTTATTTAATGACTTACTGTCATTTTAGCTTAGATGTTATGTATTTGAATCATTGGTTTACTTTGACTGTAGCCTGTAGGATTTTACCATAAATTGACCTCTTTCTTACATCAGCAGCTGAGTAGCGGTGGTACACTGCTGGTTCAGTAAAAAAAAAAAAAAGAAGCTATTTAACCAGATTGATCTCGTACAATAGTTAACAGCAGCATTAATAATATTGAACAATAAAGTATGACGTGACTTATTTTGACTTTGTACTGTACTGGAGACTTGGTGTCATGGCTGTTAGTATATTCTGCCTTGTATTCAGCCAATATTTACTATTTTTGCACTCTGATGTCAGGTTGATATGGCCCTGACACAGCAATAAAAAAAATGATCTGAAGGTTGTTTGTGGGGGTTCCTTTGTAAATTGGTGCACACAAAAAATGTTATGTCATTTAATAAAAGATTGAAGATGTATTCGTAATTTTATATTTTTTTGAGTTTATATTGTTACCTTGTTGTTGATCTATATTGCATACTTTTTTAAACCCAAATTTCTTCCGGTCCCCAACCATTAGCTAGTATCGCATAACACCTACCAATCTGGGAGGCAAAAACAAACATATCCTTCTTCCGAGATGCAATATGTAGTTATATGGTAGTTGAATCAGTTATGCTCTCAGCTGTAGAATTGTTGGGATTCAAACCCACGACCTCCAAATGACAGCAGGAGTGTTTACACAGCTGTGCCAGGGTTGGGGGTTAAATTCCCATCACCACCCTGTGTGTGCGGAGTTTGCATGTTCTCCCCATGCTTCGGGGATTTCCTCCGGGTACTCCGGTTTCCTCCTCCGGTCCAAAGACATGCGTTGTAGGCTGATTGGCATCTCTAAATTGTCACCCTCTACACCCCTGTTTAACATAATCCCAAAGATGCCAGACACCATTGAAGAATAGAACACTTTCTTCAAGCCATTCTGAGATGATGCATGCCCTGACACATGGTGCATTCTGAAAGTGTCCAACTGAGTTGGGATAAATTGTAACCATGAAGGCATGAACCTCGTCAACAATGATGTTCAGATGGGCCGTGCCAACCATACCATCTTCAGTGGTTATCAGGAGCCTTCATGCGTTCAAAGGAAAACATCCCCCATGCCACCAAACAGAAGGCTCAATGCTGGGACTCATGTTCTGATCTTACCATCAGCATAATGCAAAAGGAACCTGGATTAGAATCACAAAGCAACCATTCCCTGGTCCACAACAGTCCAGCTTCCTTCCTGGCATATGATATGGTCTTCAGTGGTTGTAGCCTCTTTGAGACAAAGTCAGATAAGTGGTGCATTTTGAGATGGCGTTCTGTCAGAGGATAGGGCATTGGGTTACTGACTGGAAGGTCATGAGTTCATGAATCCCAGCACCACCAAGCTGCCACAATTGGACCCTTAAGCAAGACCCTTAACATTGTCCGGTGTATCCTGTCTCAGTTGTAAGTTGATTTGGATAAATACATCAGCTAATTGTTGAATTCAGATGTAATTTGCCTGGTTGTGGCCCATTTATTTCCTTCCATGGTACTCGACACTGTCTTATGACCTCTCTGCCCAATTTTTTGGTCCAAAGGAAAGCAGTGGTAAGACATCAGTGGTGTATTTTTTGCTTGTTGTACCATGTACACTATCAACCTACTGTCATATTTGTGGGAGGAAACTGGAGAACCCATGGTACACGGTGAGAACTTATGAAACTCCGCACAGACCCAAGCTCAAGATTAAACCAGTTCCACTGGTGCTGAAAGGCAGCAACGCTACCAGCTGTGCCACCTTGTAATGTTACATTATGTATAAAATTCATTTTTTCTTTTATATGTTGTCTTTTAATATCCCCTTTAAAGTACACACATATATGTTTTAAAAGAATATTTCTCTCTAGACTAGAAATGAATGGAAGCTAGCAGTTTAACCTCAGCCTAATTGCCACAATGCTATGTGGACCCCTTTGAACTTTTTTTTTTAAACAAACTTAATGAATGTCAGAATGAATTGTTCCACAAAATGGAGGCTGTATACATTCCAAAAAGTCTTTATCCATTAGTTACACCAGAGTTACACCACACATTGTTCTGGTCTTCAAAGCTCAAGGCTCATATTCAGCCACAAAGGTACTGACAATGAGTAATGACAACAACATTGATGAATGTGATTACAAATCAAAGTTTAGTCCCCGGTCTTCTCACTCCTGCTCCTTCTCCTCTCCATGTGTGATCACATAGCAGAGATTCTTGTAGTCGAGATTACCAGAAACGTCCAGAGGGAACATCTGCAACATCTGAGCCATCTGCCGAGAGGAGTGAATGAAGCAAATAATGATGTCTGAAATGTTTGCTCGGCACAATACAGGAAGTGGTGTACATCTTATCTCTTGGTTACAATTCTTAAGTTGCTAGCCTAATCAGTTTCCATGACTGTTCTCAATACTCTTGTTCTTCCATATTTAAATACAACTGTGGCAGTGGAAGATCACAAGAACTAATGAGAATGAGTGCCCAAGCATCCATAAGGAAAGGACAGTTACGTGATGCACATGCTAGGAGAAATTTATCCTGTGCTACAACAAGATCACAGATTAATCAGTGTGTGTAGTGTACGCACTTCCATGAAAATATTACTGCATTCAAATTGTGTCAGGCTTGATGCTAATTATGAGATGACTACTGTTAGACTGCTTATTTTCTTTTCAGGCTCAGACGTCATTTCTATAACATCACACAAAACGCCACAGTGCATACAGTGACCGCTACAATAGTTCGCTGTTAGCAAAACCATTTTGTAGCGTCACTGCAATTTGTTAGATTTGTTACTGTTAGCATAGGAATGTGTTGTGTGTTTGTATGTGCTGGTATGTTATATCAGTTTATGCTTGTTTTCTGTTCCTTTGTGTTTGCCATTGTGCTAAAGCCCCTCATCAAGTCAGTTAGATAAAGACCAAGTCTGAGATCGAGCTGTACGTGTAAGTTTGCCTATAAAAGAGCAAGTACATTGTTTTTAAAGTGCTTCCTGGTTGAGCTTCTTCCTTGCTAATGCCACAATATAGTAGCATCTTTTACTGATTTTGGTTAAAGTAATGAATCATTGATATTGATACTGGTATCCGGTATATGCTAAATATCTGGTATCTTGTAAATGCTCTGCTACCAAGTGTACCTTGTCGCGCTAGTAAACAAATGACATGAAATGACAGCAATCTGAACGTTTTCCTTCTAAAATAGGTTGATACAACCCTGCTTGTGCTACAGTAATGCAAAATCTACTTGCTTTATTTGTTTCATCTCTGATCCCTGTCTGACCAGGTCACTGTGTCTCCCTGTCTGTCTCCCCCTCCACTCACTCTCTGTCCTTCACTGAATCCTTTAGTGTGCCTGCATGTGGGTATGTGTGTTTTTCTGCTCCCGTCAGCTGAAACCGATGTCGATGTCGGTATAAACCCAGCGGGATCCGCCCATGGGGAACGAGTGGCACAGTGTTTGATCATGAGCTTGAGCACACGTCTCCTGTGTGTACCCACATGGTTGATCAAGAGCGCTGCCCATGAGCCCCTGCGGACCCCCCCACACACTTCCCGAGTGTACATTACCCTGCCAACGCAGCATGGCGGCTCATCTGCTGGACACATGGGAGCCAAAGTGTGCCTATGCAATTTTTCTTCGTTCACTTTCCCCCTCCCCCACATTATCCTATGTGGGGTTTTGGGGGGTATTTGACAGGAAGATGGATTATTGTAATCACAGGAGCCATCAGTGAGTCAGAATAGGGTGCCATGGGAAGCCAGCCATCAGATTACTGAACACTGCTACCATGGGAACAGAGGGCTTGTTTGTTTTTATGTGTGTGTGAATGAGTGTGTGTGTGCGCGTGTGTTACATAGGCATTTATTTTCAAGGCTTTGATATATGGAGCATGAAAGCTGCTACGCAAAATGAGTGACTCTTGTGTGCATGAGTGTGTGTGAGGGAGAGAGAGAGGAAATGCACAGATAATACTAGTTGGAAGGCCGGTGTTGTGTTTCTTTTTGTGCTAGTGTGTGTGTGTGTGTGTGTGTGTGTGTGTGTGTGTGTGTGTGTGTGTGTGTGTGTGTGTGTTCTATTAAATCCATTGTCTGAAATTAGTTACTCATTCAAATAATGATATATGACATATAATCTGGGAAAATATATATATATATATATATATATATATATATATATATATATATATATATATATATATATATATATATATATATATATACACACACACACACACACACACAGTGGAGGAAAAAGTATTTGATCCCCTGCTGATTTTGTACGTTTGCCCACTGACAAAGAAATGATCAGTCTATAATTTTAATGGTAGGTATATTTTAACAGTAAGAGACAGAATAACAACAAAAAAATCCAGAAAAACGCATTTCAAAAAAGTTATAAATTGAGTTGCATTTTAATGAGGGAAATAAGTATTTGATCCCCTATCAATCAGCAAGATTTCTGGCTCCCAGGTGTCTTTCACACAGGTAATGAGCTGAGATTCGGAGCACTCTCTTAAAGGGAGTGCTCCTAATCTCAGTTTGTTACCTGTAAAAAGACACCTGTCCACAGAAGCAATCAATCAATCAGATTCCAAACTCTCCACCATGGCCAAGACCAAAGAGCTGTCCAAGGATGTCAGGGACACGATTGTAGACCTACACAAGGCTGGAATGGGCTACAAGACCATCGCCAAGCAGCTTGGTGAGAAGGTGACAACAGTTGGTGCGATTATTCGCAAATGGAAGAAACTGTCAGTGTCCCTCGGTCTGGGGCTCCATGCAAGATCTCACCTCGTGGAGTTTCAGTGATCATGAGAACGGTGAGGAATCAGCCCAGAACTACACGGGAGGATCTTGTTAATGATCTCAAGGCAGCTGGGACCATAGTCACCAAGAAAACAATTGGTAACACACTATGCTGTGAAGGACTGAAATCCTGCAGCGCCCGCAAGGTCCCCTTGCTCAAGAAAGCACATGTACAGGCCCGTCTGAAGTTTGCCTGAATGATTCAGAGGAGAACTGGGTAAAAGTGTTGTGGTCAGGTGTGGTCAGATCTCTTTGGCATCAACTCAACTCGTTGTGTTTGGAGGAGGAGGAATGCTGCCTATGACCCCGTCATAACACCATCCCCACCGTCAAACATGGAGGTGGGAACATTATGCTTTGGGGGTGTTTTTCTGCTAAGGGGACAGGACAACTGCACCGCATCAAAGGGACGATGGACGGGGCCATGTACCGTCAAATCTCGGGTGAGAACCTCCTTTCCTCAGCCAGGGCATTGAAAATGACCTTAATGACTTGGAGAGGATCTGCAAAGAGGAGTGGGACAAAATCCCTCCTGAGATGTGTGCAAACCTGGTGGCCAACTACAAGAAATGTCTGACCTCTGTTATTGTCAACAAGGGTTTTGCCACCAAGTACTAAGTCGAAGGGGTCAAATACTTATTTCACTCTATATTATTTCACTATATATATATATAAAGAACTTCATTACCAAGCTTTATTACTGATAATAATGTTTAATCTAGCCGATACTAGCTAGGACTGTCAAGAGCGTTGTTATGGTTACAGTGTGTGCCTCTTGTGGGCAGCTTTTTTTTTCCATACCAGCACAGCTCCGTCTAATGTTTTTCTTGCCTGAAAAAAAAGCACCCTAAGAAATGTACACTCATGTTGCTCACCTCAGCTTCTGTAAATTTGTCAGCTTGAGACATCAGGTAATACTTGATCCTGTTGGACAACAGAAAAAACATAACTAGAACATGAATTAGTCACCGTTATTGCACAGTGCCTTGCATAAGTTTTCATGCCCGTTGAAATGTTCCACATTTTGTAGTGTTACAAGCTGGACGTGGGAATATACAGTATGTCAAATACCCCAAACTTTGTACAAACACACAGAGTACAATTAAATCCACTATTTAGTCAGAGAATCAACCAGGAGGCAAAGGGTAACGCTCAACATGATGCTACCACCACCACGCTTCACTGGGTAGATGGTGTTTTCAGGCTGATAAGTAGTGTTGGGTGTTGTACCAAATCCATACAGTTCATCAGACTATAGAACCTTTTCCCACATGTTTGCCGAATCTCCAACATGTCTCTTGGCAAACTCCAAACAGGACAAATGATAAAACGATTTGGCAAACAATAGTGATTTTTCCTCCTACTTCACTATTCACTATTCACTATTATGAGATGTTTTGTGTAGATTCATGACATAAATCTTAATCTTAATTAAGCAGAGGTGGGCAGTAACGCGCTACATTTACGTCGTTACATTTACTTGAGTAACTTTTTGAAAATGTTATTCAAAATACACAAAAATAGACACAAAAACAATAGAAATCAATACTTTTTCACAGCACTGTAAGTTCATAAGTATGAAAAAATTTGGAAGATATTTTGCTTAAAATTGTTCATTTCCCCTATGTATGGAGAGTTTTGGGACATCCTTTTGACCATGAAAATACAGACTGTACAAGAACAAACAATAAAATTTGCAACACACAGGTGTTATACTCAAAAATAAAGCCTTAAAAGCTAATCACTCACTCATCTCCCTTCAGTACACCAGTTCCCTCTGGGTCGAAGATCTTGAAAGCGTTCAGAATGTTCTCCTCTGGGTCAGTACCTGAGAAGTCCTTGTTAGTTAGACTAGATAATCTGAGATGAGGTTGATCAATGTGTCATTGATGTAACTGAAGCTGGAGTGTACCTTTGAGCTTCTCGCCAAACATGCTGAGGAACACTGTGAAGTTGATGGGACCTGGGGCTTCCTTTAGCATGTCATCAAGCTCATCAGTCCCTACATTCAGACGACCTGGAAACACACAAACACACACACACACGGAAAAATACTGTGCACAGAAACATCACAGAAGAATTCTTGAACTTGTATGAATCTTGTATGAATCTTTTTTTTTTTTAACATGCCAGAATGTTTATTTCATGTAGGTTATGTTTCTTATGGTCCAGAATCTTAGCTCAACATCTTGAGGCAACTTGAATATTGGGCTGTTCCATTTCATTATTGGGGTGCCATTTAGTCCTTGTAACACTTAAAAATAAACTCATAAACTTTATTTATTTAAGCATTTTTCAACAATGAATCTAATAAAACATGCATTTAATCATTATAAATGTGGTAACCCATCTTCGTGGTTAGCACGTTTGCCTTACACCTCCAGGGTTGGGGGTTTAAATTTCGCCTCCACCCTGTGTGCATGGAGTTTGCATGTTCTCCTCGTGCTTTGATGGGTTCCTCCGGGTACTCCAGTTTTCTCCCCCAGTCCAAAGACATACTGTACATTGTAGGCTGACGTTGCAAGCGAATTTGCCCTGTGATGGGTTGGCACCCCGTCCAGGGTGTCCCCCACCTTGTGCCCCAAGTTCCCTGGAATAGGCTCCAGACTGGAAAGCGGTATGGAGAATGGATGGATGGACAAACTGTAATTAACTATCATCCATGCTAATGGAATTGATTTACTTAAAATATTTTTTTTTTATTAATAATTTGCTTTCAAACTATAATTTGGGTAACAGAGTTGTACTTTCAAAGTGAAATTCAGATGATACAACTTCCTGTTTAACATGTGACTTGTGCAATATTCCAAATATTTCCATCCATCCATCCATGTTCTGTACTGCTTATCCTACACAGGGTTCCGGGGCTTAAGCTGGGGGACACCCTGGACCCATCACAAGGCACAATCACAAGCACATTCACACACTGCAGATAATTTAGAGATGCCAATCAGCCTACAACACATGTACAGGTGCATCTCAATAAATTAGAATGTCGTGGAAAAGTTCGTTTATTTCAGTAATTCAACTCAAATTGTGAAACTTGTGTGTTAAATAAATTCAATGCACACAGACTGAAGTAGTTTAAGTCTTTGGTTCTTTTAATTGTGATGATTTTGGCTCACATTTAACAAAAACCCATCAATTCACTATCTCAACAAATTAGAATATTGTGACATGCCAATCAGCTAATCAACTCAAAACACCTGCAAAGGTTTCCTGAGCCTTCAAAATGGTCTCTCAGTTTGGTTCACTAGGTAAGCCACAAACATTCATTGCCAAAGAAGCTGGCTGTTCACAGAGTGCTGTATCCAAGCATGTTAACAGAAAGTTGAGTGGAAGGAAAAAGTGTGGAAGAAAAAGATGCACAACCAACTGAGAGAACCGCAGCCTTATGAGGATTGTCAAGCAAAATCGATTCAAGAATTTGAGTGAACTTCACAAGGAATGGACTGAGGCTGGGGTCAAGGCATCAAGATCCACCACACACAGACGTGCCAAGTAATTTGGCTACAGTTGTCGTATTCCTCTTGTTAAGCCACTCCTGAACCACAGACAACGTCAGAGGTGTCTTACCTGGGCTAACGAGAAGAAGAACTGGACTGTTGCCCAGTGGTCTAAAATCCTCTTTTCAGATGAGAGCAAGTTTTGTATTTCATTTGGAAACCAAGGTCCTAGAGTCTGGAGGAAGGGTGGAGAAGCTCATAGCCCAAGTTGCTTGAAGTCCAGTGTTAAGTTTCCACAGTCTGTGACGATTTGGGGTGCAATGTCATCTGCTGGTGTTGGTCCATTATGTTTTTTGAAAACCAAAGTCACTGCACCCGTTTACCAAGAAATTTTGGAGCACTTCATGCTTCCTTCTGCTGACCAGCTTTTTGAAGATGCTGATTTCATTTTCCAGCAGGATTTGGCACCTGCCCACACTGCCAAAAGCACCAAAAGTTGGTTAAATGACCATGGTGTTGGTGTGCTTGACTGGCCAGCAAACTCACCACACCTGAACCCCATAGAGAATCTATGGGGTATTGTCAAGAGGAAAATGAGAAATAAGAGACCAAAAAAATGCAGATGAGCTGAAGGCCACTGTCAAAGAAACCTGGGCTTCCATACCACCTCAGCAGTGCCACAAACTGATCACCTCCATGCCACGCCGAATTGAGGCAGCAATTAAAGCAAAAGGAGCCCCTACCAAGTATTGAGTGCATGTACAGTAAATGAACATACTTTCCAGAAGGCCAACAATTCACTAAAAATGTTTTTTTTTATTGGTCTTATGAAGTATTCTAATTTGTTGAGATAGTGAATTGGTGGGTTTTTGTTAAACGTGAGCCAAAATCATCACAATGAAAAGAACCAAAGGCTTAAACTACTTCAGTCTGTGTGCATTGAATTTATTTAATACACGAGTTTCACAATTTGAGTTGAATTACTGAAATAAATGAACTTTTCCACGACATTCTAATTTATTGAGAAGCACCTGTATTTGGACTGTGGGAGGAAACCGGAGTACCTGGAGGAAACTCCTGAAGCACAGGGTTCTGTGCACACAGGGTGGAGGTGGGAATAGAATCCCCAACCCTGGAGGTGTGAGGGAAATGTGCTAACCACTAAGCCACCGTGTCCCCCTCCAAATATTTCATAGGGTTCAACAAATTAAACGTAACAGGAGTGAATGTTTTGGGAATAAAATCTACATTTTTCATAACCTATAATCATCAAGTCATGGAAAAAGATGGTTCAAGCATAACCTGTTAAATGGATTCACACATTAACATGAAAATAATATGATTTTTTCAAGTATTTTAATGATTATATTTCAGGTTAGAGTGTCGTTATAGTGGTTTGGGACAGGCACAGATGCCGTTTTCTAAATTCTTTAGAGGTTTTATTAATGTTTTACATTATTTATCTAAAGCGAGCACATATGTTTCAAATATTTAAAATGTCTTTTAACTTCTACACACGTTTGTAAATGTAATATCAGTGGGACACAAATGACACCCCAATAGTGGAACTGTTACTTGAGAAACGGAGAGTGTTTACCTACAGCGGCGAAAGTGTCTCTGAGATCATTCTTGTCAATGAATCCGTCTCTGTTCTGGTCCATAATGGTGAACGCCTGCAGGCATTTACAACATGCTAACTCAAGATACATCATCCGCTCTCTATATATCAAAGAAATGTGCTACGACTAATGTCTTAAGAGTCCATCCATCATGTGCACTGTAAATTACTGTGATTATAGCCTATGTCTGGTCTCAGCCAAGGAATCGGCTGCTAAGCTCAAAGCTCCTGTGAGTTATGGTTTGTATTGTTTTGAAATATCATATATCATACAGTACGTGTTGGGATAAATGAGGAAAAGTCTCTTGCCTCTTTGAATTCCTGAATCTGAGACTGCTCGAACATGGTGAACACATTGGAACTGCCTGACTCCTTCTTCTTGGCCTTTTTGGGTGACTGAAGAACATCAGCAGAGATTATTAAAAGAATTACGGTATCCCAAATGAAACACATGATCCTTGTAAATAAAACATAACACATTTTAATTCTTCATAGACTGATGCTTGTGTGACTCTGGATACAAACATGTTTTTTATACTTGTATTATGTTCTGTAGTCATTTTTATTTTGTTAAATTCTCATATGATGAGTCATTTCTCTTGCTGGATGTATGTACTGTATATGTAGGATATAGTTATAGCAGGATATTATAACCTCAAAGCATCAGGTTAGAAATAACAGGCCTCATTTTTCAACCTAAATACAAACTAGTTTATTCGTAAATCATTCGTAGGACCGTTAATTTAAGTTATTTCGTATTTAAGACTTACTAACAATGTATATACAGATTACATTGTCATGTGTGACCCTTTCATGCATAGTGACAGTCAATTTAAGTCTCTATTTTTTTTATATTTTAGGAAAATATAAGATGTAAATCACCTCCAAATCACTTGAGAACATTATTATTAGATATAACTTCCTACATAAAAAAATTTAAGCAAAAAAAATATATATATTCTTTTTTTTGCCAGATTCAACTAAAAACTGTAAAGTAGTGTTTTTTGGGGGAGGGAGATGGGTATGCATATAAATCGTTTACGCAGGAACGGGTTAAATAGCTTATTTGTTTCACAAATGTTGTGCAAGTTTTTTGAAAAATGTCACTTCATATTAAACTTAAAACAAAGCAATTCAAAACAAACCCATAACAATGCTAGTTATTCAATTTGAACAAAAGAAATGATGTTATATAAAAGGAGGACGGTAGCCAAAGTGCTCTGCAGTGGCTAAGCTGCATTACTGGAATATTTAGCAGACACCACACTTAGGAGTTTACTTTTGTAAACCTGTCAGGAATTTTAATTTCAGTTATGCTTTCTTTAAGTTCAGAAAACATTTACACACAGCTTTACTAAAAGACTGATAAATGAAGCTCAAGTCTTCAACATATAAAGTCTGTCTGTATTGCTTACTATATTCTTTTTGCCGAGAATTTATCATTTATCATAAAAATGATAGGGATTTAAACAAATAAGGCAATGTGTTTGAATTTCTTTCTATTTAATATGTCTAAAAATGGATAAATGGAAATCCCACCCCAATCTTTACGTAAACATTTGTATTTTTTTAAAGACTAAACTTGTGCAAATTGTTGCACGATTTTTAACATTTTATGTATCAGCATGTTTTCATATTCTGTCAAACAAACCTGATCTCACACAAAGTATGTAATATTCAGCACAATTTCCCTGGAAATCATTTGAATGAAGTCATAAGAAAGGATGTAACATCTAGACCAAACCATAACCCTTACCCTTAAGCTTAGTGACTTTTCATGACTTTCTTTTTATGGCTTTCCAAGCATGACACCATGTTGTGTCTTAAACAGGATTCGTAAACAAAATTAGTGGCATTGATTTATCCTCAGAAATGATCTTAATCTAATGTGTTAACATCATCCTGAAATATTGCAATTTATTATCCAACATGCAATCGACCTTGGCACAGTTATTGTCCACAATCCTCCGCATGCATCAGTAACATTAATTAATTTCCTGCTCATCTATCATTAAATCGTTAATAAGACCAGGACTTGACTGATATCCTACCATTGTGATGGTGGTTGAGATCCTGTAGGCACACACTTAAAGTCTGGGGAGACAATAGAGTCCCAGCGCAACTGTTTTATATACGAAATGTGCAGTGACCAGGCATACCTGCTCTAAATTTAGACAATAGAGGCTAGCTTGGAAATATGCAGTAACTAACAACCCTTGCGAGGTATGTGGACCATGTGCAACTCTTTGGCCTCTTTAAAGAGGGAGATGTGTCCATGATCGAGTCCTGCTCTGCTATTATCACAGGTGCTACTACAGTTAGATGGCAAGATCTCATAAGAGTTGATATGAACCTATATTCTCTGTAGTATTCATGTTCTAGCACGAATAGCAACGGTTTAACAAGAAAAAAACAAAAACATTAGTCTCAACACAAAGACTAAAGACTAAAAACAACACATCATGGCAAAATAGTAGGTACTACTGTGTAGCTACTATGTAAATGATGTAAAATTAGAAGACAAAGTCACTGCATGACGATTCAGAAATCAAAAGTCGGTGACCTTAAGAGCTCGATGACTTTAAAAGATCGATTTCACGATTCTCAGAACTCTCGGTTTAAACAACGATAACAAAAAAAATGTAAGCTAGAGATGCTAATTATGTGTGTTGTCAGTATTTTTAAGGTGATACTGTGTTCAAATAATGGTGAACCCACAAATCTTACCATGGCAGATGCCAAAATTATAGCTACGCTGGTAAAAACCTGTGAATCAGTTAGCTCACTGGCTAGCCTACTATGTTAAAAGCCTAATCAAACTGACTGCCTCATTAACGTCAGACTTTTGAAGTTAATATTTCACTGGTTAACTTTGGATATCACACCTGCTTTTTTCCACATCTTTTTGTACGTAAATAGTGTTTAGTTTGGGGTGGCTGTGGCTCAGGTGGTAGCGCAGGTTATCCACTAATCGTAGGGTTGGCGGTTCAATTCCCAGCCCACGTGACTCCATGTGCTGAAGTGCCCTTGGGCAAGACACTGAACCCCAAGTTGCTCCCGATGGCAGGCAGGTGCCTTGCATGGTAGCTGTGCTGCCATTGGTGTGTGAGTGTGTGGGTGAATGAGACACAGTGTAAAGCACTTTACGAACCGCAAAGGTTAAAAGGCGCTATATAAGTGCAGAGCATTTACCATAGTTTAAGATTTCTTAAGGTTGAGACATATATAACAACATTAACAACAAAAACAACATGAATCTGATGCTTTTTGTCATTTTTCTTTTAAAACATGCACATGTACATCAGTGGTCCTTAAGGTCCTTTTATGCACCTTAAATGCATTTTTTAAGGTATAAAGGTACAGCAATGAGTTATATAGGTGTCATGCTAATTGGTCTTCACTAGCTGTTATTCATTGTTGGACATGTTAGCATAGTTCAGATGAATTATCTACTCAGTAAACATACGGCATCAACTTGCCAGTGCATGGCCTGACTACTTGTGTTTGCAAGAGCCAGGAGTTATTCTCAACACTGCTGCATGGGATAATTCATCATACTGACACACAATATGATATCATATTTATTACATATTCACAAACGCCTTATATATGAGTGCAGCTTCCATTTAAAAGTGCAGAATCTGCGACATAAGTTCAAAAGTAATGGGGAAAGTTATGTGTATTCAGACACGGGTTATACAGCCGCTTAAGTCGAATTTCTGGGCGTGTCATTCAGATTATGCTTGTAGTTCATGCGTCTGAAATTGGTAGATTTTTCTTTAGTAGTAAAGATGAGCACTTTCCTTTAATCTCAAAAGGAATCAAGGACTGAAGAAGGAAATAGAGTTTTTTTTCCTTTGCCGTATTTACGTACTGTATGTTTTGACTCAAATGGCATTCTGTAGTTTTTTGAGTATATGTACAATACCCAAAATATCATTTCTTTTCATCATGACATATTGTGGTTACAGCAAACCTTCAGACAGTGAAGGTGGACTGAATACTGTTTGTTGCTCAAGCCAATATCGAGCAAGAAAACTGTGGGGGGAAAAACAGGACAGGGGTTATGTTCAGGGGCAACTGGCATACAACGAAAATGTGATTGACTTTTTTGGGCTCATTTATACAGAATAAGCACTGCTGATCCATCCATCCATCCATTTTCCACACCTCTTATCCTACACAGGTTTGTAGGGAGCATAGAGCCTATCCAATTCTCACACTATGGACAATTTAGAGCTGCCAGTCAGCCAACAACGCATGTCTTTGGACTGGGGGAGGACACTGGAGTACCCAGTGGAAACCCCCAAAGCACAGGGAGAACATACAATGTGCACACAGGGCGAAGGCAGGACTCGAGCCCCCAACCCCGGAGGTCACCGTGCCTCCCAGTAGTAAGTTGACCAGAGTTGAATTTTTGAGGTAATATATGTTGACATAGCCAATAGGAGACAGTCTTAGCGAGCTAACAGTGAGCTTTCTCTGGCACAAAATACATTTATTTGATCTGCAAATACCCTACTACGCACCAGTGATGCATACGAATGTGTTTTGACGGACACCAAAGTGCCGTAGAAGGAAAAGCAAACAATCAGCTCTTCAAAAGACTGCCATAGATTCATAACTTTAGAGGCATTTTTCAAATGCTGATTGCCCCTCCTCCTAACCCCTAAACTGAATTATAGTCAGCTTCACCTAAGCTTCCGATTAAACTCTTTCCATGTATGGAGGACTAAAATAGACTAGGGCTCAGAAGTTCCAGCGCTGATCCACATGCAGCCAGATGCTAGTTAAAGAGGGTTAAATGGCTGGAGAAAATGATCCCATGGTACTTTGTTCTGAATTTTATTCCACGACCCAGACCACCGTTGTTATTATGTCATCACCGAGTCTACATCCAAACTGGGATAGAAATGAATGATTAATATGAGCCATACTACATTTATTCTTAGTTGCCGCACAAAAACTGCCAGTCAGACCACCATTTGTGGCAAACCACAACCTGGACAGGTGGAGGAGTAAGCCCAGACTGGGGTCAGGGGATAAATATAGACTTGGGCATTATTGGAATTATTTATGAGGTGACTTATAAAGGGTTGGCAGCAGTCAGGCTTGGAATGTGTGTGTGTGTGTGTGTGTGTGACAGTGTGTAGGCATTGCCAACACACTGTTAAGGACTAGACAGAGTGTGAGACAGAGCGAATGTCCTCTACGGAGACTTGATCAAGGTAGCACAGGGCAAACAAATCTGGTGTCAGAAGGATGAACACTTTTATTGTGTGTGTGTGTGTGTGTGTGTGTGTGTGTGTGTGTGTGTGTTGCAACACGTGTGCAACAGGTGTGTTTAGTATTTAGTCATGTTTATTATTAGGCTATTTTTGTGAGACACTTTTGTTGATGTCTCTGATTAGGCTCTACTCTATCTCCAACCAAATGGCTCCAGCTTTCATAAACCTTTTTTAGTTTATGATGCGCGCAGATGACTCTAAGGCCTACTGATATGCTCTTTTATAGGACTGTTGCTATTTACGAGCAAGACCTAAATGCTTCACTACTTCAATGTAACACTGAATTCTCTTTAATGCAACTCATGGGATTGACAGTCAGTTTAACAAAGTAGGTGTGGTCTAAATCATGTTAGTGTTGTTTTTCAGCACTGTGTGTGAATTCTAACTCTGACAGTAAGACCTCAACCTCAGCTACATCACTCGAGTTCATAATTAGTCTCAACTAAAGATGTTGTTTTTAATCCTGCTCGCATCATTAATTATTTTCCTTTGTACCTGCCCACAATATTTAATATATAAACAAACTAACTAGTAACAAACAAACTTTAAACCACAGTAACCCTGACCAGGTAGTTACTAAGGATGAATGAATGAATGAATAAATGCTGTAAATGTATGCAAGATTCATATCTCCTCACTTAGGACCGCATGAATTTCTTTTTTTGTGTGTGTCCTGTGGGTTCCCAGTCCCAATGCACACCTCTAGCCTCAGATCAGATGCTTTGTGAACCTTTCTGAAAAGCTTTCTTTAAAAAAAATTAATAGTGCATGTCCTATTCATATCTATATTTGTATATGTTTAGAACACACTATCCGTTCATTCAAAATAACGCATTCGTATTCTGTTATATAGCTAGTGGAGATTCCAAATCTATATATATATATATATATATATATATATATATATATATATATATATATATATATATATATATATATATATATATATATATATATATATATATATATATATATATATATATATGTGTTCTGGCATGTTGTATTCAAGATTCCACAGCACTTATGTCATTTTCACGCCATCGAAAAGGACCCAATCCAGAGAGACGTTGCTTACGGCTCACAGATTTAGAATCAGAGTCCCTTGTAGCTGCACCAGGCTGTATCCAGAATTGCATTTGTTTTATCATTGTGTACAGGTGTATTATTTACTGTGTAGCAAATTAGTGTCGACAAAGAGTGCACAGTTTATATTTTTCATCCATTATCTGAGGGAATAAAACACTCAGGGGCCTGCTGTTATAGGAAAATAATCAATCAACGACAGGGTAGTGTAATGTGGCTGACAAGAAGTCGAGTTACTGTTACAACTTAAACCCTGAAGTTGATTATTTTATAATACATCACAGCTATTTGCCAAAGATAACAAGTTTTGTTTAATAAAAAAAAATGACACATTGTACTTTTTGTCTGTTTATAGTTGTTTAATGTTACGATGTTTAATGTCGTGGAACATCGACAAGTTTCTGTTATCACTCACGTCGTTCCTTCACCAGACTCTCATTTTCACTCATACAGCGGAGGAAAAAAGTATTTGATCCCCTGCTGATTTTGTACACTTGCCCACTGCCAAAGAAATGATCAGTCTATAATTTTAATGGTAGGTGTATTTTAACAGTGAAAGACAGAATAACAATTGATTTGCATTTTAATGAGGGAAATAAGTATTTGATCCCCTATCAATCAGCAAGATTTCTGGCTCCCAGGTGTCTTTTACACAGGTAACGAGCTGAGTTTAGGAGCACTCTCTTAAAGGGAGTGCTCCTAATCTCAGTTTGTTACCTGTAAAAAGACACCTGTCCACAGAAGCAATCAATCAATCAGATTCCAAACTCTCCACCATGGCCAAGACCAAAGAGCTGTCCAAGGATGTCAGGGACAAGATTGTAGACCTACACAAGGCTGGAATGGGCTACAAGACCATCGCCAAGCAGCTTGGTGAGAAGGTGACAACAGTTGGTGCGATTATTCGCAAATGGAAGAAACTGTCAGTCTCCCTCGGTCTGGGGCTCCATGCAAGATCTCACCTCGTGGAGTTTCAATGATCATGAGAACGGTGAGAAATCAGCCCAGAACTACACGGGAGGATCTTGTTAATGATCTCAAGGCAGCTGGGACCATAGTCACCAAGAAAACAATTGGTAACACTCTACGCCGTGAAGGACTGAAATCCTGCAGCGCCCGCAAGGTCCCCCTGCTCAAGAAAGCACATGTACAGGCCCGTCTGAAGTTTGCCTGAATGATTCAGAGGAGAACTGGGTGAAAGTGTTGTGGTCAGGTGTGGTCAGATCTCTTTGGCATCAACTCAACTCACCGTGTTTGGAGGAGGAGGAATGCTGCCTATGATCCCAAGTCATAACACCATCCCCACCGTCAAACATGGACGTGGGAACATTAAGGTTTGGGGGTGTTTTTCTGCTAAGGGGACAGGACGACTGCACCGCATCAAAGGGACAATGGACGGGGCCATGAACGGTCGAATCTTGGGTGAGAACCTCCTTCCCTCAGCCAGGGCACTGAAAATGACCTTAATGACTTGGAGAGGATCTGCAAAGAGGAGTGGGACAAAATCCCTCCTGAGATGTGTGCAAACCTGGTGGCCAACTACAAGAACCGTCTGACCTCTGTGATTGCCAACAAGGGTTTTGCCACCAAGTACTAAGTCGAAGGGGTCAAATACTTATTTCCGTCATTAAAATGCAAATCAATTTATAACTTTTTTGAAATGCGTTTTTCTGGATTTTTTTTGTTGTTATTCTGTCTCTCACTGTTAAAATACACCTACCATTAAAATCATAGACTGATCATTTCTTTGTCAGTGGGCAAACGTACAAAATCAGCAGGGGATCAAATACTTTTTTCCCCCCACTGTAAAGTTAAAAATGTTTTTTTTTTTTAAAAAACAATGCAGCTTGTCATGTTACCAAGAAACCACAAATCTGTCTATGCTGAATACTTTCCTGTGTCAGAAAACTTAAAGTTATAGCTTTACCTTTGACTGCTACGAAGCACTGACACTGGAAACTTAAATAAATGTTTAATAATCATTATAATTAATAAACATTACAGAAAACTTCACCATATCAACTATCACGTTTCTTTTAATCTGTGGGGCGTACACCATACAAGTCCCTGTGTAAGTTGTTACCATAGAAGCAATAACGTATTAGATGTAGCCAGAGCTTCTGACCAATCAGCGCTGTAGTGTAAGTTGGATTATTTGTCAGTCAGGAGGCACAATAGTTTTGAGGTTGCTGGTTGCTCTTGAGTCTCTTTACTGGTGGTTAAAAATGGTGAAAATGGTTTTTGGTACACATGTGAGCCTGTTTGTGTCCGATAGATGAACACAACGGTGCATTCTGACAGCTTGTCTATCAAAGAAACTGCTAATTCATGCTGGTCATTTAATGGAAAAATCCACCCTGAATGATTTGCATATTAATCTTTATAATTAAGACATGATCTACAGTAGATTTATTGATATGACCTTTTTAGTTTAAACATCTTTCATCGATATGCTGGTCTATTTTCACTTTCCTACATTACCCACAATGCCATTTGACTACCCACTGATAGTGGAACCAGCAGGATTTACCCCTTGCTTCATCTCTACCTAAAGAGAGCGATGCAGCAGAGCTTTAGCTTTTTAGTCTGTCCAGGTCTTGAGCAAAAGCCTTTAAATTCTTAGCTCTGTGCTTGGAATAAAAGCATCAGGAAATGAATCAATGTAAATGTGAACTCTAATCCGACTATCTCAGTGCAATGTGTAAAATAAATGCCGGTAATTACCCATACACCTTCTTTTCCTTTCGGCTGTTCCCTTCAAGGGTCGCCACAGCGAATCATCTGCCTCCATCTAGCCCTATCCCCTGCATCCTCTTCTCTCAGACCGACTACCTTCATGTCCTCCTTCACTACATCCATAAACCTCCTCTTTGGTCTTCCTCTCGGCCTCCTGCCTGGCAGCTCTAACCTCAGCATCCTTTTACCGATATATTCACTCTCCCTCCTCTGAACATGTCCAAACCATCTCAACCTGGCCTCTCTAACTTTGTCTCCACTAATTACCCATACACCATTTTCCTGTAATCAAGCAGGGTATAAAATGGGTGTAATAATATTCAGCTACCACTGAGTGGCGCCTCAGCTGCATACATAACCATCAACAGTACTCAATGCCTTTACGCATCACATCATCATACACTAATATAACGTAGGCCTTAAACTTTACCACAGTTTATCATAAACACATCACTTCATCTCTCTCATATAGACACACAGGAACTCTTTGAAGCAGACAGAACCCTGTGCACTCTGCATGCCCCTATTCCTTAATTCCTCAATTGTTCTTAGAGGGCCGGCATCCCTCATAATTAAACTTTAATCCCATGTACCAGCAGCTTTTTAAAATTAGGCCTGGCCTCCTGAGAGCCGACGTTGGATTAAAACAAGCAAGATAAGACAAGACAAGGAGGAGGAGGAGGCAGGGAAGCGAGGGGTGTCTGGGATGGAGGATGGGGGTGTCCACCGGGGAGACAGAAATGGCAGGAGCGTGGGGAAGTGGGGGATACGCAGAGCATCGGTGGGCTGGAAGAACAAATCACTGGCAGGAGATGTTAGCTTCTTAAGGGGTTGTGTGTGTGTGTGTGTGTGTGTGTGTGTGTGTGTGTGTGTGTGTGTGCGTGTGTGTGAGAGAGAGAGAGAGAGAGAGAGAGAGAGAGAGAGAGAGAGGAGATGGAAAGAAGCCACCCCTGGGAGAAAGAGAAGCCAAACCTTAACAGCTATTTGGAAAGACAGCAGTAACATCTTGTGTGGTGAAGAAGCTAATGGTGGCTAATATACAAGTTATACTATAAGTATCTGTATTCTGTATACTTGAGTTTTTTTCACTTCATACTCTGGACTTCCTAAATTCCACCTAAATACTCGCCACATTTTCAAACATCACTACATTTCTCTAGAAAAGTCATAAGGTGGCTTTTTTTTAAAGTATCAGGTAGAGTCAAGGGATCTAAATTCCTAACAAATTTAAAATTTAACTTGATTTGACAGCAAATGAGACACAATGTCTATCAATGTAATCTATCTGATGCTATGTACACTTTTTATTTATGAAGGAAGCTCGTATCGTGGCTGCTAGCTATGCGCATTCGGCTAGTGTGTTTGGTCAAAGCTATTACCATGCTAGCTAACATTTGAGAGATCAAGAGAAGCATGAATTTACCTTCAGGAACTAAACTCAGTGCGTGGTATCTAAAGTACTTTTGTACTTTGAGTAAATGTATGAATACTTTTCTACCTTAACTTGAGTGAAGAATTTGAAGCTGTATTTCAAATTTTACCTCAGAAATTTATTTAGACTTCCACTTAAGTAACTTAAGTAACTAGACTTCCTTTTACTTAAGTAAAGACTTTCACTACTTCTATTTTCCAAAGACCTCATATTTCCTTATTTCGGTGTATTTTCAGTTACTGTCATGCAAAATGTTTTAGCTTTTATTTGAAGCTAGAAATGAGCTTACAAGCCTTAACAATGTAAACAGACTAACAGCTAACTAGCTTTATGCTAATTTTCTGTTCTGTTTCAATTTAATTTCATCTGACCAAGTTATGACAGAGACTCTGAGGTGAAGTATTAATATTGAATGTGTTAATTTGTTAAGTGACATAGCCACAGCTATGAAATGAAGAAAAGCACATTATCGAGCTTAATTAGCCATTGCTAATCGTTGTCAATGAGCATTAGCTTGTTCACCCAGGCAATAAATTAGTTAAAGCGAGGTGATTAAAAAAAAAAAAAATTGGGGGTTATCTGCTTATCAGTATTTTTTTTAAATGACATCACTAGATTGCATTGTAGGATATAGTACGCCACCAAGATTGTTCTGTCCATGAAGATTACTTGGAATTTGGTAGTAGTATGTTGTCTTTGTAATATTGAAAATATATATATTTTTGTGGGGTTTAGTGATGAGTAGTACGCATTGTGTCTAAATACATATTAAGCAGCATATTTGCATATTTGCTGCTTTCCAGTTAGTCAATAGCTTTAATCAATGTTATTATTGTCAACTGTCTGGTTACAACCACCTAAGATAGCATAAATAGCACACTAAATAGCATTTCCTTTGTAACAAGAGCAAATTATGTACTCATATTATATGGGAATGCCTGTAGGGACTGAGTGCCATTGTCTCTGTGGATTATTTTTTTCTATTGGTTTTGTTAGCAAGGGAATGACGGAAGTTTTCTGTTGTTCCTTTAGACTTTTGACTGCTAGATTAGCTAACTCCCTTCCTTCTTAATTAGAAGTGATTTGTTTGGTATTTCGGCTTTGTCCACAACTAAAGTCTTTATTACCTGCTGGAAAACCCCCCCAGCTTGCTCTGACCAGCTATCAGCTGCCAAAACACAGGCTGAGCTGGTCAAACTAGTAGACCATGTTTACTGGAAGGTAAATTCCAGAGTACTTCCAGAGTACTTGTTTAAATTTCTTATAAATGTTTGAGATTGTCTAATTGCCTTACTGTCTGGTTGCATTAGTAGCAGCTGTTCCCATCGACCAGTTTGACCAGCTCAGCCTGTGCTCAGCCTGGTAGCTGATCAGATCAAGCTGACTTTTTCAGCAACTAATATTTTCTTTCTCTCATTTTCCCTATTTGTTTAATAAATTAGCTATGTATCGAAGGAACATTTTGTGACAATAATAGGAGTCACCTGGAGGCACCATTTTAGAAAGGGATTTAACGAAATATTTTTTAATTAATGTGTGTTCTTATGTTCAAGCTCTCTGGACTTTTTGTACTGCTTGTTCTTTGTGTTGCTTGGTTTCCTGAACTTCATTGTATTTATTGTTTATGCACTTACACTGCAAAACATGATAGCAAAGGAAACATGATCTAATCTTTTTCATTATGAGATCGTTATATAACAAATACAGTATAAGACCATTAAACCTATAGAATATAAGACCATTAAACCTACTTCTAGACATATTTACTACTTCCAGTTTTAAAATTGTCTTATTTGTCTAATTGGCAGATAATTTGTCTTCTTTCTGGAAATAAACGCTTGAAATAATTACAATAATAATAATAAAACAATTCCCGCCAATAGAATAAGTAAATTTCAAGCTCGAAATTAGTACAAAATATAAAATAAAATAAAATAAAGTCTCTGTGAACTGCCTTGAAACGTGCAGCGTTATTCTATGTGTTGCCATTATTTCTACTGAAACAGGAAGTCAGGATGGGACATACCAAGTTATTAGTACCATGGATTTTTATAATGTTGAGGGCGGGACACTTCAGATTCTAGAGAGCACTTGATTGGACAGAAAATCTGATGAGAAGCTGAAGTGCAGAATGATGTCATCAAAATTGTTGATCCGTATTGGTGGTAGAGAGAGACTGTAAATTTTGAATGCACATATCTTCTAAATGCGAATTATGTCATTGTTTTGGAGCACACTAGCTTATATAACCTTGAGGCTGACATATTCATATTAAAAGCCACAAAACTTACATTTTGAGTTCATAGGGACTTTAATAATCTTACTCTTAGTTAAACACAATTTAATCTAATAAAGTATTAATATAAAGTAAATATAATCAAATCATCACTGGGCACCATGAACACATACATTCACACCTAGGGGCAAGTTATTGTAGCCACAACCTCCAAAGGTTGGAGGAAAATGGAGAACCCGGAGGAAACCACACGGATAGGGTGAGAGCATGTAAAAGTCGACACAGACAGTAGCCTGAGCTCTGGAGCGAACTGGGGACCCTGGAACTGTGAAGCAACAATGCTCATGCAGTGCGTTCTTTTATGAATGATTTGCCAACATTACCAACATTATTCTCTTATTATAGTGTTTACTATCAGTGAGGCTTCAGAGCCGCTTTAGCAACCTATGAACCCTGATCTTTCCAAACAACCTTTTTCGCTAAGATTCTGGGATTTCATTCAAACTGAAGGATGCCTCTGTGATATTTGATCAATTTGCCTTAATTTGATAATCCAGAAATCTTATAATTCAATTGCAGTAGCATGATAGACACGTCATATATTTTCTGTCAACATGGCAGAACCAGTACAGAGCTCAATATATCACCTCTCTCCTGGTTTATCTGAGTCACTCAGCCATTCTGGAAAAACATCTCACATGATCTTCATGTGATATTCATTCAGTTCATTGGTAACTGGAGTAAATAGGCTAACACAAAAACTAGCATAATAGTTAACTTAAAAAACACACGCACTTTAATAAAGCACCCGGAGCAATGATTACCGAATGCGACAGAATCAGTTCATCAATCAGTGCTGGTTCAGTGTTGTTCCTAGGAGTAAACATGAGGATGTCTTTGTTTAAAAAAAAAAAAAAAATGAACACAGCACTGGTACAGAAAGAAAGACATCCATAAAGAAAGGTAACTCTTTTAAAGACACATTTTCTTACTCTGGTTCCGTGCGTGTTATAAAATGTACTTGTGAATTATCCGTTTTCTTTTTAGGCTGTCCATGGAAAACTGTGAGAACATAAAAGTTCTGTCAGTTTGTAGCATTAAAGAGAGTTTTATCAATGCACAGCAGTGGAGCGAGAGAGAGAGAGAGAGAGAGAGAGAGAGAGAGAGAGCTCAACATCAAGGTTTCTTTGCAACTGACTTTGAAAAATCTATAGCAATATTTTTTTTTCTTTTACTGCACCTTGAAAGCTCTTTCAGCAAAACCCCAGTGCTGCGTGCGCTTCTCTAATCAAAGCAACAGCATCAGGATTCTGTGAATAAAACTCAAAGACTGAAAGTTTTGACACAGCAAGTCAGTGTAAGTCAAACTAACTCTTGCCATGTTGTTCAAGCCTGCCTTATTTTGTGGCTACGGGCTATGAGAATTGGTGAAGATGTTATACGGGTTCTAAAACCATCCATCCAATCAATTTATCCTACACAGGGTCACGGGGGAGCCTGGAATCCTATCCCAGGGAACTCAGGGCACAAGGCGGGGGATAACCTGGATGGGGTGCCAAACCATCGCAGGGCACAATCACGTACACATTCACACACTACAGACAATTTGGGAATGCTAATCATCCTACAATGCATGTCTTTGGACTGGGGGAGGAAACCGGAGTACCCGGAGGAAACCCCCGAAGCACAGGGAGCACATGCAAACTCCATGCACACAGAGCGGCGGATGGATTTGAACTCCCGACCCCAGAGGTTGCGAGGTGCGAGTAACACTACAAAGCGGATTATTTTCCAATAACACTGTATCGTTTATTAAAGACCGACACGTCATTTAAAAAAAAAATCTGTTTATCGTTACATTTATAGTTTTGGAAAGTCCATGAAGCAAGTTAGTTCTGAGTGCTTTCTGACGAGCGCTTTGTTTCTTCTCATAATCCCAATACACACACATGCACGCACATACACACATGGACACAACCACTTCCTTGTCATATGCAGCCATCCATGAACAGACGTGGCATTCAGTGAGCAAACACTCCCCTGATCAATAGATCATTTCTCTTCGTAATGTGAAGCTATTTTCCTTCTCAGTCACGCCACTGAGCCAGCACTTTGTCATAGCACTGTTTGCAAAGGAGGCCTGGCATGAGTCTGAGCTTTTATCATCCCTGCCAGAGAGACAGAGAGAGAGAGAGAGAGAGAGAGAGAGAGAGAGTCTGTCATATGTCATGTACCTGCTCGAGATAACAAGAAGATTCCAGACGAAAGCTCGCTTCTCACAAAGTGCAAGATCATCTTTTCAAGTAATACTTCAAGCCCAAAAAATGCTAACGCTGCTAAATACTGAACAAAAGCCTGGTTAGAATTACTGCTGACTGGTCATTGGTTTTGTTCTTTATTTATTTATTTTCCTCGCCATGTTTCCTCGCCATTTTTTGGTCTTTCAAGTGTCCCAAGGTCAGCATTTGTCGCAGCGTATGATCTGATTGTGAAATTGCTTTTCATGTTTCATCTTTATCTTCCAACAGGTCTGACATTTAAGAACCTGTTCCTATTTTGAGTGACAAAAGATTTTAGGCGTGGTGAAACACAAACAACACACGCACACGTTACAGGATTATTACTGGTCTCCAGGGCATTTATATATTTGCATAAAGAACGTATGAAATTTTCACACATCTGTCTACGAGCGGTGTAGAAGAGCAAAGAGAGCAAAACTTTTATGGAGTGCTTTGTCCAGCAGAGGGCTGACCATAGTCTTCTACACACTCCTCTAGATGATTTGCTGCCCTCCCTTTCTCCTTCACTCATATCGATCTTTTCCCCCCCCCATTCACTTTTTTCCCCTCCTTCCCCTCAGGAGGCACAGGACGTCTCAATTCTTTCTGCTCAACGTCCAAATGTCCAAAGGAAAGCAAAAATGAGAGATGTGAGAAAGTCATGATTAGTGAGGGCTCCTGCACCCTACTCACCCCTGACCTTGCCCTTGACCCTAAGCATGACCCTGGGGTCAGAGGTTGTGTGAACGCGTCACCGATGGGATTCTCTGCCGGCTGGGTGATGAGTGGTGTGCTAGCCAGAACACATGGCCTGTTTGACTAGATTAGACATGTATTCCTGTCCACGTGCTGAACTTTATGCGGGCTACAGTACATTTCATACAACGTGTAGCCCTGAGCTAATTCACAACAACTTATTGGCTTTGGTGTACAAGTTCCCTTCAGGTGAATTCACACTGAAAGGTTAGTAATAATTATGTTAGCAACTCGCGACACGCTTAAAGGCTGAACAGCAAAACAAGAGTGAGTAATTATCATATGCATAACAGTGACCTTAAATATTTCTAGAGGATGAGAATAGAGGATAGAATCAGCCAATTTTTCAGTCAGTGTTGGTTCAGGGTTAAAATGAACCCACTGAATTTTGACCCTTTTAAGCTCTTAAAAGTTAATTATCACCCAATGCCTAATCATCACCTGATGTGCTCTAAATATAAAATTTGATCAAACAGCAATCATAGAAGAGATGCTTTTTTAAAATTTATTTGTTTATTTATTTATTTACATTTATTGAAGATGCATTACAATCCACTATGTATCAGGCCCTGGTTATTAAAAGCTCAGATTTAAAGTAGTAGTAGTAGTTGTACTACTACTACTACTACTACTACTACTACTAATAATAATAATAATACTAAGAAGAAGAAGAAGAAGAAGAAGAAGAAGAGGCCCTGCTAAAGCATGCTAACTTGACTCATTCTTTTTTTATGGTTTAGAGTTTTGTAATGCCTTTTTTTTATACATTTATTCATAATTAACCTGTAATGACTGGATGAATGAGGATAGAATCAGCTAATTTATCAATCTGTATCAAATCTTATGGAACTGCAATTTGTTGTTACTATGAGATAGTATTTTTATTATTTTATTTTATTTTATTTTGTGTTCCATTTAATTTTCTTTCTTATATAATTTGATCTTGAACCTCTTAGTGGTTAATTATCACCCAAAGCCAAACAGCTTATGCATAGAAGAGATGCTTTTTCTTTGTATCCTCCAAAAATCTAGGACGCATTACCATCTGTTATTTATCAGGCTCTAGTTACTAAAAGCTGAGCTTAAAAAAAAAGTTAAATCTCTCCTCCTTTTAACCTTACCACTTAATAATGCTAGTATTTATTAGCAAACACCGTAACACTGTACCATAACTTTAGTTAGAATTTTTTTATGTCTTTACTTTGACTTAGTTTTGTGTTAGTTTTTATACTTAATGCATTTTATTTGCATTGTTGAACAACTGAACTATGAATAAGGCATGATATAAACCAATAATAACTATATATGTATAGTTGTAAATAAATATATAATATAAATAACTATATACTGTATACACATGTTGTAAAGCGCTTTTGGCCTGCATTTTAAACCCTGTAAACACCCAGGAGCCATTTTACATTCCTTAGTCTTGTCCTTTAGTTCCATGCCTTTCCTATCAGTTACACTGTAGTATGATATAAGAGAAATACTATGAAAATGGGTAATAAGCTCATACGTACGTATGAAAGGTGTCATTTAAATAAAGGCATTAATCTGATTATTAAATGCAACATTGTTCCAAAAATGCCGTTAAATCCGAATGTA
Organism: Cranoglanis bouderius; assembly: GCA_023630585.1. Lineage (NCBI taxonomy): Eukaryota > Metazoa > Chordata > Actinopteri > Siluriformes > Cranoglanididae > Cranoglanis > Cranoglanis bouderius. Next base: position 4,759,827 of record CM042571.1, read on the forward strand.
TATTGTGTATGTTATGGTGCTTTGTGTATAGAGGAAGAATAAAGAAACCCTCTCTAATTTATAGACATAATATTTATAGATAATGCTTGGGGGATGGTGAGCGTCTGGCTCGATGGGCCGCTTGTCACCAAAACAATAGCCATAAATGTCAACGACCCAGTCAGACAAGACAGATCTGATTCGTTTACTCCTCCATTCCTGTTCTCACTGGGATTTGAACTCACGACCTTCCTGTTAGAGACGGAACACAACCTGAACCACTAAGCCAGCATGAAGGAGGCTCGTCTTGCATGACGGGATGTGTGTGAATACAACGCTGTCATGTTAACTGGTGCTTGTATCTCAACCATGGATAGTTTCTGAGGTATGTTTGTATATGTGTGTGTGTGTGTGTGTGTGTGTGTGTGTGTGTGTGTGTGTGTGTGTGTGTGTGTGTGCAATGCCTTAGCAGATCAAGGGTACCCTACAGATCAGCATGTCCTCGCTGTCACCTCTGAAGGTCAGGTCATCCTGACATCAGCACACACACACACACACACACACACACACACACACACACACACACACACACACACACACGCAGCATTGCCCTGGTTTTGGATAACATGCAAATGTGAGCGTGTTATGAAGCAATGAAAGCACTGACGCATTACTAACATATCTGGTGCCAATGGAAATAATAGTAACAATTATATTCAGCACATTATTTACACTCAGTGACACTCCTTTACCAGGAACACCTTAGTCTTTTAGGCTTTTCTTTTCTTAATTCTGTCTGTAAACAGCTTTCATGGATAAAATGAAAACAGTGGCATGTGTCTTAATGTTAAAGATTCTCAAGCAAATGTTTTTTTTTTTATTGAACAGCTAGTTTATCGAATTTTCAACAACTGACGATGAATGTGTTATTCAGCTCTTCTGACTCTCAAACTTGATTTTCTTTTGTTTTTTTCAAAACTAGGAAACCATTCAAACGTGTCTCAGGCAACAGCGTCTAATTTTTACAAGGTTTCTTTGCTGACAAAGTCTGCATTTTGCTGTAGTTTTTTTAGCATAGAATTATCAAATACACAACCTGTGATTAAGCGATCTAGCACCCATGCGAATAGCATGATGGCATTCGAACGATTTGTTTAAAATTCATTTTCCTAATGAATAATTTACTTTCAAGTTCAAGTTAATTACAGGGTAGTGCTTTTAATGTGAACCCGATATCAATGAACGTATCGATGAAAATAAAGGAAAAGAAAGGAAAATAAAGAAGAAAGAATGAGAGAGATCACTTTTCTTCTTCCCATGATCTTCAGGAAATTTCAAATGGACTTGTTGAAATATTCTGAATATTTCCAAGAGGGGGGAAATGTGTTCAGGTAAGAAGGTTGAGTGAATGTTGAGGAACTAAAATGTACATTATAATGGACGAGACTTGGAGAAGGATGTTTCAAACGTGAGACGTTAAATGGATTCACAAGTTAAAGCAAAAATATGACTTTTGAAGTATTTTTATGATTATATTTCAATGTAAAGTGTAGTTATAGTGCAGTGGGATTGGGACCAATGTTGTTTTGTAAGTGCTATAGAGGTTCTGTAATGTGCACATAAATTGTTCTGAAAGAAACTTAATTGTGTTTAAAGTGTTTTTATTTTATTTTTATTTTTTATTTATTTATTTATCTTTATTTTACAGACATATTTGTAAATGCAATATCAGTGGAACAAGAATGGCACCAATCACAGAACCACCCATTAACACTTACATTATTATACAAATGAATCAGGTTGTGGTGTGTGGTATTGCATTATAATTATGGCAATATTGCATTGTAATTAATATTGTGAAACACATTTGATTGAAATAATTCAGGAAAGTAATAATTATTCTTTTTGGAAAAAATAAATCATTTGGATCAGGGGTGGGAAACCATAAGAAATGTACACTAGTATAGTAACTGTAAAACCCAACACCATGGTTTTCAGTATATCTACAGTATAATCTGAATATTTTAATGATAAATGGATGTTAAATGGTATATAACCCTGACGTGACAGTGAAAGTATTAAATATTTGGTTTTAAAATACTGCTAGAATATTAATTCAATATGGGCTTGCACGTTTTTATCAGAACTTTATTTTTTATCAAATAGCATTTTCTCTGATTTTCTCCTAATGTGCTCGCTCATTAAATATGTTTAAAACACTGTTTACATATATATTGTTTTAAGTAGATTATCATGTTAGATGGACATACCAGCATATTGTCACAAGCCCACTTTAGTTTTAGGTTTGTGTAGACTTTAAACATATTTTACTTCACAGAATTTCATGAATTCCAAGAACAAACTCGTCTCTGTAGCATCTGAGCTTTCAGTTCTCTGAACTGATTTTACAAAGCCAGCTTCTTCTCCCTTGTTGTTCCACAAGACCAGCTTTTTTCAGCATGCATTTCTGCAGAGGATCTGCCTCATTAGCTAAGAATGGAAGGACAGGCAAAAATAGGACATTAAAAATTACAGGGAAAAAAAAAAATCTGGGATCAAAAATATCATGGGGGAAAAACCCCCTGATGTGGTTTATTTTTACATCACATCGGAGTTCACTGTTGGCGACATAAAGGATAAGTGCTCACCATAGGCACATAAAAAGATCCAAAAAAGAGTGTAATCTAATTTAGTATCATGAAACGCTGAGACTTGTTACTCAGGATTAAATGCAGTCACAGGGGTTTCCACTGAATCATCTGGAAAATGTAATAAGCACCAGTTGACAATGTGCCTAAAAATACAAACAGGGATCCATTTGTAGCTATATGGTGCACTTTAAAGTATGCTACATTTTACATTTACATGTTACAGTAGATCATTTAGCAAATGATTTTATCCAAATTGAGCATAAAGTATAAAGGCAGAGATATAAGTGTTGCTAGACTTTCCACCAAATGACCACAAAAGACACAAATAGACACTCATGCTCATTAGTACTACAAACACTAGCCTCAAAGCAGCTATGCATAATGCAAAAGTAGGTTAATAATAAATATTAAATAATAATACACAATAAAATTGATAACTTCAACAAAAATTAGGCTTATACATGAATGATGAATACTTGTACACTTACATGGCAAGCAAATTCACCAATTTATCACATTGAAACTTTATGGCCACTTTGACAGTTGGTCTTTAATAAATGTCATTTGATATTTGTGAGATAAATTATTTAAAAAATCAGTTATTTTTTTATTTTTTATTTTTTTGCTATACATCATATTAACAGTTTATTAGGTGTTTAATTTGGTGTAGTAAAATTGATTTGGATCTATGATGCACCTTTTTTCTGTATTTCAACCCATGTGTCTTGTTCACTACGTGTGGATCTCAGACAGACCCCCAGGCCATCTCTTTAAATTTAATAGTGTAAAAACCCAGTATGTGCTTATTAACTCATAAAAGACTGCCAGCTTGGTGTATGGAATCACAATATCTTAATTTTTAATGAATACATATGGAAACACACACACAGACACACACACACACACACACACACACACACACACACACACACACACACACACACACACACACACACACAGGGTGTGTAAATAAGGTGCTGACATTATAAGGCACACATTATATTTCATACATATCGCGAATGTATTGTATCACCTTTAATACAAATTTCATAATTCCGCAGAACATAATTCCCAGGGTTAGATCTTGAGCTTGGGTTACTATTTGGGTTGAGTTTGACATGTTTTCCCCGTCTGAGTTTTCTCTAAGTTCCTCTTAAATGTCAGTAGGCGGACTGGCTGTGCTAAATTGCCCCTAGATAGAGTGAGAATTGGTCTGGTGCCATGTCCAGGATGTATTCCTGCCTCGTACCCAGTGTTCCTGTGATAAACTCCGGATCCATCGTTACCCTGACCAAGATAAATCCCTCACTCAAGAAGAAAATTATATTTTTTTATCCCACTTGTCATATATATATATATATATATATATATATATATATATATATATATATATATATATATATATATATATATATATATATATAAAACAAACAAAACAAAAAAAAAAAATCAAAAACAGCCTGCAGTTCTCATGTCTGCCTGTAGGGGCGCCATCATCACGCTCTCGTGCTCAAACGTCCAGCAGATCAAAGCGTTTGATCCAAACACCAATAATATAATACAACGAATAAAATAATAAGATGGTGATGCTAATATTATTATTTTTTATAGATATATAGCACTTTTATTATACATTTAAAATCTGTATAAGCCTAAAAAACCATTTGAGAGCTTTACAACAACAGCAGCAGCAACAACAACAACAATAATAACCTGGAATCTTTTAAAAAGTAATAATAATAATAATAATAATAATAATCAGAATGAAAAAAATATATAATAAGATTATAACTATACATACATATGCCTATATATATTAATATACATATATATATGCCTATATAAACACTTTTTGAAAAAGATTCAGTGATAAATTATTTAATAAACAATTATAGTAAACAATAAGTTAATAAGTAATAACATGATTACGTCGTGTTATAATAGCAACGTGAGCCATATTTCCAGTCAGTCGTCACGAGACACTCTTTAGATGAAAGATGAAAAAAGTATAAAAGATATTAATAAAGATAATAATTAATAACAGGATATAAATATGATAAAAATGGACGGATAATTATGCTTTTATGAATGATAATCTGTTTATAAACAAAGCGTTTAAAATCATTTGATGAAGAAAAGAAGAAATAGGTTTAAAAATGTGTTGGGTTAAAAAAAAAAAAAGTAATAAAAAAATATAAAAAAGTAAACACAAAGTAATGAAATCGATACCTCGGTAATCAATAGCGCGGTTCTGCTGCTGTGTTTAATTTATATTCCCGGATATTCACAATGTAAACGTGATCCTGGCGGTGAGGGAAAATAAAAAAACTCCAGTCCGCGTTTTATGCGTTACAGATATCGCCGGTCGATCACTGAGCTCCGTGGCACCGTTCAATACAGAGTCAGGTTCGCTGTTCGATCAGCTCCATTCCGCGCCGCTGTTCGATAAGCGAAGGCCGCGTTCGATTACTCCGCTCCGGGTTTTACGCGCTTCCCGCTCTTTTTTTTTCCCCCCTTCTCGCGAACTCCGGCCCCTCGCGCTCTCTCTATCAGCCTCTCACTCCGTCTCAATATGTCTCAAGATGGCGGCCAATGCGGGATCGATGTTTCAATATTGGAAGCGCTTTGATTTACAGCAACTGCAGGTTAGCCTTTCTCTCACCACTTTGCCTTGCTTTCTGAACGCCGTAAGCGCGCGCTCCGGCCCTGGAGCGGTTCTTCGAGTCTCTTTCGCCGCTGTTTATTTATTTTTTTGGACTCGCTCTTTTTTTTTTCCGGGACCCTCTGGTTCTCGCCATTGATTAAAGCGGCTCTTTCTCGCTGATCGGAAATTGATCCTCTTTGTTCGATTCGCATCGATCCAGAGTCATGGCGCTGCCTCGGGAAGCCGCTCGTTTGAGCTTTTTATTTCTCTATTCGTTTATTTTTAGCGAGCCTGTTCGACTGATGATATTCACCTGACGCGGTGGCAACTTTATCCGCTCCTGATGCATGTTTATGATTGTGTTATGGTTGAATTATTTTTTCGGGGTAAATGAAGTGCGCTTGTTGCCCCGGCTACGTTGGTGGCGCTGTGGTGACACTTATTAGCTGCACGTTGGGCTGCATCCCAAACGGATTCCAACTCCCTGTAATCCGTGCACTACACCGGGCATGAAATAACTGCTTGTACACCCTATGTAGTGCACTGTATATTTAATTTACAGGTATTTGGGACCAGATTGGTCGCCAGCTAGCTAGGTCCTGGTTGTCATTCTGAATGGACTACATTTTAGTGAAAGTTTATTTATGTTTTAATTTTTTTTTTACACCAAAAATAACACTGACACGATCAGCTCGTATTGTCGGTGCTTTATATTCTTTCTGAAAGGTTTTTATTTTTTATTTTTATTATTATTTTTTTCTTTTAAACGACTCGGCTCTGTTTAAGAAGCTAGCTCGCTAACGTTAAAACGGCTAGCTTCCAAGCTAAATTCTTTAACATTAACGAATATATTTCGATATTTACATTTTTTTTTTTTTTGGTTTGGTAAACTGTATTGTAAATGAATGAAAGTGGAATTGGAAATAAAATAAATAAAGCTTGACCTGTTTGGCACTGTTAGCACGCTAGCCTAGACAATGTCTGTTCATTCAGGAATAACGTCACGGTTTTTTTGGGGGTTTTTTTTTTTTAAACAGTTTATTGTTAATTTTCTTCTGATTAAACTGTCTGTCTTGTGTTATAAATGTTTATACTAGGGCTTTGGTCAATTTTCTGACAATTCGCGTGAAACTTTCTCGACTTGTCCGTGCTGTATGAGAGCTCCGACTTCATGAAGTTCTGGTGTTTTGCTCCTGAATTAAACTCAGCAGCTGTCAGTCCTAAACAGACCCGTTTTAAACCGTCGAGCGGCTTCATAAACCGGATTCGTGCAGATGAAGTGTTTTGGTGTCGATTTGGGATGAAATGTGGAAGTGTGTGGAATTCCAGCACTCTCTTTCACTCTTTCACTCTTTCAGACCTGGAAATGGATAGAAATAAAAAAATAAAAGTTGTGGAAGAAGTATCAGTTTTATGCATGTGGATATTCAGGATATATGGATGGTTTAAATCCGGTGTTTTTTTTTTTTTTCCTGAGCTTTAAAACGAGAAAGAAATCAGTAAACAGAAATCCTGAGAACTTTTAACCTCCAAAAACACTCTGGGGTTTAAAAAGTGTTTTTTTTTTGTTTTTGTTTTTGTTTTTATGTGCTTATTAAATATAAATGGTAAATATTAGCTAAACAGTTCATTAAAGCATATCTATAATATAAATGTCTAATATTTATAATTAAACAATAGAAATGTGCTGGATGTAGATGTTGGGATGAAAAGTGGATGTTTTCAATGTACTTGTACATAAATAATATAGTATTTATAAATAATCGTGTATTCAAGTCTGTAAATATTGATTATGAATAAAAAAAAATGGAGGGATGTGGTTTAGTTATGTACAAAAAAAAAAAAAAAGTAACTAAATAATTAATTAAATCATATATATTAAAGAATAATAATGTATTTCTAAACGAAAAAAACGGATGAACATAAACATTAATTATATGTAATGTACATAAGAATACATTCATATAATGCATATTAATATTAATTAATATAGAACTTGTGCGTTTACAAATAGCAAGTCAGCACAATATAATCAGATGCTCTGTCTCTGTCTATTTATCTGTCTCTCTCTCTGTCTGTCTTTCTGTCTATCTTTCTCTCTCTCTGGCTGTCTGTCTCTCTCTTTCCCCTTTCCCTCTCTCTTTCCTTTTCTCTCTACCTGTCTCTCTGTCTGTCTGTTTCTCTCTATCTGTCTCTCTCTCTCTCTTTCCTTTTCTCTCTACCTGTCTCTCTGTCTTTCTGTTTCTCTCTATCTGTCTCCCCCTCTCTCTCTCTCTCTCTCTCTCTCTCTCTCTCTCTCTCTCTCTCTCTCTCTACTTTTCTCTCTACCTGTCTCTCTGTCTTTCTGTTTCTCTCTCTGCCTGTCTGTCTCTCTCTCTCTCTCTCTCTCTCTCTCTCTCTATCTATCTCTCTCTATCTGTCTCTCTGCCTCTCTCTCTCTCTCTCTCTCTCTCTCTCTCTCTCTCTCTCTCTGCATGTGTGTGTGTGTGTGTAGGAATAAAAACTTCAGCGGCTCTCCCTCTAGCTTTCACAGATGTTCCCACTTCTCTACATGGCTGCATTAGAAAACTCTGCTCTTAAGGTTGTTATTTTGACTTGTCACTTTTCAGTGTTTTCTTTAATTCCCAGATAATAAAGCGCGTTTAAAGATTATTCATCCTCCTTAAAAGCTTCATAACAAACACACGAGTCACGTCTCCTCGGTTTGCTCCTCAGCGTGTAAACTCGGTCCAGTGCAGATCGCAGCAGTTATGAGTTGAACAGGTATAACACGTTGTCTGGACTTGTTATAATGCAGCATATGTGTGTGCGTGTGTGTGTGTGTTTCCAAACAAGAAGAAATGTGCGTATTTCGGTCCGCACATCGTTGTGGAAAGCTGCATGACGCGTCTAAGTGCTTCTGACTGATCCGACCCTAATCCGATTTTGGACAGGTTTGTAATATGTCTGATATCCAACGCCAGTTTAAACGGTGAGTGTTAAAGCTAAACGATCTCCATGTAAACAGAAAGAAAAGCGCAAAGTGAAACAGCAGTTGGTGTTTAAATTTAAAATCGAAGATCAAATCTTTTTTCTGGTCGTAATCCGTCATTTCTGGAAAAATAGACTGATATTAATGTAAAGAATGACACTTAAATCGTCAGAAAGAAATGTCTAGTGACAGATAGTTTTAAATCTTTAATAGATTTTATTATCAGCAGTTTTGAGAATGAAAACTATATTTATTATGTTCACAAGCTTCAGCATTTTTATTTAATGTTTTTTTTTTTTCTCTCCCTGGCTTAGCAGTGTTGAAAGAAATGTCCTGAATTACAACCAAAATAAAGGAAAAGTCGCATTTCGGATGACTTACATTTTTTTTTAAACGTTCTGCTCTGTTCCCCCCCTCTCTCTCCTCTCTCTCCTTTCTGAGCTTATTTGCTGCTCGTGTGTTGTTTATGATCGTGATTTATTTAAACACGTCATATTACTGTCAAATTGCCTAAAAATTGCGTGAGAGAAAGTTACGTGAAAGTTTCACACGTAGATCCGGTCAAGGCCAGTAACTGTACAGTAATCGCACGACGCCTACTGGAGTCCTGACGGACGTCGAGTTGGATCGATGTAACAGTCGAATGAATTCAGTTTCAGACTAGGTACGTTCACACGCAACCGAATAATCCATTAGTGATCGGATTGATGGCTCGGATTGAAGAGCCTTCGTGTAAACGCCTCGATCGATCCGATCGAGCTAGATTCGAATGAAATTTCAATTAATCCGGTACATAGGAAAAAATTTGCCATGTAAACGCTTGAATCCGACTATTTTCTCAATCCGATTCAAAAATATCTTGTGTAAATGCGCAGTGCAGTGGAATTTGACGACAGACGCTTTTGTTCGGAATATATGTAATGCGCATGTAAACGAATGCAATGTTTATGGCACATATAAACAGCACTTTCGGAATCTGCAGTCGGATTGAATTAATTCAGATTGCCGAAAATGCGCGCGTGTAAACACAGCTAATGATGTCATGCTTTGGATTTATTACCACTTAGGAAAATGCTCCAGATCAGACCGTTGCTGTTTACGTAACTGTCACTGAAAGAAAAAAAAAAAAAGAGAGGAAAAACCTGGATTTGGAGCACTTTTACTCCCCCGCAGTGTGAACATAGCTTTATATCTATATCTATATATATATGTGAGTACAGTGTATGGTTTAACAAGGTTGCGATATGCAGACGAGTCCACAGACAATCTTGAAACTTGTTATTGTGTGCTCTGATCATGCTCAATCAATCTGTTTAATGTTACGGTGGAATTTCTTTTCCCCATCGTAGCGTTCACACGATCCAAAAAATTAGGAACGTTTACGGTCAGGTCAGTTTTTGACCATGATATGTCAAGAGTAAGCTGATACGTTTTTACTCTGATGCTGATTGGTCACAAGGTGTTGATTAATTTTCTTTAACAGCAGCTGTGACAGTAGTGTAGCTGCAAGGGTTATAGTAACATACTGGCTCTAGCGTGTAATGGTCTCTATAGTCCGTCCCTCCAGGATTTTGCGATTTTGCAACTGCAGAAATTTAAGCAAAATCAAGCAAACTCCGCAATATTCGGAGGAGCTCGCAATGTCCGCAGATTTTCCGCAGTCATGTGACATCACAACGCGCATTCAGCCAAATCAATCTTCGATTCACGTGCGTCGAACACGAGTACAGCTAAAAGGTCTCGTTTACCAACAAACGTCAGTGTGAAGGAGTGTGTGAAACCATTTCGCGCAATTGCGATTTTGCCAATTCAAGTAGTTTTCCGCAAAAAAAAAAAAAGAAAAGCACAGAACTCTGCTAGTTGCATCGCAAATTTTGAAGGAAGCCGCAGCAAAATGAAGCATTTTTTGGCCACGATCCTGTACAGACTGCACAGTAAACCCTACACCAGAGGTAAAGACAGGCTCGGCGATGGAACGACGTTTTGTAAGCGAAGTGCTAAGTGATAACAGGAACTCACTTGTTTTGTGTTACATGAAATGCAACTATAAACGGATAAAATGTACTTATTGTTGCTCTTCAATAAATGAAAGATCATCGCGGTAGATGAGGAATGAAACACTTTCGGGTCGCGCTGTGATTGGATAGTGATATTTAATTATTGATTATTTTCCTATACAAGCACACCCCGGAGTGTGTTATTCCTTACGTATTGTACAGCTCTACACCGTGACCGAGTGAGAGAATCTCATATTTAACACGATAAAGTGTCCATGAATGATTGACACGTCATCCGTTGCCGTCCCGTTCGATTCCGGGTCCTGTAATCAATCTTGCACTTTCTACTTTTCATTCTTTTCACTTAACCGGCGCAAATTTGTTTCCAATCATGCTTTCGGAGACGGCCCGCCGACACGCAGCCACGTCATGAAATATGCATGGCGTGCGTTTGCCCCTCGGTAATTATTGCGAAGGCCTATCAAAAGCTATTAGCCGAGACAGTGAATCTCAGGCCGGCGGGTACGTCTGGAGGATAGGAACCAGCCGGAGCTGAACACTCGCTGTCTATTATTGATGACAACTTATTTACTTTGCCTCCCACAGAATGGCTCTTGGAGGGCTGCCATTTGAGCAGAATCCTGAACCACAGTGTGGAGTACTCTGTCTTGTCATGTCATTTTATAATCCTGTTCTCTCTCTCTCTCTCTCTCTCTCTCTCTCTCTCTCTCTCTCTCTCTCTCTCTCTGGCTGCCTTACGATCGATCATAAAAACAGAGACGTCCACGCGTGTTGTCCGACCCTGGATTACATATTATATATTAATGTTATTATTTTTTTTATAATAACGCACTCAGATTAAAAGGCTCTACTGAAGCGTCTTAGAAAGCCATTTTAGGGACCGTTTGTGCAGATAAATTTTTCCAGAACCTCTCATCGAGTCTGCGATGCGTCTGAATGTATTGTCGCCCCTGAGCTTCAGAAATTTAAGGGCTGCCAAATCCAATCTCCGAGCATTCAAGAGCAAAAATCTGATCCCGTTTTATTTTCCTGACTACTACTTGAGTCAGCGAGTCAGATTTCAACTTCCTGGTTCGCAGTTGAAACGTAACGTGGGATTTCCCTATCTTTTCAGAACAGAAGAATGAATCATGTCGTATGTGGGTTCAGTTATTAGTTTGTCTTTATCAGTAACCGTCATGCAGTCTAACGGTCATCATATCACGGCGCTCCCATCTGTAGGGTTTACGCAGAGCTCAATTATCCCGTCAGAACTGATCGTAATTACGGCAGGCGTCCTGCGGCAACGTCACTTAACAGACGTGTGTCTGGAAATCGTATCCTGTCAGATCAGTGCTTTAGAAGTGCTGGTGCTCGTGCTAGCAAGAACACTCGTAAAAGTAAAGGTTCCAATCAGAACCTGATGCCATAGGAGAACCCTGTTTCTCAGTTCAAACTGATTGTTTGAACAAAGAACCTTTTATTCTCAGGTTCTTTAGAGAACCATCTATTTACCCAGAAATGGTTCTTCACAGCAGTGCCACAAGGAACCATGTTATCATAAGTTAGTTTTGTAGTAGTCTTACTTTAAGGAACCAAACTAGGATTCTTAAGAGTGATGCCAGGAGAACCTTTTCCAGCCCCACATAGTACCTTAGAGGGTTCACTTTAACCTGTTAAGGGCTGACACCTTGAAGAACCAATACACTGCCCTGAAGAAACTATAACGACTCCAAAGAACCATATAGCTCAACTCAAGAACCCTATACAATGAAAAACGGTTCTTGACAAGAAGAAGGTTCTTCAGAGAACCTACGGTGCTGATAAGACGCTCATGATGATTCATAACTTAATAAATCTCGCTACTTAATAATGATATATGAGCGTGAACGGTGAAGAATTCCCTATCGTGTGAGAGATCGCAGCTTTTCGTACGGACACCCTGTAACATCGCAAAGGGCGACGCTTTTTACAATTTTTTGCTACGAGCTGAAAACGTTTCTGCTAAAGCAGCGCTCAGACGAAACTCTGGTTGAAAAGCTAATTCACCGAAGGGGAAAGGACGCAAGATGTTTTCCGCTGAACCGCAGTCACACCTCGAACCTCGATTTGGTGAACCAGTAGAATACGAGAGGGCGGGGCTACGGCACGGCACCGTCTCATCCACAAATGAGGAAAAATCCTGTGTTTTGTTTCTTATTTTTTATTTTTAATATGGAATGTCTGTGTGATGATGGTCACACTGTTTAGGCTTTCAAATATGTAATATAGATAAAACGTTTTTTTTTTTTTTAAATGTTATAATAAAAAGTCCTGATGATTATTTGAGCTAACGTTCGATCGTCAATCTTAAAAAGACGAATTAGTGTAAACATTCCAGTCCAGCAAGCCTTCATGTCGCATCCGTTTTCTGCCACGTCATTAGTAGGTCGCGCCACGTAGTGCTCAGCTGGTACGTATTAAAACGTTACATGTTAAAACTGGACGTTTATTCGGCACTAAAGCAAGATAAAGCTTCTGGTTCGCGATTTGAGACGCTTTCCGGTCACGTCCAGACCCACCAGGCTGCCGGCGTAGCTGCCGCGATAGACGTCACTCGAGGTTGCCGAGGTCACACTGAGTTTCTCAGATGTGGCGACTTCATTTCGGCTCCCTTCATCCGAGAGCCGTCGGGGCCCGGCGTCTCTCTGCACTCCACCGCACTTTGATGGAGCTGCAAATAAAGCAGCTGTCTGTATAAAAAAAAAAAAAAAAAAAAAAAAAAAGAAAGAAAGAAAAAAGAGCGCTTCCAGGGAGGCTTTTCTCCACACCGCGCTTTCAATCCCATAACACAAAGCTTCTGTTACAGCCTCCAACCGAAGCGTTCTCTTTGTTAAAGCAAGGTTCGATTCGTCCGACGCATCCGTCTGTTCGGTTTACGACGACCGAGTCGCCCCGTACACGGCGTACCGATGGAGGATTTGTACCCTGAGACAAACGCTCAGACACTTCCATCAGGGATCGTCTGCTCCAGCTTGCGAAAAGGCTGAGGTTTATGAGCCATGTTTAAATGCTTTATAATCCGCCGAGCCATTGATTGTGCACAGATGGGCTTGATTTGCAGGATTTATAAGATATTCTCTTTCCCCATTTAGTGCTTTTTTCTTTTTTTTTTTCTTTTTGGATATTTGTAGTGAACACAGAGTTTCCATGTGAAAATGTCAGCAGATTTATCTCCCCTGTTCTGGATCTCTGGAAAAAAGGACGTTTGGCAGATGGTTCCTTTCAAGCCATGTCACTTGTTTACATCTCTGTAGTCTTGCTAGCAATCAAAACTGATTGTTGAAATTTACAGTTTGGGGTTTTTGTACCCATCCGTTAATGCTATAGACGGCAGTATGGTCATATTTGTTGGAAAACGATACAAAGGATTAATTTTTCATTTTATACCCTGTCACTTTTGGGAAAATTCCCCCAAACTTTTTTTTTTTGATGACTCATCCTGGACCAGTGTTGTGTTCATCCACTTAAATGCTCTCTACAGCGGATATGTCCCACCCTCAGGAGGCGTGTCTTCCTGAACCCTATTCGCTTGTTTTCAGTCCTTAGCTTTACACCTCGTCAACAAACTCCTTGCAAATAATCAGATTTTAGAACCCTAAAAAAAAAAGAAAAAAAGACACCCTACGGCTTCTTGAGCACAGCGAGGACTTAGGAGTGTGTCTCAATCAGCTCCCCAGCTCCCGAATCAGTATATGGTGTACAAGAGTTCGGACACTGGTAGGGACCCTGGCTCACTACACATTGGGACACTGATGACTCAATTTCCGGCGACACGGCATTTATCAACAGCAGGCAGGACCGATATCTTTCTGACATTATACGTCATATGACTTTGTCAGCTTAATCAGACACGTTTCTATCATGGTACTTCGAGCAGGATCGTAGGCCAGCTAGTGGATTTTTTTGGAAAGTAGTTAGACCCCAAAAAAAACGTATATAGATCGTCTAATAACGGTAAAAAATCGTAAGTAATTATTTGAGAGCCACAACAACGATAACAAGCTCCTTACATTTGTAGACAAAGTTGGCTGAGAGTTTGTCTGCCGTTTTTTTTTTTTTTTTTTTTTTTTCCCCCAAGCTGAGAGGCTTCAGAAAACATGTCATTTCCAGTAAGGGAACACAATGAGCCTCGATGCTCCCTGGATTTTTGCGGTACATTGTGGGATTTACTCAGGGACTGAACGTTCCAGTGTACTGGAAGGATTTCGCGGTTGAGACAGCCCTTAAAACGGCCGACTCCCCCGATCAGCGTCCTGACTACTGAACTCGGGAGCTGATCGAGGATTGCGAGGCGCCATTTTGGGTCGGAGTCTATGTAGGACTGGGCGGTATGACGGTATATACCGTTACCGCGGAATAAAATGTCTACCGTTACAGATTTCTCTATTCCGTGTATACCGTGAAACATAAATAAGTGGGCGTGGTTAACTTTGGGCGTAGCGCTCCTGCACGTGAGAACGATCGAGAAGCTGTACATAAGAGTGGCTGTGAGAGGAAAAACATGGAGAAAGATAAGCACGCTGGTGAAGAAGTCCCACCAACCAATCCTGAGCAGGAGGAGGAACTGGTTATGAAAAGAGGCGCGACATCGGTGATATGGACGTGGTTCGGGTTTACAAAATCTGACGGAGCAGAAAAATCTTATTTGCAAACTGTGTCGCGCGAATGTTCCCGCTAGCAGCGGTAGCACAAGTAACCTGTTTTTATCATCTTAAAATGAAGCATGTCAAAGCATACAATTGATTTACAGTTGATTTACCAGAATGACTATTTTTTTACGTGATGTATATCGTTACCATGAAATAAAATGACTCATTCCGTGAAATAGATTTTTTGGTCATACCGCCCACCCCTAAGTCTGTGTTTGAAGTGTTAGCACCATTACAATAAGCTCGCTGTGAATAAAAGCTAATTGTGTTTGCGCTGGCGCTCATTTCGGGCGCCTGTAAGAGCGCTGACTTTTCAGAAGTTATTTTTAGCCGCTAATGAAGGCACTTGAAGTGTATCGTGGGTGCAGACGGTGGAGAGAGCCGCACGGTCGACGTCCAAATTTCCAAAACGGAACGGCTTGAGGAAGAAGCGCAGTGTCTCCCATGTGATAAATAGGTTCTTTAAGTGGATGAAAGAAGGGCTAATGGGATCTAAAGGTTGATAAATGGCACTTCCTGTCTGAGGTTCTCTTTGATGGTTTTTATAAAACAAAGTAAGGTTCCTTAAAAACTGCAAGTGCCGCGTTCTCAGCTCAATCACGGGTTTTCAAGTAGCGAGTGTAAATAGATCAAGGACGCGTTAAGAACTCAAGTTTAGATTTCTGTCCATATGATCCGGGACAAACAAACAAATCATGACTTTGTTATACAACACCATAGCAATATTCATATCAGTGAAAAATTATTTGTTCACTTATGTCCAGATATGCTATCTCGAGCTTTCAGGCTGCACCTTGGCCAGTCTGCAGTCATCCCCAAGAGGATCGGGGTTATATTTATGAGCTTGAGTTTTAGCAGGCTGATGATATTTTTGTCCCTCTGTTGCTACACAGCGTGCGGTTCTGACGGGGGTTGCGTCATGCGTCTCGCACTCTATCTGAGCACTGCATAATGCTCAAAAAGGGACTTGTATTCCCCTAGCAGTTTGGTCACGTCTAAATATATTCCTTGTTTTTGTATATATTCAGTCTCAAGCTTGTGTGTGTTTCGCATTTTGTGTAAAGTCTGTAGGATTTAGAAGTAAGCTGCTTGTCTCAATTCGCAGTGAGCCAGTGCGCGATTCTGTCTCCGATACCACACTCGTTTATTCGTATTCGTAAAAATACCAACATCCGATACCATGCGATGCCGCGTGACGTGAGCCTGGTGTGTATATATATATTGTTGCATGTTGTAATAAACAGATGTCACGGAATAACAGCGACCTTGGACGTGTTTCACGATTAGAAGAAGAAGCCTTTATTTGTCACGTGTACGTTACAGCACAGTCAAACTCTTTTTTCATATTGCATATCCCAGGGGTCAGAGCGCAGGGTCAGGCATGATACGGTGTCCCTGGAGCGGAGAGGGTTAAGGGCCTTGCTCAAGGGCCCAACCGTGGCTGCTCGGTGGTACTGGGGCTTGAGCCCCTGACCTTCTGATCAGTAATCCAGAGCTTTATCCCCAGCCAATGCCACTGCCCTGTCCCAGCCCCTGCCAATGCCACTGCCACTGCCCTGCCCCTGCCCCTGTCCCTCCCACTGCCCCAGACCCTCCCACTGCCACTGCCCCAATTAACGATGGCAATCAAAACGGACTGCAATCTGTGCTCTCTGCAGATATTAAGAGGAGAAACTTCAGTTGTCTTCCAACAATACAAGTAACCCGATAAAACATGTTCTGGTGCTTAAACATCATCTTCACTAGAGAGTGTGTAGATTCGCAGAGCATGTTCCATGAAGAAACTGTTCCATGATTGCTGGCTGCTAAGTAGCGTAATCATTTCAGTATCAGGATCTGAGTACCAAAATAAACATGTACTCGTACTCTAATACTGATCATCTCTACCAGAGTGAGAATTGCACTTTCATGGTGGATAACTCATTCAAGTTTGTTAAGATTCTCCAATAAAAAATAGACCACATATCTGAAAAATAGTCTGAACGCTTAATATCCACTTCAGGTCTATTTATTGTCAGTTTTATTTAGCCCGATGCATCCCTCGAGCCTCCTTGAAGTGATGCATAGACGTTCCATTGACTCACTGGATCCACTGAGTGCATCCGTCCCCGCAGCGATGGCAGACATTTGGAGTGCGTTGGCCTTACGTGCCGTG
This sequence comes from Cranoglanis bouderius, assembly GCA_023630585.1. NCBI lineage: Eukaryota > Metazoa > Chordata > Actinopteri > Siluriformes > Cranoglanididae > Cranoglanis > Cranoglanis bouderius. The sequence goes on from CM042571.1 coordinate 4,776,915, forward strand.
TTTCCTCCCCCTTCTGTTTTTTTTTTTTCTTTTTCCCCCCTTCCTTCCTTTTTCTCCTCTCCTCCTTTCTGTTCCCCTGCTTCTCGCTGTGGCGTCCAAACACCTGAGGCTGAGTCATCCCATTCTAAATGCAGGGGGAGTCATCAAGTGGATGAATAAACCGGCTGCCTCGTTTCAGACTTTAACTAAATATAGAATAGTCTTGAGTGCACAAACCCGTCCTGACATTTTGTCTGAGCCCTCAGCCACCTCCGGTCCTTTCCGTACTCGGCTGACTCGTAGGTTTTAACCGGCGAAGGTCTTGCGTGGACAGGTTAATAAGTCCACGTGGAATGCGTATCCGCTTAACTCAGCTCGGAGTCGCCCGCCGAGGTTACTCCGGGGGTGTGGACCCGGTCTTGGGCGTCGTTACGTTCCCAAGGTGTGTGTTCGTGAGTCCGTTCCATAACGGTGGACGAATCATAAATCCATTAGCTAGTCCAAGTGAAAGCGCTTGCCAGGTTTTTTGTTGCCTGGAAACCTAAGGGACTAGACTGAGCAGTGGTAGCTATGTAACGTCACAGAGTATGTCAGGCTAATTTGCTAGTTAAGTGCATTAACACAAACTAAAAGATACACGAGTGTCGTACGTTGTGTTCGCGACCTCGACAAACACTCAGGAAGTTGCCGACCAAAGTTTTGGCTATGCGATTCCTTGTTCTGTTCTTCTCCTTACATCGTACGTGAAATCTATAGGTGACCTCGTTTTGGGTTTTCTTCATCAGCGTTTTCACGTCCTGATTCCAAAAATATCGTCCGCCTTGCGTGCGTTCTGATTAATCCACCTAGTCAAGACAGTTGTACTGTTCAGTGGTTGCGTTAACCGGGAATTTCTCGTCATTTAAAGATTTTTTTTTGTTGGTTTGCTTTGCAGATAAGTGAGATAACTTGTGTATACGTTAAAAATGACTACAATGTGACAATTCTCATCGTGCCCTGATTGTTGCTAGCTAACTAGTTTATTGGTGTTGTGTTCATTTGGAACTTAAAAGAACCAGCTAGCTGATTTTGTGAAGGTCGGTAAAGAGTAGGTTTTTTCCCCCCCGTTCACCTACTTTTAGCTCGGACACAAAGTTTGTTAACATCATAGTTATTGCGAGGTACTGAAAGAAATTTGACCGGAAGCACATTTGCTAACGAGATCTTTATTATGAAGCAGCACTGTTCTGAGTGTCCGAGGAAGGAAGGTTCTGCGCTGCTAACCAGAAAGTTCAACTCCCAGCAGTTTCCAAGAGCCACGAACAAGCACCTTAACCCTCAGCTGTTCAGCTGTATCGCCGGATCGTATTCTGCTTTCCTTATAAGACGTTTTGCTTAGCGCCGTCTGCCAAGCTTTGACACCTCCCCCCTGTCCGTCTCTTTATTTTACCGCTTTGCTTTGTGTTATGACCACCCCAAAGCGGGACACACTCTGCTGAACAACGTTGGCCCAATTACCAGGCTTTGAGCTGCGGCCAACAGGTTTGTGAAAACACTTACTCGAGCACTCCGAAGCGGCGGAGGTCAATTTTTCCGAGCTCCCCCTTTTCTCCACTCTCTTCAGTACATTTCCCCTTCTAATAGGTGTGTAAGTCGAGTCAGCTGTTACAGGTGACGGGGTCGTTCAGAACTTTTCGTTTCATTAAAACCAGCTTTTCTTTGTTTCCTGGGCGAAACATTATAGTTTTGTTGTTTTGCCGTCAGCGGCGGGGTTTGTTTTGGCGGAGCCGAGGCGTTAATTTGAAGCTGGCTCTCTCGTAAAGGAATCAAAGTCAGAGCCGATCGGCGCTGGCCGACATTTTTGCGGCCTTGTCGGGCGCGTTTTGTTGAAGAGAATAGCAAATGACACGCAGCAGCGATGTGTGCTTTTCCTGCTTCTGTGCAGCTGTTGCAACATCTGGAAGTGGTTGAGGGGAGAAAATGCTTGAAAATACATTTGGAGCTACAAGTGGAAAACTGTGCCAACAGAACCCCGACCCCCCCTCCCCCCTCTCCTTCTCCTTTTCCGTTCCCTCTCAAAGCACATAGGTCTAAATTAAGTCAGGACCTCGGTCTCGTCAGGCCTCGAGCCTGCAGCGTTGCTGCTCAAGTATTGAATTATGATCCCGATGTCTGGTAATAGTTCACATGGTGAATTAGAGCACCGGCTCTCCTTCGGGTCCGACTGCCTGAATAAGATAACATGTGACCTGCAACGTGTGTCCTGCAAGTTGGAATCGAGCGGTTAATTACTTGAACACATTTTATTCACCCTGTGAAAACCCGAGAATGTCATCGGACATCGAAATCATTCAGTTTCATTCTTCTGGGGTCAGTAGCACGGTTTTGAGTCGTCATGTAAAGACAGAGTAACTCCACAAAACCTACTTAAACATATAAACGTTATCATTTTGTAAGCTGATGATTTTATTGATCCTGTTTAGACTCCTTCCTTTACTCTTTAATGTTTTCAAAAGACAAATCAAGGCTGGACAACTCAGTAACTGGTGCGTCCGAGACTCTTCGAAGTAGGTTCAACAACCAGAGAAAAAAAATAAACAATACTTCGTATTGACTTTAGCAAAACTAACGTTTTCATTTGCTGTGTAGCTATGTTTATACGTATATGATTTCGCGGAGTGTTTTTTTGTGATCGTTGCGGCCAAAAATGCTTGATTTTGCTGCAACCTGCGGAGATTTGTGCTTCTTTTTTTTTTTTTTTTTTGGGCGGAAAATTACTTGAATTGGCAAAATTGCAATTGCACGAAATTGTTTTGCACGGTCTTTCACAGTGATCTTTGTTGGTAAATGAGACCGAAGCGCATGAACCGAAGAGGGTTTCGGGCCGACCGCGCACTGACCTTGATGGCGTTACACGACGCATCCTGGCCCGAATCTGCGGAAAATGTGCGTTAATTTTGAAAAATTGCAAGCAGCTCAGAATATTGCGGAGTTTATAATATTAATAATAATAATAATAATAATAATAATAACAATAATAATCTTTAGTTTCTGTAGCGCCTTTAAAAGTTGCATTTCAAAGCGCTTTACGAGGGAAGAAATAAAAAATACAATGAGATATATAGGAAGTGAGAACATGCAATAAGAACAATTAAGAAAAATAGAATAAAATCACATAATAATCACAAAAAAGCCTTTCTAAAAAAAAAAAAAAAAAAGTGCATTTTCAGAGAAGATTTATAAATACTCAAATGATTCAGCTAGCCTAACCTCAGAGGGAAGAGAGTTCCATACTTTTGGAGCAAAAGAAGAGAAGGCCCGGTCTTTCATAGAGTGTAGACGAGAAGCAGGAACAGTTAACAGACCAGAATCGGAGGAGCGAAGGAATTTTTGGAATGTAAGTGCAAAGCCTTGTAGGTAAGCATGAGAATTTTAAAATCTACACGAAACTTGACAGGGAGCCAGTGCAAGGACTCCAAAATAGGAACGATGTGATCACCTGCCACCGGCCCCGGCCCCGGTCCCGGTCCCGGTCCTGGTCAAGGTTCTAGTGGCAGAGTTTTGCACAAACTGCAAATTATTTAATGTGGACTTAGAGACCCCAACAAGTAAAGCATTACAATAATCAATTTATTATTGATTAGTTGATTGATTTTGCATTAATTTCTGCAATTGCAAAATCCTGTAGGGACTTTTTGGTCAGGTTGATGGTCGAACAGTTATTACTAGTTTATTACGAGATTATTTGGCGTGCACAGATGATGGACCAACTTTTCAGAATGAGGAACATGCAGTTTTGTAGGAATGCTGACCAAAATAAAGTTATACATTTGTACGATATAAACAATACATAGTCTGTGTAAGGTGCGAAACATATCGAGAGAGAATAGACACGCTAGCACAACAAAATAACATCTTGGTCTCGATGCGCGGTGAGAACACTACAGTTCTGCACTTAAATAATGAACTAGCTCGCCATACGTTGTTGTTGTTGTTAATATACATTAGTTACCACTGTTTAGCCTGCTTAATAATAGTTTCCAGGCAACCACAACATGAGACTTGGGCAGCGCACTGGAGCTTTTACCGACCTGGTGGGCTCCCTAATAAATTTATGACTTGCCCACCCTTGAGGTATTAAAATTTAAGATGGAGTTTGGATTTGACAGAAAAGGAAATGGTGAGCTCAAGGTGAAGAGGGTATTGAAACCGAGAGCAGATGGATGTGCAGATCTGCATCTGTTGTGATGTTTCCTGTTAAGTACAGTACCGACTTCCTCCCCACCCCTCTCCCGCGCCCCTCCCAGAAAACCATGCGCTGCCTTGCAGCTACCGAGGCGTTTCCGTGGCCGAGAAGACAACCCAGTCTCATCATCACTCGGCTTTATCGATGTTCATCGGACGCCCGACGGACAGAATGAGAGATTTTCTCTCTTTCCTTTGCTTCACCCAGAGAAATTAAAAAATAAAACGCATTAGTGCTCTCTACCTAAATGTCCACTCCTCATTTCTGAGTGAATGAGGCCAAGGCCATCTCTTTTGTGTGTGTGTGTGTGTGTGTTTTTTTTTTTTTTTTTTTTTCTTTTTTTTCCTTTTCTCTGCATTTGCCGCTTTTCTTTTCCCCTTCTCCCTTCTCCCTTCTCCCCCGCCTATTTCTGGGCCTCATTCTTAATTCAGTGTGGGGAATAAGAGTGTGCAGTGTGCTCTTATTGATTTGTGTTTTAAAGGCGAGTCTGTGGGGGCGTTAAATGTTTTAGGGGGCGGAAGCCTGCTTTATTGGGTGGCTTTCACTCGCACGTCATGTTTAATTAGAGCGTCGCAGCCTGTTGGAGTACTGACTGTCTGGAAACAGTGCAAGATGGCAACGGGTGGAGAGATATTCCCTCCCCTGGTCAGGATGGTGAAGTGCGAGTTTGGTGGTCAGACTGGGATTCAGGGTTTATTCCTTTGGCACATCACTGGCTCTCTGGCAGTCTTGGGATTTGAGCTCTCAACCTTCCGGTCAGTTACTGAACCGTTCACATTGCGCAGTTTGTAACTCCTCTGATTTTTAAATCAAGTTTCTGTAAGTGCTTTATATCCTGGTCAGGGTCGCGTTGGATTTGGAGCCTGTCTCGGGAACACTGCTGGTGAGGTCGGAATACAGACTGAATGTCCTCCGCAGGACACCATACACACCCACATCTCGGGGCAGTTTAGTGTAGCCAATCAACAGTCAGAGTATCAGCATGTTTTTGGGATGTGGGAGGAAACCGGAGAACCCAGAGGAAACCCAACACAGGGCTGGGCGATATTCTATAATATTGTGATAAATTACTATACACTTTTCTTTTTATTAGGTAATAATTTATTAATAAAAAAAAAGACGTACTATTATTATTATTTATTTATTTATTTTTACTACAAACTGACTGGAAGCAGTAAAAGATTTTACCGATAATATTTACAGATTTTTTTTTTTCTTTTTCAGTTTTAAAAATTAGATATATTTTATATTTTTAATAAGAATGTTACTTTTTAAATATAAAAAAGTAAATTGATGTGTTATATTGTACGTTTGCTTATTAATAATAAAAACAGTAATAAAAATAAAATGTTTTTACTTTTCAAATTAAAAATAGTACGTTTGTTTTTTTTAATGATTATTAATAATAATAATAATAATAGTAGTAGTAGTAGTAGTAGTAATAATAATAATAATAATAATAATAATAATAATAATAAAAATCTACTATGTATAATAACGCAGCCGTTCTGTGTTGCTGGCAGTTGAGTATTGAATATTGAACCATGGATCATAGCGAATCGTTAGAAATGCCTTTGAGAATTGTGATATGATATTTTGGTGAAATATCTCGATACAGACAGCAACCTGAGTTCAGGATCAACCCGTGAACCCCGGAGCTACGAGGTGGCGATGCTGCCTGCCAGCGCGATGAATCGGGATTCCCAGTATAAAGATGAAGTTCCTCGCTTTCCAGTTGCTTTCTGTACATACACACAGACCTGTTTCATTGTTTCTGTTATTTTTATTGTATAGGTATTTATGGAAATTATTTTCTTTCTTTGATGTTACTCATACATCTTATCTTATCCTAGAGCACTGAGGAACTGTGTGTTCGTTCCGTGTGTGTGTGTGTGTGTGTGTGTGTGTGTGTGTGTGTGTGTGTGTGTGTGTGTGTGTGTGTGTGGTCACATGACTGCCGTCCCATGCTGAGACACACCGTCTCCTCGGCATCTGCATTTACCACGAATCGTGTTTGCACAAGGCCGAGGGAAGACGCTCAGCACAGCGACAGCAGCCAATCCCTTCCTGTCCCTGCCGGGTCCCAGTGCTACTCCTGCCAAGCCAGCGAGCGCTACAAAATGTTTGCGGTCCCAAACACTTAAAAATTAAAAAAAAAAAACCCAAAAAACCCACCACCCTCGATACTTTTTACAGCGAGTCCTTTTGTGCATTGTGCCCTTTTTTTCCCTCCCGAGTTTATCGTCCATAAAGTCTCCGAAGCACACAAGGTCATTTGATTTCTGTTTGGTTTCCAGCCTTGGAACACAATACTCCTTTATCAGCTACTTTTGCACGGAAGAACAGTTACTTTAAATGTTTACGTAAAGCACAGGAGCATTAAGAGGTGAACCCGCTTAATCTCGAGAGCTCACTCTTAAGATAAAAGCCCAGCCACGTGAGGCGGAAGGGAGGAGGAAAGAAAAAAACAAACAAGAAAAACGAAAAGAAAAACCGACTAACAAGATCAAATAATCATAAAATGAGCACGGTTTGCATGAGAATAGGATCAGCACCATTTTACCTGTGCTCTCAGCCTGGCTTCTCAGCCCTCTTTTCTCTCTCTCTCTCTCTCTCTCTCTCTCTCTCTCTCTCTCTCTCTCTCTCTCTCTCTCTCTCTCTCTCTCTCTCTCTCTCTCTGTGTGTTTGTGTGTGTGTGTGTGTGTGTGTGTGTGTGTGTGTGTGTGTGTGTGTGTGTGTGTGTGAGAGAGAGAGAGAGAGAGAGAGAGAGAGAGCTTGTTCACTGAAAGAGCCTCTCTGACACAACACAGCCTCCTCATCTTTGTAGCCGAACAGAGCTCCATTCACGGGCTCCCTGAATGAACGGCATATCTCGCCACAAGACGCGCACAAAGACTCTGATTTCGTTCCTTTGCCGTTTAACCTTCGCTTTCTGAGTGCTCTCATTCTCCTCTCTGTGAAATCATCAAGGTTAATGACTGCCAGCTCTTCATAGACGACGGCCTCGCCGCCACGAAGCCCCGGGAACCTTGTTATTCAGCAGATCTCCTACTAGCTCCAACACTTTTTCAAGGCCCATCCAATTCCCGGGCTTGCTCTTTCTTTCTCTTGCTCTCTCTCTCTCTCTCTCTCTCTCTCTCTCTCTCTCTCTCTCTCTCTCTCTCTCTTTTCAGCGTACCTCTATCACTGAACTACTTTTACTAATGACAGAGTCCTGTGTGAGTGGTCAAACCATTTCCATGTCACGCACAGGTTTTAATCACAATATTGGTACGCTTAATTATATCGCAGAGTCCTTCTTTCTTACTCTTTCTGGGTCACTGTCTATGGTTTTCATGTTGGTCCACTGCGAGAACAAGGGATTTCTGCTTTCTGTATCGTGTGACAGCCTGCATATTCGTAATACCAATTCTGAAACGATCTCTTTCATTATCTAAAGGTTCTGCCCCAAATACCCGACCCACAGTATCTACCCAGAAATGATTATTGCCTAAATGCAGTACATGAAGTTGGCGTGAAACCATAAGTACTAGTTAGGGGTGAGCGATAGGACACAAATATCATATCGCAACGTTTGACACAAGACTTTTCCACGATACACGATATGGGTCACGATATCTTAAGTTTGCTAATGTAATTCTAGCCAAACAGTAGTGTCATATTTTTCAATTTTACATTGAAAAACTGGGTTTAATGATGCTTTTTATTTATTTATTTATAATTTTGTCTTCAACAATAAATTTCTTCTTAAAAAGTTAGAAAATTATATCACGATATCTCAGAAAGGCATATCGTGACATCATTTATCATAATACCGACACAAAATAAACATGAAGCAAAAAAAACGCGTGGCTTAAACGAAACGGATCCCACGCCTTCTACGAGAACCGGCTAAAAAGAAACAACAAACACCGCAAATCTCATTTTTCATCTTCTAGCCAATAGCCTACATATAAAGTATGTTGTATTCTGCGATATATGTTAAAATCGATTTTTTTAGGTTCTATTATACTCTGGCAATAAATTATACACTTTGTCCCCCTTCATTTTTTTGAGGAAAAAACATCCCACTCCTGTAAACTCAGAAGGTTTGAGAAGCAGCAGCCGTGTTGCTCGGACACCTGTCCGTTAATGTGTAATGCTGGACTAGTATGAACGGTAAACAGCAAAAGGTATTCTCTTCAGGAATTTATAATTAACTCAGATGTCTGTTCTGATTAAACAAAACTTGCTTGGGTTTAAATGACGGATAGTTAAATGCCACTCGTTCAGCTGCACGATGCTAAAACGGCTCGCATTAATCATGCAGTTCTGCCTTAAAACTCTGATTTAATTAGACGTTCATCATATTAGCCGTGCTGAGTAGTCGCAAATCGGTGCTTGGACTAGCAGGGGGCTTATAGGCTACCTCTTGTTATTCTTTATTTGAAGGACTGCTTTAGTTTTCCATGCGCTAAGCACGTTTTTCTAAGCCCTGCTGGTGTTCGTGGTTTAAAAGATAAATCGTTCTGCTAGTCCTGTTATGCACTAATAAATACTGGTAAGTGTGTGATGCGGAGTGTACGAGAGCATGAAGCCGAGTATCCTCACACCCCTCACTAGTGACCAGCCATCGAATCACGTTCATTTCGTTCCTTCATTCATCTCTTACTGTAATATTTTTGAAGCCTCAGTCAAACACGGTCTCCAGTGGGAAAAACTGCACACTATCGTGGTAGCACAGTTCTGGGGAGGCTGGAATGCACATAAAGATATTTTCTTCACACTTTATTTGCATCTCCTTTGCACGCCGTTCTTTATATGCCATTATTGCTTCTTTTGTTTATACGCCAACTTTTCCTCACCTCATTCAAGTGCAGAAGCTTAGTCTGGTTAGTACAATTCCCCCCTAGTATTGATACTGAGACCTTGCTTATTGGCCATCCCACACATGCTTTATTAAATAGGAGGCTACTCTCTATTGGTAACTTGGGTAGCTACTGAGTATCTATCACGTGACTACACTGCGGTAATGTGGTCCCGATACTGGATTGGGTCGCTAGTTCTAGTATTTTCCTCTCGTATTGTTTTTTTTCCCCCTAATTTGGTCACCCGCCAGTTCCCACCGTGTGTGACGGCCTGCGCTCCCCTGTCACACGACAGCGACCAATCAGGGTGGGTATGAGCGAGCACGTGCTTCATCCGAGACATGTGAAACCAGTTACCGCATCTTTTCAACTGCCGCTCGTGCTGTGACACAGGGCAGCGTAACACACTCGGAGGAAAACGCTATCCGCCTTACACGAGGGAACAGACGCTCGGGATTGACCAGCGTCCCTCCGATTGACCGGGGATAGAATAATAATGCCGCAATGCTGTCCCTCCCACCCAGAGATCACGACCAGCTTTGCTCTCTAGGACTCCCGCCACAGATGGCTGCAGCGTACGACTCGCAGTCTCGTGGCCAACCTTTTCTGTTGCGTCCCTCAGGAGCCCACTTAATTCTAGTGTTTCTGTTCAGTTTACTACCTTTTCCAGATAAGGGATAGAACCTTTAGGAGTTAGGCGCCGTCCACATTTGTATGACTAGAGTATGATGATGTTGCGCTTGAATACAAAGTGTTCGCTTGCGTCTTACCCAGAATCTTCGTTCGCGGTGCAGCACAAAGATGTAATAATAAAGCTAAGCAAAATTAAATTGAAAACACATTATAAAAAAAGTCCCGACCACAAAGTAACAGCCTGGTGAGCGGCCATGGTAAACAGATCTCTAACACATGGGTACGTTGACACTGTGACATCAGTGTTTTTTTTTTAAATTTATTTATTTATTTATTTTATTTTATTTAATTTGTGTTAAAATAAGGCTTCATTTTTGAGGGAATCAAAATGGTGTTTTCAATGTTCCCGCCTTCGGTGCTGTCAGGAGGCCAAAACAGCATTTTCAGAAATATCCATCCCTATGAACAGGGCCTTAGTCTTGCTAACCGCTAGGTCTCTTGACCTATTTACCTTTAAGGCCAATACCTGTCAGTCTTTTTTTGACATGACCTGATGTCTTCGAAGTACTTGCGCCTCAAGCCCCTTTATGGTGATTCTACATTTTATGCTTCACGTTAACCTCCTCGGCCCGTTGTGTGCCTGCCATGACCGTCTTTATAGGCTTTCTAATGCCTTTCTAAGCGATGTCAGTCAGGGAGGTAAGCACAGACACTTGGCTGAACTTGAGTTCGGCTCGTTGTGGTTATTAATAGTGACCTGAACTTTCAGGAGCCCCAGAAAATGAGCTCCAGATGTGAGCAAGTGGGAATCTGTGTGAACTTGAGCAGCTCCAGTAGAGAGAAAGGAAAGATTGATGTCCTTTTTCTTCTTCTGTAAAGGGTGACCCTGAAAGGAGATGGGGTTGGAAGTGGGGGGGGGGGGGGGGGTTTGTTCAGAGGGAGGTGAGGGGGTCGCATTGGTGGAGGGTTTGCTTTTCTTTCCTCCTTCAGCACCCTTCCCCCTTTTCCCTAACGGTTTGGGTTTGTCTGCATTTGTTGTGTTGGTACTTGGTGGTTACTGACAGTGATGTAGTACGTATCCTCTTGTGTTTTTGTTTGCGGGGGAAACCTGATTTTTGGCTGTTGAACTGATCCAGATGCTGTAATTAAATCGCCGTGCTTCATCGGATTGATGGGTTTTTAAGTGATAACGGACTTTTGTCCTTTTTTTTTTTTTGCTTATTCTTGGAAAAAAAAATCACAGATGATGCCCAGTACAGCATTGTAGTATGTCTTAAAACACCCCCGCAATCAAAAGGAAGATGGTGGTGAGAAATACTCCACAGTTGAAAAAAAAGGCTCTTGCTAAAGTCTTCAATGTTCTCCATATTTAGCTAGTTTGCCAAGTTGCTGCCGAATTTGTTTAGATTTGGCAGGTGTATGGCACGCCTCAGATGCTATTGACTGTTGTGTAAATCAGTCAAGCACTTCATCACACAGTCATTCTAACTTCCTGTTTCAAAAGGAAATGCTGCGTCAGTCAAATACGGAATCAAATTACTACTCTCGAGGCAGTTCATGGGGACTTTGCATTCTTTATCCATAATTGATTGTAGTGTGTTACAAATTCATTTTATTGTGGAACTTGTGGTTTTGTTGCTTAAACATTGTGTGTTGCCAACAGTCCTATTGTTTGTCCAGTGACATCTTAAATTCCCATTAAAACTGTAATTACAGCTGGCCAAACGGGCTTTAATTTAACCCTTACTTGGATCATTGTGTAATTCAACTTTCTCCCATTGGCTGATGAAATTTTGTCTTTCAGGTAAGAAACACATTAGGGACAAGTCAGTATTAACCACTGAGGTGTCGTTGGCGCTTTTCCCTCTTTTCCCCCTTTTAAATCGCATATGAATGCCCGGGAATTCGGGGACAGCAATTGCTTGAATGGTGGGTTCATTATTATTCTTAATGAAAAACACAACAACAAAACAGTACAATGGCAACTGTAGAATTTTTATTAACAAAACAAATAAGACGGCTTGGAGGCACGGCATACACCATGCTGTAATATAAAATAAATAAATTACACAAAGTTTAAATTAAAAAAAAAGGAAAAATCATTGGGTTTAAATGCAAAATACTGCCAAATAGGCGCTTTTGCATTTCACTTTGAAACCAAATCTACCGCCATCGTCTTGTCAGTCAGCTCGCCTCACTCTCGTCACGTGATAAATGAAATCTGACTCCTGCTGATCTCTGCCGCTACTCATTCGGCTCATGCTGAATTGAGCAGACGTGTTCAGTTTTTAATCGTAGCGTCCGTTGTCTAACCGAACTAAATGATTTTTATTACTATAAAAAATCAAAACGACAGTGGGGGCGGTGCCGCAGCGGGCAAGTGATGTAATCGTTGTAACGCCGGGTATCGCAGCAAGCCTACTCATGCTATGTTAAAGGGCATATGAACACTCTGTGGAAAGTGCTTTCTGCCCTCTTCCGCACACATGAGCTCACAGAAGCCCGCAAATGGCTCGTGTTTGGTCTGATCGACGGAGGGAGTAATGCCATCCCTCCTTCCCAGTGAGCATGGGCAGTTTTGCTGTCTTGAATTCCTGACCATATATGGCAGTGTCATTGTCGGGATAGGTGTAACAGAAGAGTTCTCCTTGCACCCATTTTGTGATCCTGGTTCAAGCAACTCTTCCGTTGTGCAACTCAGGAGCCCCGGGTTTAAGAGTTTAAATATACGGGATTGAGAGGCAATCAAATAAAGTCATCTCTCATGACAGAAATTGGAGGTGTGTGACTCCAGGAAGTCTTTATACAAGAATATTGAGAAGAAAAATTGAGTAACATTGGGCTGTAGTCGGTAGTGTTTCTGGAACTAAACAGAAGAGATAGCACTTTGTGCATCTGTTAAATCTCTTCTCTTGTGTTTGGTGTGACAGCACCCAGTACCTGGGGCAGTACAGTCTTGCCCAAGGGTCCAATGGCCTAGTTTCCTGGTTCTAGGAACCCCAAGTGCCAGCCAGGACTACCAAACTCTCCAGTTTCTGGCATTTCTCTTCTAGTAATTGTCTCTCATCTCAAATGTCTGCCTCATAAACTATTGCTGCCTAATACTCATCAGCAGTTTTCTAAGAAAATATGTTTACCAGCGAGAACCCCACCGTTCTTAAGTGGGTCCCTTGGCCACACAGTGACATCGTTCGGTTGCCTTGCTTGTTGGCAACAACGTCGGGCCATAATAACCAGTGGTGCAGCACTCGTCTAGACGGGCATTCTCTGGGCAAAACGGTGAGAGAGAGGGCACGGTATAATTCTGTCACGGGCCAGTTGTGCTTCTTGTTAATGAGTAGACTGGCACTGACCCATGCCCCTTTGCCCAGTCTGAACACCCATGGTCCAGCTGGCACCCAGCCACAGCTCCTCACGGAGTTCTTCCTCGAGTTCCTCATTGTTTTCAGGCAGTCGGTCAGCAAGCCGCAACATGTTAGCCTGACAAATTGGAACTTGCTGGAGGAAACCAATCTATTGTAGGACTTCTTTTGTTTCAAGACCTTTGGGCAATAGAACAGCTGTATGTGGGCCCTTTCGTCATTGGACGTCATATGCCTGGACACGCACGAGCAGCTCGCTTGTGTCTAGATGTTTTGTTGTCCCCAAACCTGTTTTGTCTGCCTTTTTATCTGTTATGGACCAGCTTTGAAAAATGTATTATAGAGTGATTTTGTCTGGTGTCCTTGTTTTGTATTTGCAGTCCAAAAGCCTTCTGTGAGGAGACAGTAAAATTGGTGGTATTGCCATGGTAACCGTAATAGTGGTCCATAAAACACTGTGTAAATGTAAAAATGAGTCAAACAGACAAGGAAGGTCGTAAAAGTGCCAGAGTTTTGCAGTTCAGGAATGCATTTGCTCCGTGCCTACGCTGATTGTTCGGGAGAGCGAGAGAGACTCTTGATCTTCCTCTGCTTTCCTCCTAAGCGTTTATCGTTCCGCTGTCTAAAACTCCCATTACCTTGACAGTGATGTCCTTTGATGTTTATACAAATAACGAAAAATGACGTTGTAGGATACTAAAATGTCCTATCTCATGTTCTGTTTTCTTTGGCTCCCTTCTTTAGGTTTAATCTTACTTTCTCAGGGGAAGGCATCAGTGCTTGTGTACAAATAGGGTGCCGATTTTTGATTACGAAAAGAAAAAAAAAAAAGAAAAAAAAGGAGCTCAAGTATTTCACAAAGATAAATCTTGTGTGGGTGAAAAAGTATCTGGAATAAAAAACACACACCAATAATGTTAGCTTGGTCACACCGCGGTGTCTACACATCAGGAAAGGGTCTGTTCGTTTTGAGCGAACGTTGACATTTAAATATAGACATCCTAAATAAGTAGCTAGGAGTCAAACCAAGGGCATGAATCTAATTTGGATCAGAAATAAAACAGAGTTATTTCTCGTGATAAGATTTCCAGACACGTGGTGGTGTTGGAAGATTATTATGATCGATTCGCTCGGATAAGCGATATCTATAAATCTACACAAACCTCATTTTAATACGAACGGGTTGTTTTAAAGTCTATTATAAGCACGTGACCACGACATGTCTGTAAGCTCTACCGCTCTCATAGTGTATATGAGCATTCTGGTAATCATGCATCTAACACAATTGCACTGTTCGAACACCAGCGGTCCAAATCTGCACAACCCATAGCTCCGGATCACGACGACCGACACACATTATAGGTTATACGGTTACACAGCTGTACATTACCGCGGTTAAAAAGTGCTCTTCAGTAGATTTCAAATGATTTTTTCCTGGGGGAAAAATGGGGGCTGCGGAAACCGGGTGTTTTAGCCGACTTTGGAGCTCTATTTCCAGTTAAAACGACACCTCAGGAGCTGCTGTGGAGCTCATTATGTTTCAGTCGATCATTTCCAAAGTGCACAAGTCTTTGTTTATTCAGTCAGATTTTTGGGATAATTTTATAAATTCTGGTGATCTGGTGAACCCGTAGACCATCTTGTATACAATATTAAACCTCTTTTCATAGCAATGTTTTATTCAGTTCATTTTTATACAAACGAAAATACATCATTTTTCTTCATTCAAATTTTCAAAGTGAATCATGAAGCCAGTATCGCAGATTCGAATCGGATCCTGACTGGCGTGTATCGTTACGCCACTAATTTTAGCTTGGGTTTTTTTTTTTTTTAATAGAAGATAAAATACTGTGTAATCCTTCCAAACACATGCACTGGCAGTCTGTAAAATAAATAAAATTATTGACGTGACCGATCCGGATGTGACTAAAATCCCTGAATGACTGTAATAACTACTGTACTGTTATTAGTCATCATTTTATCTTTTGTTGAACAAACACAATCAGAATGCGAGTTTTTTAAGAATTTTTACTTGTGATGTGTTTAGACTGTGTTTATGTGCCAGCTCCCGAGCCTCACACATCATCCGTCTTGTCCGAGGTAAAAGATACAGAGCAGCTAAGTCAAGCGTGTTGAAATAAATCCTTATTAAATGACCGAAGTCATTGCTGTACTCCAGGCACAAACGTTTTTTTTTTTTTTTTTGGTTTTTTTCACTCTACACCGAGTGTAATGGCTGCTCGCCTTTAACGACACAAATCCACCATTGTCTCCAGTGGAGTGCCAGCGTGTAATTACGTAAAAAGTGGGACTCGGCTCCGGTGAATGGAGTTCCGTGGAATTCCATCAATAACCCAGCCTTCCCACCCCAGCTGCACTAAAAAGCCATCGCTGATGTTTCTCTTGTTGTGGAAACAAAGCCGTACACAATGGCGTTGTTGTTGCGACGTTGCGTGTTACTCCGTGCATGCTACCATGTGATTTCATTTGCAGCAGGAGGAGGAGGAGGAGGAGGAGGAGGAGGGAGCAAGTCGGAGTTGCAGGTCTTTTTTTTTTTTTTTTTTTTTTTTTTTTTTTTTTTTTTTTTTGGCGATGTAGGTTCTCTACTAAGCACCATACCATAAGCACATGGAATTGAGGTATAAACACAATGCTCGTCTATAAATACAAAAGAAAAATCTGCCCGTGTGAAGAGGAGAAGAAAAAAAGAAAAGTCGACGCCGACGAAGGGGATGGGAAAGCAGTGACCGGTTAACAAGGCTTGGCTGATATCCTGTCCGTAATAAATACTTAAAACCCTCCAGGGCCGATTCAGCCGCACGATTGCTACATTATTAACGTAACGAGAGGTGAGGCGCTCCAGAAAGACGAGACAAAAGGAGTTTCTGTAGCTTTTCCTTTCATCAGAGAGAGGCCCACACAGGGTGGGCGCGCCGTGCAAGATCAACCGAGAACTTCAAAAGGCATCAGAGTCGGCGTCGGCTGATGAATCCTCGTGAATCATAACTGTTAGAGATGAGCTCGAGTGAAGGGGAATCACTCGCAGCTTGTGTTTTAAGCTTTTCTTACGAGGGTGGCCAGCATATCGCCCAGCACTAGTCCGAGTTTAGATACTTCTTTTATTCTTTATTTTAAGTAACCGTGAGTTTTCTGTACGGTTCAAACGTGGTCCCAAATTAGACACGTTTCCAAAAAGTCGTTTGATAATCCACGATATTTCATGTTATCACGGACACTTGATACTGCGACGACGAGTATATGTTCGACAGCATTAAAGTGAGTGGAAAATTTTAAGTTCCATACATTTTAAATGAGGAATAAACCCATGGGGTGTGGTGTTTTAGTAAAATAATCAACGATGAGGTAAACCGGCGTTACTGCTACAACCACGCAGTTGATCATTTTCCGAAAACCGCACGTCCCAATGTGCTTTACTGCTTCTACGCCACAGCAATTTGCCAACAAGTACAATTTATACCCATTTATAGTTAGAGTTAATGTTGTGGAATATCCACGAAACACATTAGTTCCTACAAATCGGTCGGTACAGGAGTTTTTTTGTGATTGTTGCGGCTAAAAATGCTTGATTTTGTGCTTTTGTTTTGTGGAAAACGACTCGAATTGGCAAAATTGCAGTTTTACAAAATAGTTTTGCACGGTCTTTCACAGTGATGCTTGTTGGTAAGTGAGACCCCGTTAGCTGTACTCGTGTTCGACGCACGTGAATCGAAGAGGGCTTTGGCTGAACACGTGTCGTGATGACGTCACATGACGAGTCTCGGCCCAAATCTGCGGCAAAATCTTGCTTGACTTTTGCGTTACTTCCTGCGATTCCCCCCCCCCCCCCCCATTTTTCTCTCTTTCATGAAGTTGATGAGACGAATAACAGCCCGTCACGTCATCGAAAAACCGTAAACCACAAAGCCGTCTCGTCAGGAAGACTTGTTACACGCACTGGCTGTTACAAAGCGCTTGGAGCACTCGCACTGGAGACTCCTTCCATAAATGTTACGTAAACATCTTTCTTTGTCAAATAAACACGTTTTCTTTAATCCGTTTATAATTCCGTAGAGCGTCTACCACACGAGTCCCTGTGAACGAGAACGAGCTGTTAACTATAGAGACGATACCGAGTGCGTTTATCATGAAATTCGACGGCGCTGTGGTGTAAACAAAACGCTTTCCGACCAATCCGGATCGAACATACGACAGCGCCGCGGTAAAATTCTGCACCGAGCCAAGTGATGCGCGAAGCAGGAAAAGAAGAACGGTGTCGAGCGTTCCCGCAGCGAGAGCGTTGCATATCCTCAGTCGGAGCGGAGTGTGTAGCCACCTCGCAGCGTACCGCTCCGAATACTTTTATTAGTCGTCTCCAGCTGAGCGCTGTTATTAATGGACGTTAGTTCATACCAGGCTTTATTGCCGGTGCGGTGTTTTAAGCCCTCGCAGGCATTTCTCACCGCCTCACTGTCCCAGATAACTGGAGCGGCAGCATCGTGGAGCGTGTCCCTGTAGCTCTGCCATTACGTGATGATGCTTTAAGAGCCTCCAAGATGGCGGCTCCACCTTCAGGCCACACAACTTTCTACACTGGCTTTTATAATGGATCTATCCATTGTAATTATTTTTTTTTTTCTTCTCCCTCATTTCCAGCTTAACCATATTTTTTAAACTGGTGTGAGCTTATAGTTCGCTCCTGGGCTTTCCCACGCTGATGGGGGGGGGGGGGAATTGTTTATTCCTTATTTATTCTTTAAAAAAGTTCTCACACACGCCTGCTAGCACATGCGAGGCGTGATTAGCCGGATGAAAAGTCCGTCTCAGACATGCAATGGGAATCTGTTTTGAGAAAGGCGCATTATTTTTGCCTCAGCACCCGATTTGGCTTTATTGTTTACGCTGCTTTCTCCATAAAGTTGACCACTTCTCCTGATCCGCCACCATGTGTGCAGAACGATCCCACGCTTTTTTCCGCTCCTATACAACATCTGGATGCCATTAATCCCAGAAGCCTGCTGTCTCGTGCTCCCTGCGTCCATTTTTTTTTTCTTTTTCTTTTTTCATTCTTTTTTCTTTTTTTTTTTTTAATTTTAAAAGGCTGGTATTGCCGCGTTCGCCTCCTAATCTCCTTTTAGAGGCCCAGATTGCATTCCTGCAAGGGTGTAGACATTAATTCTGAGATGAGACTCATGATTCTTCTCAGGCCTGTTTTTCTGAGAGGGGGGAGGAAAAAAAAAAAAAAACAGTATGGGGATGTATATAGCTTATCGTACCCGAAACATTTCTCTACCCATTGATCCTATCTCAAATCTCTATCCTCGCTGTTCCGCTCGGAAAATCCGAGGATGAAAAATTTTCTGCTGTTGTTGTTGAGTTGCTCCGTGCCTTCTTGAAGCAAACTGCGACGGTTAGTCCATGCTACATCACCTCCACGATAAAGCTGGGGGTTGTACCGAAACCGGTCTATTCACGGGATACGTTCGGAGAATTGTAATATTTGTTGAAGCTTTTATTACAAATCACAATGTCATAACAATAACAGTCGTTACACCTGGATGCCATTACGTAAATAAGAAGCCATCTATATATCTCCAAGTACTCAATCCTACAGAATATAAAGGCTTTTTTATGGCGTGTTCCCACTTCACTCAGACACTTTTGGTCCGTATTTATGGTGCTGCATGGTGATCTTGATTAGTGATCAGATTTCCCAGTCGAATATACAGCATAGATCCTCTCCAGGTCTGTTCTCTCAGCTTTATGGAGTTAAAGTGGTGCCAAAAATATCGAACGTAACTTTTCAAGAGATGAATAAAAATATACAATGAGAGAGAAGGGGAAAAACCCTCTGAAACCGAAAACCGTGAACTCGGTGGCAAAACTTTAACGTGGTCTTCAAATAAACAGCGTTCTTTGTTAACAAGCATAATTTTCGCTCATCATGGTTTATGAACGCACTGCCACAGTTTACACTTTTCGTTTACGTTCCACAAGTTTACATTCGCCATTCTGGCACAAATCTCACGTGTGGGCGGGGCTTAACAGTGATCTACTCTCATTGGCTAGTGAGATTTGGATGGACAGCTCTCTGTATAGTTATAGTGTTTGTACTCTGTAGTGGAAGTTACTTACTCTTTGAGTGGCACAGAGCGTCGTCCTCCTCCTCCTCCTCCTCCTCCTCCTCCTTCTCAGCTGGACACTCGAGCTGTGGATCCAAATCTCACTAGCCAATGAGAGGAAATCGCTGTTAAGCCCCGCCCACACGTGAGATTTGTGCCAGAATGGCGAACATAAATGAAAAGTTTGAACTCTGGCAGCGCGTTCATAGACCATGATTAGTGAAGACGAAGCTCAGAGAACTGTTAACATGGAACGCTGTTTATTTGAAGACCATGTTCTTGAGTTCAGTTTCAGAGGGTTTTTCTTTCCCGCTGTATATTTTTGTCCGTTTCTTGAAAAGTCACGTTCAATACTTTTGGCACGAATTTAATTCCATAGAACTTCTTTAATCTTAATGTGTGTTGAAAGAGTATAGGGACTCGTGGGGGAAAAGGCCTCGTATCAAAAGTGGCTCTTAACCTTCCACTCGATTTGTGAAGTCGTTCTCTAAAGAGCGCACATCTTAAAAAAAAAAAAAAAAAAAAACGAAAACAGGCCGATTCCATTCCCGGCGCTAGACACGTCCCGCTCTCTGAAGCCGAGTTTCAGGTTAAAGCAGAACCTCTGGAAAAAAGAAAAAAAAAAAACGCTGCCGGATACATCGGGTCACCTTGTAACGAGCCAGCGCCGTTACAGCAAAAGTTTCTAAAATAGGTCGCTCCTGCTGCTTAGATGAAGAAAGGCCTGTCAGAGAATCATCCGCAGATGAATCCGCAAACAAAAATCTCTCACCTGGAATAAAAGCGGATCGATACCGAGCTTCAGCGCTGAAGGCTGACTTTAATCCGCACTTTGCAGGAGTCTTGTTCTCTGAACCTTGGCAGCTCTCATGTTAGATATGGATCCGTTATGGAGGTGAAGAAAGAAGGGGGAGGAAACGTGGACGCATACCATCAGTCAAAGTGTGTCGGGTTGTTTGTCTCAGTGTGTGTGAAGCTTTTTTTAAAAAAAAAAAATTAATTTATTTTTTTTAAACAGCAATTATTCTGGAGGTTTTTAAGGCGTGGCATTACAGGTAGAAATGCCTATTCATGTCACGTCTGTTTTTCAGAATTCTAAGTAAATATCTACTCTTAAACTGTATTGGAGCTTTTGCTGGACGATAAATTGTCCCGGAAATAATTACAATAAACGATATTATTGTCATTTTTAAGACCATTTTATGCCACTGATATGATGATAATATAATAGCATAATAATGCAAGTACACGCTTTCAAAGAGCAATGAACTTTTTCAAAATTCTTAAGAATATTCAGACATTGGAACTGGAATGTCAAAAGATTTTTTTGTCTTCTGACGAAAATATCCTTTATAAGTTCATATATCGTACTATAGGTCGATATCATAATTATCATGAATTTAGTCATCTAAAAATGACAGTAAAGTAAAGAAATCTCAGCGATGATATTTTTCACTGTATTTGTCACGCCGCACTATCGGAAACTTCAAAGAAGGGTTAAGCTCCTCCCACTTGGTACAATTGCATCATGTCACATATCCCTGAAACGCTTGTTTCCTGAGATAGATATATATATATATATATATATGTGTGTATATATATAGTGTGTTGAGTTATGTTTCATTATGATATACAGATATACAAAAAACATTTTAGATTCCCAAATATTAGTTTTCTAGCACAAAATTAAATGTTACAGAAAAATGTTTGTATGTCATTAAAGAAAGCAGCATGTTATGTAAGAGACATTTTTCAGACAAAAAAACACAATGAAGGCTGCTGGGTTTCACTGCAAAAATAAGAAGCGAGTGTGAAAGTCAAAGTCTCCAGAAGAACTGTGGCTGGTTCTGCAAGATGCTCAATAAAACTTACCAGCTCATTTCCTTATAAAACTGCACTAATTGTAGTGGAGACTACTATTTTTATTTTTATTTTTTTTGTCACACCAAATATTGACTTTGTTTCATTTAATACTGTTTACTGCTCTTTACGGTATTTTTTTTTTTTTAATGTAGAAACATTTCATTTAATTATTTTGAAGGCATCTTTGCTCTACAGCATTTCTTTGCATGTGCCTAAAACCTTTGCACAGTACTGTATCTGTCAGTTTCCTTTACAGACCTTATAAACTACACTTAAGAGAATGGGGAATACGTGAAATTAAAGTGCATTTTTGAAACCGTTTCCCTCAAAATCAGTTTATTTTTCTATATTCAGAAGCAGATAATCTCAGTTTTTCTAAAGGACCTGCATTCATGAAACTTTTACATGTTCATTCCTGTCCATAATTACAAGCCTGTTGCAGAGGAATTTCCCAAACTGTCGATAGTGATTGGTTTTACACTCATTCACGCAGTTATCCGATCCAGATACAGGACGAGCGCTTCAGTTAACGTTCACGTCGGACATGAGAATGGGGGGGGGGGGGGGTGTCTCAGTGACCCTGACACAATTTTTAGTATTTCACAAACTGCTGGTCCGATCTGCTGGAAATTTCATACGCTACAGTTTTTATTCTGAACGATGCGAAAAACAAAAAACATCCAGCGAGCGGCGGTTCTGTGGGCGGAAACACATTGTCGATGAGAGAGGTCAGAGGAGAACGGACAGACTGGTTTGAGCCGACAGGAAGGCTACGGTAACTCAAATAACCACTTTTTACAACCGTGGTGAGCAGAAAAGCATCTCGGAAACACGCAGCATTTTGAACATTGAGGAAGAACAGGAAGTGACCGTGTCCTAGTGAGTTGTCGTGCGAAATGGAGATTATTTGTTCTGTTTATTTGTATCTGAAGCTAGCTTTTGCTTCGTGATAGACCACGGATATAAAGGGGAAAAAAAAAAAGCAAAACAGAACAACCCACGTTGTGCTGTGGTTTCATATCCGACACGCTGCGAGATGAAAAAAAAAAAAAAAAGCCGTCTTTTGTGGTGTTAGTGGTGTGTACTCATCCCTCAGTATCCTGTATTCCCCACGTCGCCGATATGGTACAGTCGGAAGCGCTTACTGTTCTCAGTTGGGTCAAACCAAGCTAGTCGAAACGGGGGAGTGAATCCCACAGTGCGCACCTCAGACAGGAAACATCAGCGTTTTAAAAGAAAAAGAAAAAAAAAAGTGTACGGCGTGATATCGGAGAGCCGTGGGCGTTTCTACGCAGGAGACGGCGTCTTCGGCTTCGAGTACGCAGCACAGACGGGCGTGGGCACACACACACGTCCCACTTTTTGCCCTCTGCCACACAAAAGCGTCGCAGAGATAAAGATCATTGTGTTGGGTAGACGTGCCCGTGTCGTTCGGCTTATGTCACGCAACAATACTCGCTCGTCACGGCTAACAATCGGCCGTCTGTCTGTCTGCATACCCACCTAATACCAGCGCCCTGGAAAACACGCTCTTCATTCACTTATTATTCTGAATCATAATTAATGAACCTGAAAAGAGTCGGATCTGGGGTTAAGGAATAAATTCCCGACCCGTTTTGTTTTCAAGCTGTAGTAAATCAGCTGGGGTTGTTCGTTGGATATAATGCAGCTTTTGTTCTCGGCTTCATTCGTTTCGAGGTGAACTGCGTGGACGTGCATTTATTTAAAATTCCTGTGTATTGCTTTACAGCAAATTTGAAGCTTTGGGATGGTTTTCTTTGTCTTTTTTTTAAGTCCTCATGCTGATTCTTCTGATTTGCGTTTTTGATTCACCAGCCTCGTTCCCCTTATCTCGTTCCCCTTTTTTTCATTTCTGTCTTTATTTTGCTTAGCTATCTATTTATTTATTTATTTATTTATTTATTTATTTATTTAAACTAACCAGCTCACCACCAGTTTTCCAATTACGCTTAAAAAAAACAAACCAACCAAGAAACAAAACAACAATAACCAGCGCTAATAAATCATCATGTTTGAGATGCAAGCAATTCTTTACACCCCCCCCCCCCGCCCGCCACCACCACCCACAACACCCCCTCCTTTGCTACCGTCAGCTCCCCGATAAGACGTGGAGATCGGGCGCCGGCGCCTGCTGCACTCCTCCTCATCCCTCATGCACTGTGTAATTTCTCTTAATTAGACATGGCATAGCTCAGTGAGCATTCGAGGAATGTGGAGGCTGCTGGGGGAGATGTTTCAAACGCCTGCGAAGACGCAAAGCTACGGTGAACAAGAAAAAGAAAAAAGAAACTCACGTTTATCATGGAAAGTTTTTTTTTTTTTTTTTTTTTTTTTTTTTTTTGGCTCAGTTTTATTCGGTGTCACACTGACTGAGCTTCCAGTGGTTTGGGGTTTTCTTGCCGGCCTGGTTTGTGTACTGAAAGTAGGTTCTTGCACGTTGACAAACGAAACGTGAAGAATGCGGCATTCCTCAAGGGTGTGCTTGTTGTCCGTTGCACTTTATTTTTCAAAGGCAGTTCACAAGTGGTATCGTATCTCTGGAATTTCTAGAATGAGGGATTGTGTAGTAGAACGTCCTGAAGAAAATATAGGCTTTAACCCTATAGCCTTAAGATTTTAGTGATTTTAATATATATTATATGCCATGTATATATATATTTCATGTAGATATAGGTAACAGAAGATCATATATCAGATCTATCTATCTATATAAGTGCGAAAGTCAAAGTGTCCAGAAGAACTGTGGCTGGTTCTGCAAGATGCTCAATAAAACTTACCAGCTCATTTCCTTATTAAACTGCACTAATTGTACCGGAGACGACTATTCTTATTTTTATTTTCATTTTTTTGTCACACCAAATATTGACTTTGTTTCATTTACTACCGTTTACTGCTCTTTATGGTATTTGTTTTTTTAAATGTAGAAACATTTAATGTCATTATTTTGAAGGCTTCTTTGCTCTACAGCATTTCTTTGCATGTGCCTAAAACTTTTGCACAGAACTGTATATATGCACACACACAGTATATATATGTTGCTCCATTAGCAGTAACATTAATACATCAAGTAAGGAACAAAACACGACAGGGAGTGATGTTCTAGTAAAATAATCAATTCTTGGATTGTCTGATGCAACCCGAAGCAAAGCGGAGTGACTGTTACTCCCCTGAAGCTGATTATTTTCCAATAACAGCATGTCCCGAAGTGATTTATGTCTCTTATACAGACAGCACTTTGCCACCGATTACAAATCTTTATTTACTAAACAACAACACAGTTGTCGATGTAAACAGCTGTTCTCTCATCAGCCTGTTTTTTTTTTTCTTTTTCTTTCTTTTCTTTTTTTGTTTAAAATAATTTTTCTTAAAGTTAATAAGACAAAAGACACAGCTTGTCATGTTACCGAGAAACCGCCAAGTGCAACATCCTCTATCCTGAAGACTTTCCTGTGTCGGAAAACTTACTGTTACTGGAGACTCCGCCCATAAAATGGTAGACACTTCCTTACAGAAAACTTCGCTATACCTTTGTTAAAAAAACAAACGAAAAAAAAAAAAAAGTTTTTCAGACCAATCAGAATCCGAGAATTCAGCAGCGCTGTGTGTGGTATACGAAGTTTTATTTCATGTAACATTTATTAAAGTTTTAAAGTGTTAAAGAAATTTGACCGTAATGTAAACCCGCTCAGTTTTTGGTGATTTCCGAACACAGCACAGTCACCCAGTGATCATTTCACTTCAGATGATGCTGGTAGTTTCCCGAGGTTTGTTCTATATAATTACCAGACACAATTAGGCTGTTGCACAAATTATAGTGATTGTCACTCTTGCTAGAAGGAAAGGGAAAACCCCCCCGTGTGTCCCAGTCCTAATAAATACAGCTGAATTAACGACGGAATGAATTTTCTCCGTCGTTCTAATTCCTCTTGCTTGGCTGAAAATAGATCGGCAGCTGATCGCTGATGGATTAGCGCAGGAGCACATCGATCATCACGAAACGCTTGGTTAGGACGCGGCCGCTTCATTCATCAGCTCTCGCTCGGCGCTCAGCGTTCGGTTTGTGGCGTAATGAAGCGTGCCTGATAATCTCCTCCCAGATTCAGCCTGATGCGACACGCCCGGCGTAATGAGAATGAATTGGCGTGACACCGTTCCTCCCGTGAGTGCCGCCACGGCGCGTTTTGTCTCGTGCGTCCTGTTAATCAGGGATAATCAGAATTCGGACGTGCATCTGATACATCTGCGATTAAAACTGGGAACCTCACACTTCCAGCTTCTTCTGAATCCGGGGCTCTGAAATCCTCACACGCGCGCACACACACGCGCACACACACACGCGCACACACACATGCACACACGCGCACGCACACATGCACACACGCGCACGCACACACACACACACACTCCAGGGCCAGCTGGTGACCCGGCCTGTCGTGGTCCTCAGTGGTCAGTGTGAAATCGAGCTAATGCAAAGCCCCGTGGCTTCACACTGACCCACCAGAGGACACGCTGTCTGTCTCTCTCTCTCTCTCTCTCTCTCTCTGTCTCTCTCTCTCTCTCTCTCTCTCTCTCCCTCTCCCTCGTCCCAAATTGAGTCAGGTCACCTCTCACTACTCACCGTGTGAGCATCCAGTCAGTTTTATTATATACATTGGAATAAAATATGGAAATACGGTGCCTCCAGAAGAATGACAAAAAAGATTTTTCACACACAGGTGTGTGTGTGTGTGTGTGTGTGTGTGTGTGTGTGTGTGTGTGTGTGTGTGTGTGTGTGTGTGTGTGTGTGTGTGTGTGTGTGTACACTGTTTTGGTTTATTTATTTATTTGAAAGCTGATTTTTAATTTTGAAAAAATCTTTTGTTTTGTTTTTATTATTAACTTGTATTTTATTGTTTATGTATTTTTATATCCATTGATTTATCATCTATTCATTTTATATTAAATCACTATTCCTTTTTTTTCTTTTTCTTTTTTCTGTAAAACTAATTCATTTATAATTCATCATCCGATTATAGCTATTTTGTATGTGATGAATGAAAACTCCCAGCGTACACCGCGTAACATCCTTGAAGTGAACAAAACATGTTGAAGGTGTCCTTCCTGTTGTCGTCCCTGCCACGCCGCGCCGCGCCACGCCACGCTGCCCCGAACAATCTGTTTATTTCAGCACCACGTGTCGATTCGATGTCCGTGTTACAGCGCTGATGCACACGTCTGTCTCTGTGGACAAATAAACAAATGCGTCTTTTCTTTTATTTCCCCCTATATTCAGTCTCTGTTTGACCTGACCATGTTTCTGAGTGTTGTGTGAAGTGTGCGTGATTGTAGCCGTAACGTCATGGCTAACCGTAAGCCTGTTCCTGTGCTTTAATAAAGAATTCCTGATAAGCCCGAGTGACCACAGGTGGACCTTCACGATAGTGGGCTTTGCCCTTGATTTCAGCTCTGCACACTGACTAGCAATAAGACGTGTGTGTGTTTTCCTGCAGCAGTGCACTTTTTGTCAGCTTATAATTTATATAAATGTAGTAAATATAACTAGAGACGTGGTTATACAGTAACAAAATTACAATAATACAATTATATTTATCTCCTTAAAACACTGAAGCGTATAGCAAGCTAATATATATATATATACACACACACACACAGTACTGTGCAAGAGTCTGAGACACATGCAAAGAAATGCTGTAGATGAGACCTTTCAGCTGTTCTCATGTTTGAAACACATGAATCGAAGAGGGTTTTGGCTGAATGTGCGTTGTGATGTCACATGACACGTCTTGGCCCAAATCTTCAGAAAATCGGCACTAATTTTGAAAAATCGCACAACGAATATTGTGGTTTGTTTGATTTCTGAGATTGCAAACTCGCAAAATCCTGGAGGGACTGGTATACAGTATTAATTGTTTATTAGACGTAAAAGACGCGCTACTTTGTTTACTGTCGATGGCATTTTGCGAGAGGCCATTTTGATTTGACATGACTTGCTGACCTCGGGGTTGATTAGATTAGATGAGGGGTTTTCTTTGTTGTTGTTTTTTGTTTTTTCTTCTTCTAGTCGAGTTAATACTAACACTACTGCATTTTCCAGTGCCAAACCTTTTGCATAGTAGGCACTTATAACAATTTAACATTTATTTTTTCTTTTTTTTTTCCATTTTGTTTGCTTTTAAACCAAAACACACTTTCAGGTTGTGGTTTAGCAAGCCCAAGTCCTCTAAAGTCAGACTTCTGTGAAGTGCAGATTTCTCCTAGCTGGGCTTAACCTCACACTATAAAGAACACGCATAGGCAGTTTCTCGAGATTAGCGGAGGAATAAAAGGAGAGAACGAGTGGGAAAATCGGGGCAGGGGTGAACAGACGGCGCGTGTTTGCTGTTCTGTGCGGGACGGCTTTAAAGCGGCTTCCCAAGCGAGACGGCCATGCTGCTTATTAGTCTGCCTCGCTTTCTTTTTATTTCGAGCCTCGAAGCAAATATTAGTGTGTCTCTCCACACTTGGCTCTGTGTGTGTGTGTGTGTGTGGTTGTGTTGTGCCCCACCCCTTCGTTATTAAATAGGGGGGGTCTAGTGCTTTAACAGACTGAGAACACAATGGTTAAACTCACATACGAGTCACACTCAGGAACCGAAAGGCCTTGGGGGAGCAACGTCAACAACACACACACACACACACACACACACACACACACACACACACACACACACACACACACACACATATGCAAAATTGGGACTACGTCATGGGCCATTAAGCAGCACAGTCTAGCATGCGCTTTGGTCTGAACTAAACCAGCAACATCTAAAGAAGATATATTTATATGTAGGTATCAATAATTGTGTATTTATATTGTATATTTTTTGGATCTAGCTTGATACTTAGCAAACGATTATGTTCTTTTTCTCCCTGATAGTTTGTTCACAAACCCGATTTAATTGCGTTAAATTATATAAACGATATCTATCGCCTTTACTATGTAAACAAAAACTACATGACTACATGCAACTTTGAACCACCTTTGAAGACGTAAAAGTTGCATAATCGTTGTAATTACTGATTATACTGATTACAGCGTGTCACAAATCAATGAATCTACCTAAACTTTAGAATTATGCGACAATGCAGTTGGAATCTTGATTCTGATTGGTCAGACGGTGGTTTTATTTTAATGCACTCATTCTAACACGTTATTGTTTCTATAGAAACAACTTGCGCAGGGACGTGTACGACGGACACGGCACGTAAACGGACTAAAAATCGTTGATTATGTTGGAATTTTCTTTGAGGAGATGTTTAACATTTTATGGAAGGAGTCTCCAGTGCCAGCGAACAGTCAGGAGGTTTTCCGCCATGGGAAAGTCCTCAGGATGAACTTTGAGGTTTCTTGGGCAATGCAGCAAGCTACATTTTTCATCTCAAGGAAAAGGAAAACAGCGAGGGAACGACTGTTGTACGCTGCAATTGGAAAATAATTAGCATGTATAACGTAAGCGAGCATTGAAGACGGTGTAACTGTGTTAGTGATGCTACTTCCCAGGTACTTTCTTTTATTCAGTTACGTTGTCGTCCGTTGGTTCAGCAAGTCTGAAGTAATGTTAGTCTGTAAAAATGCAACGTCGCTTTTAAAAATCATGATTTAGCAGCCGAAGCTGAGGTCCCACGGCAAATCTGGCTAATCGACGCAAAAAGACGCGAGGGCAGGCAGAACCGTGTTGTGTACACAGCTGCGGGCATTAGTCAGCGCTGACGAGGCGAAAATCTCCAAACGTCTCAGAGTGTCGCGCTCCGTTTCACGCCCACGTCAGCTCCAAATTTGGGGTTTCGCCTTCTTTCTCCCACTCACACGAGGACTGGGTTTGTTTGGTGTAATTTTCCCAATGATAGGCTGCGAGAGTGAGAATGTCAGGGTGAGAGAGAGGGGGGAATGGAGAGAGAGAGAGAGGGAATGGAGAGTGAGTGAGAGAGGGAATAAAGAGAGGGAGAATGGGGAGAGAGAGAGGGAATAAAGAGAGGGAGAATGGGGAGAGAGAGAGAGGGAATAAAGAGAGGGAGAATGGGGAGAGAGAGGGAATAAAGAGAGGGAGAATAGGGAGAGAGAGAGAGGGAATAGAGAGAGGGAGAGGGGAATAGAGAGAGGGAGAGGGGAATAGAGAGAGGGAGAGGGGAATAGAGAGAGGGAGAGGGGAATAGAGGGAGAGGGGAATAGAGATAGAGGGAGAGGGGAATAGAGATAGAGGGAGAGGGGAATAGAGATAGAGGGAGAGGGGAATAGAGATAGAGGGAGAGGGGAATAGAGATAGAGGGAGAGGGGAATAGAGATAGAGGGAGAGGGGAATAGAGATAGAGGGAGAGGGGAATAGAGATAGAGAGAGAGGGGAATAGAGAGAGAGGGAATAGAGTGAGGGAGAGGGGAATAGAGATAGAGAAAGAGGGGAATAGAGATAGAGGGAGAGGGGAATAGAGATAGAGGGAGAGGGGAATAGAGATAGAGGGAGAGGGGAATAGAGATAGAGGGAGAGGGGAATAGAGATAGAGAGACAGGGGAATAGAGATAGAGAGACAGGGGAATAGAGATAGAGAGACAGGGGAATAGAGAGAGAGAGAGGGGAATAGAGAGAGAGAGAGGGGAATAGAGAGAGAGAGAGGGGAATAGAGAGAGAGAGAGGGGAATAGAGATAGAGAGACAGGGGAATAGAGAGAGAGAGGGAGGAATAGAGAGAGGGAGAGGGGAATAGAGAGAGGGGAATGGAGTGGATTTACCCAAACAACTCAACATCGTCCTGACTAACCCAGTCCGGGGGTTGAGTCCTGCTGTAGATCCACTAACCCCCTCCTTCCTGCTTAACGAGTCTGCAGTATAATTAGGTGTGTGTGTGTGTGTGTGTGTGTGTGTGTGTGTGTGTGTGTGTGTGTGTGTGTGTGTGTGTGTGTGTGTGTGTGTGTTGGGTCAGTGAGGAGTCACTTCATTAAGCCGGCAATTTGAACATAATTGTAGCTGTTTCCTTGGCTGTCTCTTGTGTTTTTTTGTTTCTCTCTCTCTCTTTTTTTTGCATTCTGTTGCACAAGCTTTCACAATTACTTTCTTTCTCTCTCCTTTCTTTCTTTCTTTCTTTTTCTTCTCTCTCTCCCCCCTTCTCTGCCCATCTCTGTCCTGCTTTTTGGTCTGTATCTCTTTCCCATTCTCTCTCTTTCTTCTCCTTCTATATTGTTCTCTATCCCCTTCTCTTGCTCTTTCTCCTTTCTCTGTCGCTTTTTTCTCTCTTTCTCTTTCTGCCCCTCTCTCTTTCCCCTTTTCTTTGTCTATTCTCTCTCTCTCTCTCATTCTCTCTCTCTCTCCCCATCTGTCTCTCTTTCTCCTTCTCTCTCATTCTCTTTCCCCTTCTCTATCTTTCTGTCTCTTTCTCTTTCTCTCACTCTTTCTCTTTCTCCTCTCTCTCATGCCCCTCTCTCTTTCTTTTTGTCCTCTTTCTCTCTCTCGTTTTCCATTCTTTCTTTGTCTCTCCACTTTCTTTCTCTTTCCCCTTCTCTTTGTCTATTTTTTCTCAGTCTCTCTCTCTCTCTCTCTCTCTCTCCCCGTCTCTCCGTCTCTCCTGGCAGCTCGGAGGCTCTCGCGGGAGCGGCCGTAATCTGTTCCATCAGCGTTTACTACTGAGCAGAAATTAACGCAGACAAGCGGCGGCACTCGCAGCCAGCCAAACGCTTCTATTAGGAAAATTATAACGCTATTAACCGAGCCTGTTTGGCCTTTCATACCACCCAACCCCCCTTCCCCTCCCCTCCCCCTCGCCGCCTCCGTTCCCACCGCCGCCGCACACAGCGTGGGACGTCACGCCTCGCTGAAAATATGCACACGTAAACATCTGATACCATCGGTACTCCACGGCTATTGGCTCAGAATTGACCAGAGGCTTACCAGTATCGGTTCTGTATCAAAGCGAGATTAGAATCATTAAGCAGCTTTCTGGAGGTGATGAAACAAAAAGCTGCGTTTCATCAAAGTTTGCGGAAAGAAAACACGTTTTCACGTTAAACCTGTAGCTCTTGTTTATTGTGATCTGTTATTTCACCGTATTTACATTTAAATATAACCAATATACCCAAAATACGGGTCGGCGTTATCAGGCGTGTCCGCATATTCACGTAGGCTTGTGAAATAAATTTTTATAAGTGTATGTTCGACTTTACGAACGTTAGACAAATCTATAGCTAGCTGTATACTTGGGTATATTTATTGTAGATGTAGATGTTCCCCCTCAAACAGATTCACAGAGGAATCGTTGGTCTTGTAAACATTGGGCAACTGATTTGTAAAAGAATGACTTCAAAAATGTACCGTTATGTTACTGTTTACTGCAGAATCACCTAAAAATCCACCCTCCAGCTGACGTTTTGTAATTGCCACTGCCAGCAAGCATTTCCTGACTGCATAGTTAGTAATATTCCTTCCGCCCCTTAAACCTGAACTGGATGACTAAATCATTTCATCATCTTCATTTATTAATGTCTACAGGATGTTTATTTATGGTCTGTGTATTTTCAGTTCTTTGCTTTTTGTCAAAACTGTACAAAATTTCGGTTTCCGGTCACATTTTTCTCCATTTCCTGTGACTTTTTTTCCCCTGTGAATTATTCTAAGTCATTCCTCTGTCTCGTCTTCTTCATCTATTTCCATTTGGTACTGGCTCCGTGTGGCTGAAAGTGGCTCAAAGTGCTCATGGGAAGGTCCAAGTTCCGAAATGAAATTTATTGAGGAAACTGCATCTAAAGATTACAAACAATTTTTAGAGAATTATGTTTATCACGACATACAATAAATAATAGTTTAAGGAAAAATATAATGCGTAGGCTATATATACGAAGCTACTGGTGTCTCCCCGCGATTAAATCATGGATTGGGTGATGACATGAGAGATGATGAATTTCATATTTTTTAACAAACCGTCTGATGTTTATTTTTCGCTAAAACGTAAAATTTAAGACCCTAGATTCATTTACTCGCACTTCTTGCTGCCGTTTGGAGTCAGCAGCCGCGCTCTACCGCACTCACGCACCATGAAGAGCATCAAAACAACATTTAATGTCTGAATTCCGTGATTTTAAAAAAAAAAACAAAAACAACATAAATCGGTAGCCGAGACTTTCTTCACAGACCGCTCGTTACGAATTCCGACTTTAAACGGTAGAGCGCGTGAAATACCCTCGACAGTGTGAATGAGGTCTGCGCGACGCAAACCACGGCGTTGACGATATGAAACAGGCCGAAGCTGCACTCAGCAGTGCTCAGAATACAGAGCGAGGGACAGAAGGGCGGAGTCCACAAATGGTCAAATGCAGTCTTCCTGTGAAAAGTAAGCGGTTCTTATTCTTACACGGCGCTAGTAGATCAGTCCCTCCAGGATTTCACGATATTGCGTTTGCAGAAATTAACGCAAAATCGAGCAAACTCTGCAGTATTTTTTTTTTTTTTTCCATTTTTCAAAATTACCGCAGATTTTCTGCAGATCTGGGCCAAGACGCGTCACGTGACGTCATCGCAGCGCACATTCAGCCAAAACCCTCTTCGATTCATGTGCGTCGAACGTGAGTACAAATAAAAGGTCTCATTTACCAATAAACATCGCTGTGAAAGACCTAATTTTGTGCAATTGCCATTTCGCCAATTCAAGTAGTTTTATGCAAAAAAAAAAAAAAAAAAAAGCACAAAAAAACTCTGAAATCCTGTACAGACTGATAAATGAAATGTATATCGTGGTATCGGTTAGCAAATCGTAATCGGTCGAAACGTTCGCTTCAGTGTGTTCACACTGACAAACAACCAGGTGTAATACACTTTTTTTTTTGCACCAATCATGCACCTCAATGAACAAAAGGGGAGGAGCTTGCTTACGACTGCGTTCGAAAGTTTATCTCGATCTCTGTACATAAGAATTAATGAGCTGTAGGTTAAAATTAAATTGTACTACAGCGCTGCTGAGTTCTCGAATCTGATTGGTCAGGAATCACAGATTTATATTAACGTTAACGTTAAAGTTTCTGTCTTAACGACGTACGCTGGGATGCGTCACATAATTTAAGCCTAATAAACGTGACGTTTTCTGTAGGGAGACGATGGTGAGTAAACGTTCATGGAAGGAGTCTCCAGTGTCAGCATTTCAAGGTAAAGCTATAACTTGAGGTTTTTCCACCACAGCAAAGTCTTCAGGACTTCAGGAGGAGTTTTCGTAGAGAAAAAAACGACGACAGCTTGTTTTGCGGACTTGTTCTTGTAGAAACACATAAAGTATGTTGAATGCACTAACCTTTCTGATTACTACACGGTAAATACTTGTAAGTATTAGGTCATGGCATGTGATCTGAGTCACTGCTTGACATTTGGCACACATTTTTTTCCCCCCTCTGGTTAGAACATGTGGTTATAAATGATTAACCTACTCGATGAAACTTGTTGGTGTGTGTGTGTGTGTGTGTGTGTGTGTGTTTGTTTCAAGTGAAACTACAAACCTGTTCTCCTTAAGACATCCCTCATAAAATCAGGCAAGACAGAAATACTTTATTGTCAGGAAATGTTGCGTGGCCTGTGATACACCCGTCATTTTTCCACACTTCGGTGTGTGTGTGTGTGTGTGTGTGTGTGTGTGTGTGTGTGCGCGCGCCGTTCTTAATTCATCGACGATCATCGACTGTGTCGGTGACGAGGATGATGAGGAGAATGAGCGGAGTGTTAATCATCTCTTCGCGCTCCCGTGGCGCCTCAGCCGGAGCGGCCCAAAGAGTCTGGCGTGCTTAAATGAGGATCCGCGGGGCCCCCTGGTAATCAGGTTTTTAAGTGATTAGCCTATTAGTTTGCATAATAAACGTAACGGCGGCATCTGCTAATCACTCTCGGGGGTGCACACCTAACAGAGGGAGGGGAGTGTGAGGGGAACAGGAAGGAGGAAGCGCTCGCTCCCATTTCATGCTCCTGTTTAGAAGGTCGGCGCAATTTGGCGCCATGCCAGCTATTCCTTAGGCTTCTGGTGCATGCTTCCTGTTTTGTCGCTGCCCAACTGCCCATGTATAAACACACAAGCGGCACAACCAGCTCCATAAAACCTTTTCACTCGTACATAAAACTGTAATATCAGCACCAGCGGCTCAAGACGTGGAGGAGCGGTGGGCACACATTTGTTTGGTTGTTTGTCTGTTTTTTGTTTGTGTTGTCATGGCTGTTTGTGCAGGGGGTAATTAAGTCAGCATCTGGAGAACATGTGTGCAATAGATGGCTGTGTCCGCAGTGAAGCGGTGTAGGCTGGCATGGTGTAATGCTGCCTAAAAACCTCCGAACTCCGACTAGGAGAAACCGAAGAAGCTCGGAGTGATCGCACACAACGCAATTCTGAGTTAAGTCGAACGCAGTTCAGAGGAGGTTGAAAAGGGGGTGGGATTTAACCTGCCACGGAAGGGTCTGCCCAGGAAGAAGGTGCCAAGTTATGGCACTATCAGCCATAACATTAAAACCACCTGGCTAATATCGTGTGGGTCCCCCTTGTGCCACCAAAACAGCTCTGACCCGTCGAGACATGGACTCCACAAGACCTCTGAAGGTATGCTGTGGTATCTGGCACCAAGACGTTAGCAACAGATCCGTTAAGTCCTGTAAGTTGTTAGGTGGGGCCTCCGTGGATCGGACTTGTTTGTCCAGCACATCCCACAGATGATCGATCGGAGGAATTCGGAGGCCAAGTCAACACCTTGAACTCTTTGTCATGGTCCTCAAAACATTCCTGAACAGTTTTTGCAGTGTAGCAGGACGCATTATCCTGCTGAAAGAGGCCACTGCCATTATAGAATACCGTTGCCATGAAGGGGTGTACATGGTCTGCAACAATGTTTAGGTAGGTGGTACGTGTCAAAGTAACATCCACATGAATGCCAGGACCCATGGTTTCCCAGCAGAACATTGCCCAGAGCATCACACTGCCTCCACCGGCTTGTCTTCTTCCCATAGTGCATCCTGGTGCTATCTCTTTCCCTGTCGCCGGTCCACTTGTTGTCCTTCCTTGGACCACTTTTGGTAGGTACTAACTAGAGATGCACCGATCGACCGGCCAGGGACCGGAATCAGCCGATTTTCCGCATGCTTGGCCCGGACCGGTGACCGGTCAGTCTCACGTCTTTTTCCGATTCCGAGCCGGTCCGTGTTGTTGCCGACGGCACAGGCAATAACGTCACAGCCACGCTCACAGCCACGCTCACAGCCGCATGACCTACTGGAGGATCAACAAAGATCGTTTCCCTGCGCTTGCTCCACTTGCCCAAGCCTATACCTCTCTGCTCCATGTACAAGTGTTGAAAGTGATCGCTTGTTTAGCTTGGCTGGACATGTGATAGATGAAAGGAGAAACCGATTATCAGGTGACAAGGCAGAGATGCTTCTGTTTGTGAAGAAAAACTTGCCATTAATGCTCAAGTATACATATGTCGGCAACAAAGAACAGGTGCCTTGTGTAACGCTTTACACAGAGAGGCCGGATAGCCTGAATGGTTGTAGCCAGGTGTAAGTGAAACTCACGTATCTGATATTTCACAGTGGTTTATTATCAGCGTTGTCGATCCCCCGCACACATGGGGCAGTTTGCAAAACACTCCACTAACAACTGCGTTACTGAACATAAATAAAACAGGGCAAAGAGCAACAGAAATATAACCAGGCTTTACACGCATACATGCGATGATCATAGCTCACACTCCGTCTACAGACTGCCCACTCATCAGTGAGGGAGTAAGAGAGAGCGTTCCGCCTTAAAGGAGCAGTAACTAATTCTACTTGTTACACTTGTTATTTAATTATTAGCCACTGCACCTATTAATATTTGGAACAGTATTGTACACTTCAGTTTTGTTCATAGGCTTGTAATCTTTGGACTTTTGTGAGACGAGTAAAAAAAGAGAAAAAGGTCAATTTATAAACACAGTGGAAAATGATATCTGTTTTGTTATATAAAGCAACTCATTTTCAGTTCATTATTTCTACCTCTTTCCAGTCAGAGCTCTTTATTTTGAGAGTTGTTTAAGTGAGAGAAGATCCTGTAACTTAGTGCAGTTTGGGGGAAATTGTTTAATAAATGTTTAATAATTCTTTTATTATGAAAATAACATTTTTGCATTGAAGAAAAGTAGATTTTTGTTTGTATATGCTGTCAATTATAGTTCTTAGGAAGAAAATCGGAAACGGCAAAAATCGGTACTGGCAGGTCACACTTACAAAAAATCGGAAATCGGAATCGGCCAAAAAAATTGCAATCGGTGCATCTCTAGTACTAACCACTGCGTACCGGGAACACCCCACAAGACCTGCCGTTTTGGAGAAGTTCTGACCCAGTCGTATAGCCCTCACAACTTAGCTCAGATCCTTACGATTGCCCATTTTTCCTGCTTCCAACACATCAACTTTCAGAACTGACTGTTCACATGCTTCCTAATTTATCCCACCCCTTGACAGGTGTCACTGTCACGAGATAATCAATGTTATTTACTTCACCTGTCAGTGGTTTTAATGTTATGGCTGATCAGTGTGTCTAGTCGTGGTGATCAGTGTTGTGTTCTTCTGTCATCGTGTGTAATAAATTTAGGAACGTTTTTTACTAGAAGTAACAGACGGAAATGCGAACCCCCCCCAGGCCATAATCTGATGATGCATTTTTATGTCGAATACGAATTCGAACTGCCTTAGATTGTTCCAAACGGTGTGTTTGTGTGCGTTACATATGCAGCTCCAGGGTCCCCTAGTGCTAAACACACACTTCTCCCGCTGTTGATCGCACCACAGCGGAGGTGTTCACACTTTCTGATGGCTTCGCTCCTGTCTTGGGATTCCTGTCTGCTGTGTGGTGTTTGTCTGTGTATGCAAATGATTCCCCCCCCCCCCCAAAAAACCTCCCCCCCATGCCGAGCAGTGTGTAATTACTCACCTGTGTGTGGTGTTTTGTTTTTTTTTTCCCCTGTAGAGAGAACTAGACACCACTGCTACGCTACTGGCCAACAGACAAGATGAGAGCGAACAGTCCAGGAAAAAGCTCATCGACCAGAGCCGCGAATTTAAGAAAAACACACCAGAGGTGAGGCTCGACACCAGTACACACTCACACACACACACACACACACACACACACACACACACACACACACTGTGTCCCTCATCATTTTATTTTCATTCTCTTTCTTCCTATATAGCTGTGTGTGTGTGTGTGTGTGTGTGTGTGTGTGTGTGTGTGTGTGTGTGTGTGTGTGTGTGAGAGACACTAACACGAAGCCCACAGTATCTTCCCATTATCTCTAACAGTTCCCCTGATTCAGTCCAGTCGAGGCCTGGCTGACCTCAGTGTGGAAAACTTTTTCTAGCAGCAACACACACATTCGTGTTACTTTACTCCTCACTGCTCCTCTAGTGCACGTGTGTGTGTGTGTGTGTGTGTGTGTGTGTGTGTGTGTGTGTGTGTGTGTGTGTGAGAGAGAGAGAGAGAGAGAGAGAGAAAGAAAGGAAAGCAAGTGTGTGAGAAAGCTCCTCCAACAGATTTTAAGTGCGTTTTTGAGTCCAGGCCCGCTCTCTCCCATTTGTTTGGGTCTCTGGCTCTCATAAAAGCTTGAATAGACGTCTTAAAGGAAAAGTTCAGCCAAAAAATACAGATTTACACCACCAGGCTTTTCGCGCCAAACGTAGTCCATCAACCAAGATGTCTGACCCGAGCGTCTTTAGTTCTGCAGCTTGTAGCCGATGTGTAGGAGAAGCGTATAGGTAGCTTTAGATACTGACCGTGTCCATTTGGGGTGCAGGTGAAATCCATTTTTGGGTAAATTGTTGTTGGAAATTGCACGTAAAGACAAATAGCTCATTAGTTACCTGCTAGAGCACTGAACTGTCCAAACAATGGTGTAGTTTTTAAAAATTAAAAAAAAAAATTAAAATTGTTTTTATTGTATATATTTGTATATTTTATATTAATTACTCTATTTTTGCAATTAAATGTTATTTGCTTTTTTTATTTGATTTATTTTATTTTTTCTTTAATCTTTTAATTTTTTCAGTCTACAGTTATAATCACGAAGGGTATACAAGATTAAGTATTTATTTTTTTAAACATTAACATTTAAACATCGAGACATCGTGTTAAGTTAAATATAATAATTAATCATTAAAAAGAAGTATATTGTTGATGAGTCGAATAAAACGCCTGGCGTCAGGCCGCATCACAATCACACCACCCTATCGTTAATTATTTTCCTATAACAGCCCTACGAGTGCTTCTCGTCTTTATTTTTTTTTTCCCCAAAGGGTGTGCAAACTTTTGCACTTGACTATAATATACTTCAGAAAAAATGCACCAATCAAATACGGACTCGGGCTCATCGAGACGCATCACCTGGATGTTGACCGACCCAACACAGATCTTATACATATCCGAAGAAAATACTCGTTCCTGATTGGCTCTCGAGTCTCAAGTTATTTCCTTATTGTGGCACCTTTTAAAATGTTGGTTTTTTTTTTTTTTTTTTTTGGTTTTTTTTTTAAAACAACTTCACACAACTTCCAGCAGAAACTTTCTGGTTATTAAGAACACGTAATATCGGGTATCGGTTAACACAAAAAAAAAAAAAAAAAAAAGAAACAGAAAGAAAGATACGGATCAGTGCATCCCTAACTGCCGAGTATCTACTTTTACCTAATTACTTTTGTTACCATGTTAAACCCCTCAATCCCCTCGAGAGCTGTTTTACTCTGACCTACTTTGTTCTCCGTCGAGTGCATAACATCCCCACAAAGACGAATCATCTGGGAATCGCATTGTTTATCTCGCGCTCCCATGGCAACAGGCCTGCCGCGGCACGACTGGAAACAAAGCGGCGTTGTCATTGTTGTTATTTGGAATGTTGTAATGAATAATTAATGAGGGCGTGAATTATTTATGAAGGAGTGGGCTGAAGGAGTGAAGTCGCAGAGCTGCTGGTGGGAAGGTTGTGTGTACGACGATGTAAGCGTGCCATGTTGTTTTTTTGGTTTTGTTTTATTTTTAAATTTTTTTTTTTTCATTTCTTTGGGGGGGTTGGGGTTGATGTCTCTCCCCTAATGGCATTCTGCTGCTCGGGTGTTTTTATTACACTTACTCGCTCTTAAATGTTTGCTTGTGTTAATTCCAGCCGAGACATTTCATTTTTCAGACGTTTTTTTAAAAAAAAAATTTTTAATAAACATATCAAAGATGCTGAGATGCAGCTCGGGATTCCCCGCCATCAGCTTCCAGACAGATTGTGAAAATCGAAGAAGCGTCGTCTCACACCTGCTGCAAGTTCCAGATTAAACAGAACCGATATATAGTGTCAAAATTCATTATTTATGTTGCAGTTATTTACATACCGCAGTGCTGTTGAATTTCTCGGAAAACTCGATTCTGATTGGTCAAAAGATTTTTCCCCCCCTCTTTCGGCTGCTCCCGTTCAGGGTCGCCACTGGCTCGTGCAACCCTCCAGTGGCTGGGGTTGGTTCCCTGACCGGCCTCATGCTAGCCGCTAGTCCACCAGGGAACCCTGATTGGTCAGAAGATATTGATTCAGTTTCTAGAACAGCAGCTCTGAGAGGAGTGCAGCTGTAATTCAAATCGCAGGTTTATATGAAAGCACTCCTTCGAATACATTATCGTTTCTGTAGTAACGGCTCATTCAGAGAAACTTGCATTTAACTGATCGAAAAACAAAGAAGCTGGTGAGAGAACAACAATTTATAGCTGCTATAGCGCGAGTGATAACAGGAACGAACTCATCTGGCATCTGCAAGGTTTATATTAATGCGCTCGTTTTATTACGTTATCGTTTCTATAGTAACAACTTTCACGGATTTTTGTAGACCGTTTATATCAACAGATCTGAAAATTTATTATTATTATTATTATTTTTTTTTTAACAAAAGAACGTGTGTAACTAATCGAAAAAAAACCAACATAAGGCTGATGAGGAAATGGTTATAGCTGCTATAATGTGATAACAGGAACTACCTTGTTTCCTGTGCGTTCCACAACATTTAAGTGTAACTATAACTGGATAAAAGTTAGTAAAGTACTGATCTTTTAATATATAAAAAAATTGGAATTGTTGGCAATCTGCTGTGGCGTAAGAGAACTAGAACACTTCAGGAAATGCTGTTGTAACAATATAAGAAAGAAAGAAAGCTTATAAGTACTTCTCGGTCCGTACAGGGTTACAGGAGTTTTTTTGTGATCGTTGCGGCCAAAAATGCTTGATTTTGCTGCGGCTTTTTTCAAAATCTGCGATGGAACTTGCGCATTTTTTTTTTTTGTGCTTTCGTTTTACGGAAAACTACTTGAATTGGCGAAATTGCAGTTGCACAAATAGTTTAGCACGGTCTTTCGCAGTGATGTTTGTTGGTAAACGGGACCTTTTAGCTGTACTCATGATCGACGCACGTGACTCGAAGAGGGCTTTGGGTGAATGCGCGTTGTGATGACGTCACGTGACTCGCCTCGACCCAGATCTGCGGAAAATCTGCGTAAATATCGAAGAATTGCGAGCTCCTCCGAATACTGCGGAGTTTGTTTGATTTTTCGTTAATTTCTGCGATCACGAAATCCTGGAGGGACTGACTACTACTTATAATAATAATATTAATAATAATAATAATGATAATAATAATAATAATAATAATAATAATAAAAATAACCATTAAAATGTATTGTTTGTTTATTTGCTTTGAAATAGTGTATCATTATACTTATTGTTAAATATCACTCAGCCGTAGTGCGGTCCAGTGCAGTACAGTTAAGTAGGGAAAAAATACTTCTTAATGTTATATGATGAATTAACATATGTAAATTTGAACATTGGCTCATCACACCTCTCGGCAACGGCCTGACATTTGCAGAGCTCTACATGCTGGTGAAATGAAACGGCAGTGATTTTGTGCAATAACTGACCAAACTGAAGATTCAACTTCCCTTAACACCCCCCCCCCCACACCCTCACAAATCCACTCTACGCAAAGGACGTGTTTCAATTTAAATTTCAACTCTGCTGAACGAAAATGCCAAGGCCTCATGAAAGCTCCTGAGCAGCTCCCCATTAAAGCCTGTTCACCACAGATAAGCACCTCATCAGCACATCTGCCTGCATCAACACTTTCTCCCAACACCGCTGACCAGATGGTTATTACACACCGCTTCACACCAAAACAGCTGGACGAGTGGAGAAGTGACGGGAGGAATTAGAGGAAGAGAAGACAAAAGAGGACGAGCGTGTGTTTGAGAGCTGAGAAAAGAAAAAAAAAAACCAAACGTGAAATGACTGAGTAAGGAAAAGAGAACTCGAAGTCCTCGGTCCCGCAAACTTGACTGACACTGGAGACTCCTTCCATCAAAGATAAATAAACATCTTACAGAAAACGTTCTTAACTCCGTTTATCGGCTCTAGATTATGCGGCGAGTCTGTCACACAACGACACGTCCTGCAGAGCGACGCCATGTTTTTTTATCCGTTTATAGTTACGTTTAATGTTGGGGAACGTCACAGAAACCAGCTAGTTCCTGTGTAAGTGGTTACACCCGAGACACTTAAAAAAAAAAAAAATAAAAATAAATAAATAAAAAAAATAAAATAAAAAATCATTTATGATGTGGAGCGTCCACTGTACATGTTCCTGTGTATGAGCTGTTACTATAGAAACGATAACGTATTAGAATGGGTGCATTAATATAAACCTATCGTTCACGTTAGAGCTGG
This sequence comes from Cranoglanis bouderius, assembly GCA_023630585.1. Lineage (NCBI taxonomy): Eukaryota > Metazoa > Chordata > Actinopteri > Siluriformes > Cranoglanididae > Cranoglanis > Cranoglanis bouderius. Next base: position 4,818,730 of record CM042571.1, read on the forward strand.
AACTACTGTCCGAGGCGTGCGGTTATACGAAACGAATGCTCACCTTCTGACCAATCAGAGTCGAGAATTCATAATGTTCCTAAATGTTCCCTTTAAAAATTGAAAATAAAAATGGAACCTAGAACAAAGTGACACTAAAAGCATCTAAGACATCGAGGCCCCGGACACGTATTCCTAGTAAAATATCCGGCGCGCAATAAAAGTGCAGGTGCTGCACACGTTTATTTATTGTCTTATCGTGTTTGCGTCTGGCTTTTTGTGTTTTGGTTCGCTGCTGCATTGTTTTGAGAAGGCGGGAGGACGAACGCGGTGCCGGTGGAGACATCATTGCAGTTTTAACGCTCCGTGGCAGATATAAATCCCTCTGCTCATCGGGACAGACACGCCAGTTTCTCAGTTTTACTCCTACAATCTCGATGAATTATTATTATTTTATTCTTATTCAATTATTTTTTTTTGCGCTTGCGAACACGAATGTATAGTGGGCTTTGTGTGAATCGGGTTTGTTTTTGGACTGGCGAGGGATTAGTAATGCCGTGTCGGATCGAATTTAGCGCAACCGCTTCAAAATGTGTCTTATTCTGTCTTCTCCGTGTTCTCTCTCTCGCACTGTCTCTCTCTCTCTCGCACACACACTCACACACACACACACTCACACACACCCTCTACATTTATCACTTAAATCCATTTCTTTCATGTCTGCACACATCCATAATTTACACACAGTCCTTTTAGGAGATACAGGGGCCTGAGGTGTGTGTGTGTGTGTGTGTTGCAGTAGTGTAAAGGAAATAGTGAGAGACTACTTTCAGTTTATGGGTTTTGGATTTTGCTTTAATGCCCAATCTTAAAAAGGTCATACGTTTGAAAAGAACCTGACTTGAAAATGTTATGATGTATAATTATTGTATATAACTGATGTGTGAATCAAAAACCGCATATGTAAAAGCACCTTTTAAATATAGTACACCAGACAGCAGTCCCACAATGCCATTATGGTACACCCTATGTAGTGAGCGTATATAGAGAACGCCCTATAAGCTGTACGCATGCACATTCATGCAGTTATCTAATCAGCCAATCAAGTGGCAGCAGTACAGCTCATGAAATCATGCACATACAGATCAAGAGGGAACGTAATCTTCGTGACTTTGACCGTGGCATGTACCATTGTTGGTGCTAGACAGGCCGATCTGAGTACTTCATACTCGGAATGCCCTTGGATTTTCTCACGCAACAGTCTCTACACAGAATGGCGCGAAAAACAAAAAACAATCCCGGCAGTTCTGCAGGCAGGAGCACCTTGTCGATGAGAGAGGTCAGAGCAGAATGATTCGGGGAGGCTACAGTAACTCGGATAACCACTCTGTACAACCGCGGTGAGCAGAAAAGCATGTCCGAGCGCTCACGACGCAATCCGTCGAATCTTGAGGTGGACGTGCGACAGGAGAAGGTAACGGTCCTCCTGTCAGCCAAGAACAGGATTCTGACGCTACCCCGGGCGCAAGTTCACTGAAAATGGACAGCTGAAGATTGGAAAACGTGTACAATGAGAGAGAGAGAGAAAGATGCAGATGTACAAAAGACACAGATGCTGCCTTTCCCGCTGTAAACCTGTCAATCAGCATGGAGTCGGGGCGCAGACACACAACTCCAGGTCCTCACGCACCACGAAAGACATTTATTTCCAGTGACCTTTTCCCACAGCGCTGAGCCAATACCACGACGAGCTGTTTGTGGTGAAGGAACACTTTAACCGATCGTCAATCAAGCCGTTGGAGACCTGTGTTCTTAAAGTCGGGATGGTGTTGGGGGGTGGGGGGTTTTCTATGTAGAGGTGTGTGTGTGTGTGTGTGTGTGAGGGTAGAGGCTTATTCCTTTTCAGAAAAGGCGGCTTGCATTAAGCAGGCCCTCTTATCTCTTCTTAAAGGTCATTCGTGGAGAAGGAAAAGTTTTATTATTTGCCCGTATTTTTCCCCCATTAGTTAAACAAATACAGGTGGACAGTGGCGCTAATCTGGAGTGTGACCTTCAGAAGAGCAGATACGCAGACATTGTGCACGCTCGAAGGCTCATTTTTCACCTCAGGTGCTGGTTTTAGGTTCCAGACAGCCAGTACAAGCCGTGCATATTTCAGTGACGTGAACACCTTCGCCCCGAGGCAGATACGTTTGCGTGTACACACACACACACACACACACACACACACACACACACACACACACACACACACACACACGAGACGTGAGAGGATTTGTTAAGTAAGAGCGTGAGGTGTGTGTCCGAGCGCTACAGGCGATGTTAACAGCAGGACGGGTGTTTCGCCTGTCTGAGCCGATAAGTTCCCGTTTCAACCCGGACTCTTGCCTTCTGTAGACTATTATTATGTTTTGTTTTGTTTTGTTTTATGTTCAAGCAAATAAAATATTCAACAGAAACTAGAAGTTTTGGCTGGAGCCTATCCAAGGGAACTTGCGGCACAATACAGGGGACACCCTGGACGGGGTATCAACCCATCGCGCACACGCCCACTCGCACACTACGGATAATTAGGAAATGCCAATCAGCCTACAACGCGGGTCTTTGGACTGGGGAAGGAAACCGGAGTACCCAGAGGAAACCCCCGAAGCACAGGGAGAACATGCAAAGTCCGTGCACACAGGGCAGAGGCGGGATTCGAACCCCCAACCCCGGAGGTGTGACGCAAATGTGCAAACCACTAAGCCACCGTGCTTCCTAGTTCATTATTATTTTCATAAATATTGTGCTACTAAATTACAAAAACAGGAGTAGACAAATCATACATTTATTAGCTAGCATTCATTAGCTAGTGTTCAGGTACGAGAGTTGTTGATCAGCACCAAAACTCTTTCCACACGTAAAATATAGTATATTTTTGCAATCATATACAGTACTGTGCAAAAGTTTTAGACACATGTAAAGAAATGCTGTAGAGCAAAGATGCCTTCAAAGTAATGAAATTAAATGTTTCTACACTTAAAAAAAACCCGTAAAGAGCAGTAAACAGTAGTAAATGAAACAAAGTCAATATTTGGTGTGACAAAAAAAAAAAAAATAGTAGTCTCTGGTACAATGTGTGCAGTTTTATAAGGAAATGAGCTGGTAAGTTTTATTGAGCATCTTGCAGAACCAGCCACAGTTCTTCTGGAGACTTTGACTTTCGCACTCGCTTCTTATTTTTGCAGCAAAACCCAGCAGCCTTCATTGTGTTTTTCGTCTGAAAAGTGTCTCTTACGTAATATGCTGCTTTCTTTAATGACATACAAACATTTTTCGGAATCATTTGGGAATCTAAAATGTTTTTTGTACTGACTTCTTGATATAGAAGTCATAAAATAAAAAATCTATAACAAAGTTTGTACTAAAAAAAAATATAGGGTGATTAAAACTTTTGCATAATACTGTATATTCGAGGCTAGCTAGTATCAAGTATTTATATTTTCTCTTGATTTACATTTTTTTAACCACATGCTGACTGTTCGTTATTACAGGACAGTTATATGGTGGCTTTGCGCTGGACACTTGCATTTTACCCGATTCTGAAAAACACTCGTCGTCTGGACATGAAGTTGGACATAAAATTTCATTATTCAAATGTATGCAATAATATTTTGGCTATTTCTAGAGACAGATTTTTTTTTTTTTAAATATCCAAACTTTCCACCCATAGAACCCAGATTTCAGTTGACATTATTTATAGACATCATAACTCTAATGATTTTGGGTTGTGGTCTCTGTAACAGAATTAGAAAATCCGGCTTTGCTTCCCGGACCCCACTTTGAGAACTAAGGACCTAACAGTCATCACTGGAGCTAATGAAGGATCCGAAAGGGCCACAAGGGGAAATGGAAAGAGCCTGGTGATGATGATGGAAGAGTGCTGAAACGCAAGGCAGGTTCATTTAGAACCGAGTGGGTTCTAGCACCGAGATTAGAACGAGAGATTACAGACTACAGGTGTTTACGCCAGTGGAATTAGACTGAAAGTAAGTCTCGGAGGTGTGTGTAATGGCACTGTGACTGCCTGATCCTTTTAGCTGTGTGTGTGTGTGTGTGTGTGTGTGTGTGTGTGTGTGTGTGTGTGTGTGTGTGTGTGTGTGTGTGTGTGTGTGTGTGTGTGTGTGTGTGTGTGTGTGTGTGTGTGTGTGTGTGTGTGTGTGTGTGTGTGTGTGTGTGTGTGTGTTCTATCAGAGACAGCGTTGGCAATTAGGGCCTGATCCAGGCTGGCAATGTGCCTGCTCAGGCTGCCTGGCGTCTCCTCAGTTAATTATAGGCCTGTGTGTGTAAGTCCAACCACGCAGGCTTGTTTACCAGCCCCACACACGCACACACACACAGAGACAGAGAGCTGTAACGAGCCATTGATTTAAGAGGCGTTCCTGTACGTCCTCGCTGGCTGAGGAATTTGGGAGGAGTGAAGAGAGAAGGTATTTGCCTTCTATTTAGCTGATGGAGTGGGAGGTGTGTGTGTGTGTGTGTGTGTGTGTGTGTGTGTGTGTGTAAAAGCAGGAAATAAGGTGGCGCTAGAGACTACTGCTGAGAAGCCTTCATTACTTCGGTAATCATGACCTCACTGCCTGAAAATGCACACAGAGTCGATGTTAAGTGCCGTTTTAGTGTCTCTGGTTGGACACACACACACACACACACACACACACACACACACAGAGTGTTTTCAGTAAGCACTTCTTGTAGAATGACCGATCGAAACGCTAAAAAACTAAATGGAGTGTGTGTGTGTGTGTGTGTGTGTGTGTGTGTGTGTGTGTGTGTGTGTGTGTGTTCAGGTCCGGTTGCTCCTATTACTCTGTCCTGAGTATTCTTCTCAAAATGGCTGAATAGTGAGATGTTCAGACTGATAGCTGCCTCTGACCCACATGAAAACTTTCCCATGCCTCTGTGTGTGTGTGTGTGTGTGTGTATGTGTGTGTGTGTGTGTGTGTGTGTGTGTTGTTGCTGCTGTACACTCTATAGTCAATATCCCAAAGCCCTAAAATATTATTATTATGTTAGTGGAAATGTTTTTGTAGACTAATAGGCATGTTATATGGAATGACTATAGGAATGTGTGTGTGAGAGAGAGAGAGAGAGAGAGAGAGAGAGCCTGAGGTCAGCATTCCAAACTCTAGATTAAGCTATTTTATGGCTGTCTAATTGGATTTGACTCTTAATTCAGATTCAATAATAATAATATTAAAACGATAATAAAATAAATAAATAAATAGTCATCGGTCGTTTCCTAAATGCGCGTCACTTAACGCTCAGAACAGGGTTAATAAAGACATTTGTGTATTTTTAATTATACACCGATTTCGTGATTAAATTCCGTCATAATACACATCATGTGTATCCAGGAAGTGACACGTCTATGAGACGGTTTTCAAAACAGGCGAACCATGTTGTTGATGTTTTCCCGTCGCTGATTATACGGGTATCGTGTTTTAAAATGGCGGACGTTCTCCGATTAAAATGGCTCCCGTATCGTCGGAGAACCGTAAAATCGAGCTAGATATCGGCATCGAGACGCTAAAGTCGTGCTTTGGGTGATTTTTTTTTTTTTTTTTTTTTTTTTTCCCCCCTTCCTTTGCGTAATAAAGCGACACTTTTCAGCACTACTGCTACTGTCTGAGCTGATGAATATTCAAATGCTTTAAAATACTAAATCTTTGAAGCCATTAAAAAGGACAGCTGTACCGTGAGTGAGTTCACGAGCGTACGTGTGTGTACGTGTGTACATGCAGCCAAAACACACACACACACACACACACACACACACACACACACACACACACACACACACACAGGCTTATCCATCTCATCCGTGACAGTTGATATGAACAGTATGGCTATAAGGGCTCGGCTGTGCGCAGCTGGCTGTACTCGTCAGCAACACACACACACACACACACACACACACACACACATACACAGAGTCAGCAATTTTTCATCTCCCACCTGAGAGAAGTTTCTTAATACGCTCCCCGCACGACTTGTGTACACATACCTCAGCAGTGGGTCTGAGTCAGCAGTCTCTGTTCATCATCATAATGACTGTGTTCCTCTTTAATCGAGGGGTTTGATTGAGATCCGCATTTTAGAACCGATTCCAGTCTCACCACTCGTTCATACACACCCATACACACAGTGTATCTTGGATCGGCGACCCGATTTGTCATGTCTCCCCCCGGCTCGTCTTCGTCGATGGGCAGAAATCCGAGTCCGGTCATTTTAAGTAGCGCCGCCTCTAACCCTCAGCATCTCCTCATAACTTATGATATTTCTAGGCTTAATAGTTAAATCCATTCCTAATCGCTAGCATGTTATCATTTCATAAATACCTCTCACATTACACAATAGGTGCGTCCCAAAGTAGCGTGTTCACACTGAAAATTCCAACAAGAAGAAATGCACTTCAGGTTCAACCGGGGGGGGAAAAAACGGAGTACGGAACGTCGGACACTTCGTGCACTCAACGGTTGCAGCTCTGCTTATGTAGCGGAAGAGGGGCGGGGTTACCAGGCTCTGATGGGGGTGCTAACAATCGCGCACACGTTTGCACACCCATTCACACGCTACGGACAATTTGGAAATGCCAGTCGGCCTACGACAGAAGTCTTTGGACTGGTGGAGGAAACCGGAGTACTCGGAGGAAACCCCCGAAGCATGGGGAGAACATGCAGACTCCGTGCACGCAGGGTGGAGGCAGAATTCGAATCCCCGGGAAGACCCCTTCCAACAATGTTAAATAAACACTTCCTTACAGAAAACCTCACCATATCTACGATTATACAAGTCCACCATACAAGTCCCTGTTACTATAGAAACGATAACGCATTAACGCAAACCTTGCAGTTGGCAATGCTGACGGGAGGAAATCAGTCAACGCCTTCAGCGCTGTGGCATAAAACTGATTATCACTGGTACGTGGAACGTTGAAATTTTCTCAGAAATAATATTCGCTTATTTGTACATGGCATTCAGGCAGCAGCGGGGTAACCGTACAGTCTTCACCGTGGTGACAGTAATTCCCGCCTACACTCGGCGAAGAAAAACATAATGTGTTTTTATTTGATGTGGTGTATCTCTTCATATCAGATAATAGACGGTTTAGCACAGAGCATCTCCTTTATGAGCAGTGGCAGATGGTGATGAGAGGCAGTACCTCCACAGACACTCCAGTTAATGCTCACTGTAATATTGGTACAAACACACACACACACACAAAGCAGTGAGAACAGTTCTCGCTCCTCATCAAAGAGCTCGCTGCGTTCGAGGCGCTCTGTAGAAGATCAGAGCAGTGCGCAACATCTGACCAAATTAGCGCACGGATCAGAGGAGCGATACATAATTCAATAAGCCGGGGACGAGCTGTGTGCATCCTCATTAATGCAGCTACACTCAAACTACTGTTCTTCTCTTTCACTATTCTACTATTATAACCAAATTCGGTACTCATCCTGTGCTTGGACTGTTTCAGGTCTAATCTAGATCTGACAAGCTGCATCGAGGCGCCGCGTTTTAACACCAGAGTACTTAAAATACGCCAAAAGAACAGGCCGGTAACCAAATAAAATCAGTTGAGAAGCCAATCGATGTTTGAATTTGGAACGTTTTTGAACTCTCTAATATGAACTGACCCCCTGATTTTCCTGCTTGAAAGATGTGGCCTCGCTTTCTGTCCATGTAAATGGAGAATGTTTTGAGGTCTTAGGTAACATCAGACAAGTATATCGTTAACATGAGTGAACTATAAACACGATATGGCGAAAAGGATGTGGACACTTGACTATCACACCCACTATGTGGGACTCCCTGAAACTGTTGCACAAAGTCAGAAGCACAGAATTGTCTAGAATTGTCTTTGTTTGCCGTAGCACCAAGATTTCCCTTCACTGGAACTAAAGGGCCCAAACCGGTTCCAGCATGACAGTGCTCATGTGCACAAAGCGAGCTCCATGAAGACACGGTTTGCCTAGGCTGGAGTGGAAGAACTCGAGAGCCCTGACGTCAACCAACACCGAACACACATTTGGGATGAACCGGAATGCTGTGACTGCACCCCAGGCCTCCTTGCCCAATATCAGTGCATGACCATATTTAGAATGGGATGTTCAACAACGCATATGGGTGTGATGGTCAGGTGTACTCATGCTTTTGGCCATATAGTGTGTATTACATTTTTCCAAAAAATGGCATTTTCGGGGTTTTTTTTTTTTGGCTGAAAGAGAATAAAAAGCAGAAAAAACTGACAAAAGATTAAATACAAATCTAGACAGCGATTGAAAACATGGAGCTATAAATCAACAGTGAAAAATGTTGGCCGTATGACATTAGGCAAGGAATTTGAAAATGACTATATCGAAAACTGTTTTCAACGTATTATATTGTATTATATGTCCTATATTTAGTGGGACCTGGTGGGACTACACTTTATTCCTGTTCAGGGTTGGTAGATCTATTAGTCTTGCACTTCTTGCTTGTCCTTTGGTTTTCAATATGCGTTGTGTTTAGTTCAAACCCTTTATCAAGGTGAGGTAAAACTGAAAACAATTTTTTGGTTAAAAAAAAAAAGTCTTAAGGTTTTGATGCTGTTACTCTTTCTGTTCGGTTATTGTTCATGGACCGATGTGAAGGCCATGCTGTAGCACGCTAACTCACTGTTGGAATAATGCTGTTGTTTGTATCTGGCTGAAGAAGCCAGCTTAATTAGACTGAATGAAAATGTCATGCTGCTGATGTCACTGTGTGGT
>CM042571.1:4832500-4835000 GCA_023630585.1 Cranoglanis bouderius
GTGTCATCGCTTCTGCTTCCATGTTGATAAAATAAAAACACACACCTGTGTTGGGACGGAGTCCTCAGTAAGAATGACGGAAGTCAAGTTTTGGCACGTACACAACTGAAAATGCACTCGAGAAAAATTCTGTGGCGCAAAAATAATATTTCAGATAGGAAATCTTATTACACACACACACACACACACACACACACACACACACAAACTTACACAACTCCGAGGATGGACTTGACATTAAGTGTGCACGACTTCCAGCACGGAGAACGTTTTATTATTAATACTTTCAAACGACTATAACCTTTTAACCAAACCTCACAACGAAAACACTTAATCCGATCGTTTTCGACCTCGGAGAGGAAAATTAAAGGGGGGGGGGGGGGGAGGGGGGGGGGGGGAGGAAGTGCTTTTGACTGGCACCGAGAAGCGCACTTGAGTGGGCCGAGAGGAATAAAAGAGCCATCTTCAAAAAGGTCAGTGTTCGAGTCCTCCAAAACCTGATGCACAGGTACAACGGCAACCTGAGAGCCCTCTGTCTTTCACTCACACACACACACACACACACACACACACACACACACACACACACACACACACACACACACACACACACACACACACGAGTGGTTAAGTGTTCAGTGCTAGAGCGTTTTACAGAAACTCATATGACCTGAACAGATAAAAAGCATGAATCTTTTTCCTGTTTATGGAAAACCCATCATATCTCATAATCCTACAGCGTAATGTAAGCAAAAACTTCGGGACATTCTGTTATAGGAAAATAATCAATGTTAGCATGGTGTGATGCATCCCAGCATGCACTTCCCCATCCCATACATCAGCATGTCCTGAAGTAAGAACAATTTTTATTGATTAAACGACGACACGTCATACCTGTCGATCTGTTTATAGTTGCATTCAGTTAGGATGTAGTCACCGATTGTTACCTGTGTTACCGCGAAACCGGGAATCTCTATGTCCTGAAGACCTGGCGGAAAAGTTGTAGCTTTACCTCTGACACCGGAGACTCCTTCCACAAACGTTAACCATTTTCGCAGAAAACATAACACCGACAACCTTCCGACCAATCAGAATCCAGCATTCAGAATCGAGATTAGAATATGAGGTTAGTAATTATTAGCGCTGCAGTGGTTTGAACAAAGCAACAAATTGACACAAATGTACTAATGAAAAGATTTTTTTATTTATTTATTTTTAAACCTGTCCTGCTGCTCGGTGGCGTTGTTTGGGATCAGTTTTTGTCCGATTTCTTTTGTTTTTTCGGAGCGTTTGCGCCTCTGGTAAGAGACGTATAAGCATTCGTAACATGCGGGTTCATTTTATAATAAACAGTGGGGGAAAAAAAATTAAACCAAACAAAACTTTTTTGATCACATGATATTAATCTTTTTTCCCCCTCGTCATCGGTAGTTGATGCAGCTTCCATTACTATCGTGGATTCAGTGCAAAGCTAACGCAAATACAGCTATATGGAGCGTAGAAGCTGAGAAAAGTACCTGAATATGAATTTCTTGCATTGGAAATTTAAGATTTGTCCTCAGTTGACATTACCCCGGGGTTACTCTGGGTTCACACTAGTGAGCTCGCTCGTAGGTTTTCTCTTGTGGGCGTGTACAGCGTTTTTAGCTCCGATGAGCAAGTCGAAACGTATAGCCTACAGCAACGATTTACTTGGGTTTAAAATGTATTTAAACTGAATTCTAACTATTCTGGTGTTTGTTACATGCCGGGCTCACTAGCAGTTTAGCAGAGGAGGCTAATTGTACTAGCCAACTCGCGATGCCAACGTTTTCTGTTACATAGCGTACGATTAGTCCAAGGAATCAACAGGTCATTCGCGCCAGTGGTTTGGATTTGTATGAAGTCGAAAAAATCTCAACTCCGTTGAAATCGTGACTCCGTGTCCATGTCCATGCAGAAGGTTAAAAGGCGCCATGTAAGTGCAGACGACTTACCGTTTACTCGAACGCACCATATATCTTGGTGCACACTACACTACAGTACACAGACTAATTTTGGGTGACAGTGTGCACTCTGCTCGCGCGAACAGTGAAATGATGCCAATTTATCAGTCTGTGAGCGATCTTCAAGGAGACGATACTTTCAAGAGTTGTGTGAACACACCCAAACGTTTTTTCGGGAAGAGCAAACACTCTGGGTTGTAAGAATAGCTACTTTCCTTTTTGCATAGTACCTCCAGTTCTCTTTGCAGAACAGTCAAGTCCACATTTTCTCTTATTTACCTTTTTGAAATTTTTGGATAACTTGGGGATCGATCGGGGATCGGGCGCTTTTGGGCGTAGATCGCTCCAGGTGAAAGATGGTGGAGTGTGTGTGTGTTTTTGTGTGTGTGTGTGTGTGTGCCTTGTCTGCAAACTCCTAGTAGTAATTGTGAGATTTTGAGAGTTGTGTAGTGTGCAGTGCCACATGTCCAGGATAAACAATAGACTATAATGTTACGTAAGCGAATTATTACTGA
>CM042571.1:4837500-4840000 GCA_023630585.1 Cranoglanis bouderius
TGCGAGCAGATAATGCAGAACGGTTTTGCGTGCGAGGCTTAAAGAACCAGCACACCGAGAGTCAACGAAACTGTATTTCAACATCTCAAATTCCCCCCCCATTACTGAATATTGATCCAGTTGCTTTTGTTTTCATAAATGTGTCCAGTGGAATTACTCACACAGTAAGCTTATGGACTGGTCTAGATTACTTAAAATAACCTGAACAGTGAGCTAATATTTTACTGAACGTGATCTAATCCAATATAAATGGCTGTTAAATGGATGCAGTTCAATCTCCACCACTGGAATGTTGCATTTTAGATACTAATTGTTGATTAAATAATAGGAGTGTAACCCTCAGGCTTTAACACACTATGATGCAATTTTGATTCATGATTCGATATTTGACGATAGCACCGAATCTGCTACGATCCTATACGATGTGATGCGATTTAATTCCGTAGCCTCTGATCGATATGTGGCCAGCTTTGTTCACAATCTGGAGCATACCGTTCATTCGGGAATGATCTTTCGTGTACAGGAATATTTTAGAAGTATGAGAGTTACGGGCAAATCAGCTCACAGGACAGTTTCAAAATATGAATTATCATCAGTCCGTACAGGATTTCGCAGAGTTTTTTTTTTTTTTTTTTTTTTTTTTTGTCATTGTTGTGGCCAAAAATGCTTAATGCTTTTTTTTTTTTTGCGAAAAACGACTTGAATCGGCGAAATTGCAACCCCACCAAATAGTTTTGCACGGTCTTTCACAGTGAGGTTTGTTGGTAAATGAGAGCTTTACTCATATAGCATGTACTCATGTAATGAGAACATTAGCTGTACTCGTGTACGTGATGACGTCACGTGATGCGTCTCGGCCCAAATCTGCAGAAAACCAGGTTGCGAAACAAACGCTCCAAACGAGGCAGGTGTGAAAACGCCCTAAGATCGCCATTTTCTAGTCCTAGGACACCGTTTCTTAAAATTAGGTGTGCAATATTTAAAGTATTTAGCAGTGGTGCTTCTTCCTGTTGTGTTAATAAAATAGCTGTTGAGAGCAGAAGTTAGTCTCAGGTAGCACTAAAATGAATTTAAAGTAGAGATGCACCGATTTGCAATTTTTTTGGCCGATTCCGATTTCCGATTTCTTTGTAAGTGTGACCTGCCAGTACCGATTTTTGCCGATTCCGATTTTCTTCGGAATCAGAATTATTAAACATTTATTGAACAATTTCCCCCAAACTGCACTAAGTTACAGGATCTTCTCTCACTTAAACAACTCTCAAAATAAAGAGCTCTGTGACTAGAAAGAGGTAGAAATAACAATTAACTGAAAATGAGTTGCTTTATATAACAAAACAGATATCATCTTCCACTGTATTTATAAATTGACCTTTTTCTCTTTTTTACTCGTCTCACAAAAGTCCAAAGATTACAAGCCTATGAACAAAACTGAAGTGTACAAAACTGTTCCAAATATTAATAGGTGCAGTGGCTAATAATTAAATAACAAGTGTAACAAGTAGAATTAGTTACTGCTCCTTTAAGGCGGAACGCTCTCTCTTACTCCCTCACTGATGAGTGGGCAGTCTCCTTTCATCTATCACATGTCCAGCCAAGCTAAACAAGCGATCACTTTCAACACTTGTACATGGAGCAGAGAGGTATAGGCTTGGGCAAGTGGAGCAAGCGCAGGGAAACGATCTTTGTTGATCCTCCAGTAGGTCAGTGGGTTTTCGTGTTTTTGCCTACGACATGTTTACATGCAGCTGTGAGCGTGGCTGTGACGTTATTGCCTGTGTCGCCGGCAACAACACGGACCGGCTCGGAATCGGAAAGACGTGAGACTGACCGGCCGGTCGATCGGTGCATCTCTAATTTAAAGCATAAACTAGGATAGAATTTGTAAAAAAAAAAATAATAATAAAATAAAATAAGTAAAAAAAAATAGATAGTAAGCAGACTAGCAAACAATAGAGCGAAAGAGAAAAAATAAAACGCTAAACATTTATTACAAAGTTCCAAAAACTGCCCAGGTGAGACGGTCCATACACAGACAGCATTAACAATCACGGGTTTTAAATCCTCTTTTTTGAAAGTCCGGGCAGTTTTTCTTGCTGAAGTTTACAAATGTTTTCAGCTCTTTATTAAACTGCAAAGTAATTGGTTTACTGCATTATCTGCAGGCGAACACACACACACACGTCAGCTGAGAAAGCTGTGTTTCAGAGAACCTGCACCAGTGTGGATGGAGAGTACAATTTCCTTTTCTCCCCTCATTTGCTGACAGGTTTTCACTGTTTTTTTTTTTTTTCTTTTCTTAATAAAGTTTTAGGAATCATAAAATGCACCAAACACCAACTGTCCTAGTATCCTGTAAGGCAGCTGTTCTCACACACTTTGTAGCCACGGGCACGTTTAACTGTAAAATAAAATTCCATGGACACTCACCTTATAAATGAACATTATTTACATTTTTCAAATGGTCAATTCTTTTTTTTTTTTTTTTTTTTTTTTTTTT
>CM042571.1:4845000-4852500 GCA_023630585.1 Cranoglanis bouderius
GTTAGGCAGCTGAAGACGAAGAAACATTTCACCTTCCAGCACGACAACGACCCGAAACACAAATCGAAGTCAGCAAAGGAACGGCTTCAGAAGAAGACGGTCAACTTCAACGAATCCTGTTGGAAACGCGTGGAATGACTGGAAGAGCGCTGTGTAGAGGAGATCTCCTCGCAGTTTGATGGATCTGGAGCATTTTTGCAAGGAAGAGTGCAATAGGTGCTTTAACAAAGTATTAGTTAAGGGGTGTGCGCACTCATGCAAGCAGGTTATTGTAACTTTTTATTTCTTTTTCCTAAAACGTTTCTATTTGTTTTTCACTCGAATTTTGTATCCATTCTCTCTGCCTCTTTCTCTCTCTCTCTCTTCCCCCCCTTCTATCACTCATTAAAGCTGCCGTTCTTCAGCAGTCTATTTAAATAGCACCGCTCCTGCTCCTATTCTCCGACCTTCTAAAAGGAGACGCTCCCCTTTCCGCCGTTTATCCTCATTTCTGCAGCTTTTCATCAGGCTGGCCTTTTGGCAACAGGAGAGAGTGATTTAGTGAGCGAGGAGGCGCCTCTCGTCCCCTTGTCCTCTCTTCCTGATCTACATCGATGACCCTGAACAATGCAGTGTGACAGCGATGCCCATGGCCAGCCCATAAAACTCCATATATGCGTGCGTGTGTGTGCGTGCGTGCGTGTGTGTGTGCGTGCGTGCGAGTGTGTTCACGGCACAAAGGAGAACGAGCTGTTTCTCATGAGAATTCTGTAATTATTATCGAGTAAATTATATGTTTCAATAACATGTATAATCCACCACAATTAAAGAAACAAAGCTAAATACAGATGATAATGGTGAAGATTTCTATGAGGAGGTATTCATGGAAGGAGACTCCAGTGTCACTGCTTTGTAAGAGTCAGTACTTTTTCCTCCAGTCTTCAAGATGGACGACTTTACGGTTAAGTGCGCAAACAAATGTTCTAACGTAAAACGATAACAGGAACTAACTTGTCTCGAGGACGTTCCACAACATTGACATTAATTCTTTAATTAATACAAAAACATAAATTGGTAAATTGCTGTCGTATAAGAGTCGGGCCACATGACACTACCACGTCGTTGATCATTTTCCTATAACCGCACAACGGTAAACACCTTACGTAAACACCAAATGCATACACCATAGATCCCATCTAGATCTCCTCTGTTCTTCCTCTGGTTATAGCTTCCTTCTCTGCCAGTCCTCTGTTTGCTCTGCAGCGCTCCCAAAAAAACAAATCTCGGACGTCACTGGTCCGCGTTTCATAAATCCACATACACACACTCGCACCGGTGCGTCCCTCCAGCGCCCGTCTGTTCCTTTCATCCGAGCAGAACCGCAGCAGCCTTTCTCCATGAATAAAAGAACGATCCCCCCCGTCCTCCTCACTTTGTTATTCTTCTCTTGCTCTTTATCTTTTCATTTCATTAATCGCGAGACAATGGAGGAGTTAATGGAGGACTTAAATTTGGCCTTTTGCTTGTACGATATTTTATTCTTTTTTTTTTTCTTTTTTTTTTTTTTCTTTTCCCCATTTTAGCCGTGGCCACTGAATGATGGATGAGGGGTTGAATTTTTCATGCAGGGCCGAATTGAGATTCAGCCAGTCCCCGGCAGCGTGCGTTACACATGAACGAGTGTGACTCGGCCATTCTGGAGTGGAGATGTACTCCCTCTGGCTGTGCGTGAGAGTCAAATCTGTGCTCTGATCATGTGATCGTGTAGAAACGCAACAGAAAGAGAAGATTCCTCGCTAGCTTTTCTGTAGCAGTAAATCTGTCGTTGAAAGTAGGCTGGTGATCACATGTACGATACGTGAGGTGTAAAGCACTTAGGGTCGTGCTGTTGTGGGATAATAATCAACGACAGGTTTGTGTGATGGAGCCCATATGAAGACGTTACCCGGAAGTGTTTTATACCTCTAAGACAGCAGCAATTTGTCAGTGATTACATTCTTTTTTTTTTAAAAAAAAATGTTTTATTAAGAACAAAAGTTCATACTTATCCATTTATAGTTACTGTTGCACATGTTTCATAATACAATTGGAAGAAACATAACAAATATATAAGCTCACTCACTTAGTAATACTTGATAAGCATCCATCCATTTTCCATACCACTTATCCTGCACAGGGTCATGGGGGAGCCTGGAGACAATCCCAGGGAACTCTGGGGCACAAGGCGAGGTACACCCTGGACAGGGGTGCCAACCCATCACAGGGCACAATCGCACACGCATTCACACGCTACGGACAATTTAGAGATGCCAATCAGCCTACAGCGCATGTCTTTGGACCGGGGGAGGAAACCGGAGTGCCCCGAGGAAACCCCCAATGTATGTATGGGGAGAGCATGCAAATGCCACACACACAGGGCAGAGGCAGGATTCAAACCCCCAACCCTGGAGTGTGAGGCAGACTTGCTAACCACTAAGCCATATCCATATCCGTACATGCTTTCACGTGAAAAGGAATGTTTAGAAGATGATTTACGTTTTAAAAACTACGCCGCTTCGCCTGAAAACATCATTCAGTCTCTGTAAGTTTGCTAATCGTATGCAAGGCTAACGCTACGCAGTTAGCGAATGAACTAATTAGAATGAAAATTCCATGTAAATAACCCATGGTGGCTTAGTGGTTAGCATGTTTGCCTGGCACCTCCAGGGTTGGGGGTTCAAATCTCGCCTCCGCCCTGTGTGTGTGTGTGTGTGTGTGTGTGTGTGTGTGTGTGTGTGTGTGTGTGTGTGTGTGTGTGTGTGTGGGTGGAGTTTGCATGCTCTCACGGTGCTTTCTGGGGTTACCTTCAGTAGTTCGGTTTCCTCCCGCAGTCCAAAGACATGCTCTGTAGGTTGATTGGCGTTTCCAAATTGTCCATAGTGTGTGTGTGTGTGTGTGTGTGTGTGTGTGTGTGTGATTGTGCCCTGCGATGGGTTGGCACCCAGTCCGGGGTGTCCTCCGACTTGTGCCCCGAGTTCCCTGGGATTCAGGCTCCCCATAAGCCTATAAGCGGTACAGAAAATGGATGGATGTTTGTATACTGTAGCAGCATTTTGAGACATTTTACTGTGCGTTCATCCTAAAGTTCAACACTGCAGTCCAGTTGTTAATCTTGACTACATTGTGTAGCATAAGGAGGTCACTGCGGCTAATTGGTACCATTCTTGGTATTTTATTTCTAAATTGATTGGCTGTTAAGCTGGAATGACTCGATACTAACCCAAGCCCATTCATTTGGGGGTTCTCCGAAACCACACATTGGTTTCTTGGCCACTTGTTTCGAGCACTTTTGCTTGAACCAATTCTCCTAATATCAAGAAAATGACCATTCCCCCCCCACACACACCCTTCCACCGAATATAGACACTTTGATCCAGTGATTGATGTTTCGGCGTGCTGCCATCACTGGATGAATGTAAGACGACAGTGATCTGCGCCTGCACGTTGGGAAAAGGCGCACAAGTTCTGACCCGAGTGGTCTCATTCGACAAGTCACATGACCACTTATCGCTTGCGTGTCACCAAGAGTGGCTCAGATATAAGCCAGAGATGGAAAAAAAAAAAACTCCATTGAAACACCCACCATTCCACTATCTAAGCTTTTGCTTCATGTAACATCGCAGAACATTTCGGGCAGGAAGTCGAAGATTTGGCATTGAACGGGGCATAGTGTCCTCGTTGTGAGCCTCAGAGCGCTAGCTGTTGTTCTGCTTAGAAATGAAAAGGCACTAAGATAAAACCATCTAAATGGAACATCAAGTATTGCTGGAACCTTATGAACACGCAGTGTGCGTGTGGGTGTAGATTTAATTATCCTCCACGTTTTCTTTCGACTTGTAAACCGTCCCCGGCGCACTCCATAAAACCCGTCTGAGTTTTCCTCGTCTATTTTTAGACAAATCTATACGGCTGGCAGAACCGAGGCGGGGTTGTCCGACCACACCGTCCCACAGGAATGCCCGAGCCGTAGCGTGTGTGTGTCAGAGACACGAGGCTGTGTGAGGTTGACCCTCAGCCTCCTGTATCGCTCGGCTTTAGCTGCGTTGTGGTCTCGCTGCCCAGCTGGCCCGGTGGTCTGGACATCATACAGCCCCTTTTTTGCTGAAATAAACGTCCTCCTTTTAAAAACACACAAGCCCAGTTCTAAGAATACGCAGATTTACTGTAGCAGAGGTGGAATTTTTTCTTTTTTTTTTTTTCTCTCTCTCTCTTCTTCACCTCACTCGTTGCGATGTGGGCTATTTTCACTGGGCTTTCTGTGTGTGTCAGCTGGTCATAGCTCCTGGGAAGGTCTTGGCACATTTCGGGTATGAGTGTGTTTAGTGGTGTGTTCGGATATACTCCCTTTTTTTTAATACATTGATATCTTATGTATAAAACATATTTCGAAAACAAATAATACACAGTAGTTGATACAAATGGTTGAATTTATTTCCAAAAATGTCCCAAATTTGAATATTGATATGAGATGTACAGCACATTTCAACTAAGCACACCATGGTTGTGTGCGTGTGTGTGTGCGTGTGTGTGTGAGAGAGAAAGACGGAAACTTGATCAGCACGAATGCAGTATTTTTTTTTTCCATCTGTGCGTGTGTGTGTGTGTGTGTGTGCGTGTGTGTGTGCGTGTGTGTGCGTGTGTGTGCGTGTGTGTGCGTGTGTGTGCGTGTGTGTGCGTGTGTGTGTGCGTGTGTGTGCGTGTGTGTGCGTGTGTGTGCGTGTGTGTGTGTGTGTGTGCAAACATCCAAATCCGAGAGCATCCAACACGCGGATATCTGAATCCTCTCCTGGGCCATGTTAAGCGAGCAGACTGGCCACTGTGTGTGTGTGTGTGTGAGAGAGAGTGTGTGTATGAGTGAGCTATTAGGCAGGCAGGCAGGCTGTTAATCCCCCATTAGTGAGATCCCTCTGGGGATCAATCATAGGCAGCGCAGATTAGCGCTCAGATCTCTCCCCAGAGCCTCACGTCCTCGTCATCTCTGGAAAAGCTGTAAAATCAGACCTCGTATAGCGAGTTAAGTGCATCTCATCAGCAATTTTTTTTTTTAAGGTTACAATGAAGCGCCTCATGAAAGTGAGGCACAAGCTGAAATCTCTGTAGTTGTATTTCTAAAGTTCTGGACTGGACAGCAGGGGGAGGGAATGGCTGTTTGAGAATATCCAGTTCCGTAATCCCATAGCCCGTACGCCTCAAGGTTTGACATATCACGTGTTCTGAGTTGCTTTTCTGCTCACCATGTATGTAAACAGTGGTTACTTGTGTTAACGGTATGTTCAAAGCAGTCTTGCTGTTCTCCTCTGACCCCTCTCTCTCTCTCTCTCGTCGAAAAGCCGTTCCCCGCCCGCAGATCTGACGCTTACTGGATGTTTTTTTGTTTTTCGCACCCTTCTGTTCAAGATCTAGAGACTGACATGTTTAAACAGTCATGGGATTTAAAAAAAATAAAAAATCAAATCAGCCATTCTAGCGCCAATAACCATGCCACCAATAACCATGTTGGTCGTCTGATGTCTAATGAAGCTCTTGACGTGCATCCGAATGATTGTATGCATTGCGCCGCTGCCACGTGATTGGCTTATTGGATTATAGCACGAATGCATAGGAGGGCTACAGGTGTTCCTATTATTATGGTGGCTTGTGAGTGTGTAGGTTTGCTAACAAACTGTTGACAAAACAGTACTGCTGCATTTATATATAAAAAAATAAATAAATAAAAAAAATAGCAGTGAAATTCTGTTGATGCTTACCATTTTACACTTTACATATTCAAAATAGTATAAAACTTACGAGCTATAAAAGCATCCAACATCTGATATAGAGCACAAATTATTATTATTATTATTATTATTATTATTATTATTAATAATAATAATAATAATAATAATAATAATAATAAATTATAGTACAGTACTATGTGCTTTGGTGTGTACTTTTTCAAAATATTAATCTAACATTAAATGAAACACACTGAAAACGAAAACAATTGGGGTTTTCAGTTTCTTTTGCAGTCTTTTCAGAAATCCGTACCCAAGCCGACGTGTGTGTGTGTGTGTGTGTGTGTGTGTGTGTGTGTGTGTGTGTGTGTGTGTGTGTGTCCATGGTATGGCAGGCTGCCGGATGTTTCTGTCAGTAATTCCCCCTCTGCTTTAAAGAAGTCAGCAAAGCTCTAATCCCCCTCAGTCCTGGATCAAATGTCCTCTGATTAGAACGTTCTCTGGCCAGAAACACGAGAGAGAGAGAGAGAGAGAGAGAGAGAGAGAGAGCGAGAGCGTTCATGTCAGCCTGTTTGGAAGAGGAATGATCAGAAGTGTGTATTGTGAACTCAATGACCTCGTGTACACTCTGAGTCACTTTTATCTTCCAGTGGAAAAGTACTCCTTTTAGAGTCTAGGATGAAAAGAGAGAGGCTCACTCACTCACATTTTTTTTTTTTTTTTTCCCTTTAATAAGTACAAGAAACCCATTCAGAATGTTGATCTTGATGGAAACTTATCACAGTTATAATAATACTAATACCGCTAATACGTTTGTGAACATGAATGAATGAATAATAAAATATAGCCATAAGCAATCTGCGGGGCCCAAGCACTTTTCACAATTAGTGCCCCAGTTCTTGCCAAGTTACATAAAACACTATAGATGAGTATGCATTCAAGTTTCCTGACAGTAGCTCAATGCTAATACCATGAAATGCCTTCTGAAAGCTGATTGGCTGATTTACAGCTAAGTGTTTTTCAAATGTCATCAGTTGAAATCCTTTGGCACAATGATAATAATAAGAATAATAAGTTAAATGTATAAAGTGCCTTTCATGAACTCAAGGTGGCAGACCTAATTTGAACTTATTTGAAGTAATTTCTTTAAATATATTTTTTATATTTATATAAGGGCAATATTCATGTTAACGCTCTTGTTAGATCATGCCAATAAGGTGGCAGTGGGGCTTCCTGCAAGAACAAGTACATGCTTGTGTTTATAAAGTTATAGTTTTATACATATTTTAAGAATAACACCACTACACCCAATCCGCAGCCTCCAAATCTCCAAGTCTTAAAACTTTAACAAACTCAGGTGTAGGTCCGAGACATAAATTGAACGAGAGCGCAGTAGCAGTAAGCGGTAGACCAGAAGCTCAGAATCTCAGCGGAGAAAAGCTGGACCCAAGTGGAACCTTCTGCTCCAGCTGCTGAGCGAAGGACTTGGCATCGGCCCGCTGTGCTCCAGATGTTTTCCGGCCAAATAAATAAGGAACATCTGAGATGATTTACTCCCATCCCAGCGGAGCCCGAAGACCATATTACATGAAGCCTATTTACAGTGGCAAGTGCCCCAAAACCATGAATCAGCTCTCACGCAGACTTGGCTGGTAATGCAAAGACCTAACGTATGAGGTTTTTATAGGCCTGGTTCCGCTCCCTCTTCTCTTTTTGCAGTAGCTGGATGAGGTATTGGATCAGCTCTTAAAGGGCCAGTGTTTTCATT
>CM042571.1:4860000-4872500 GCA_023630585.1 Cranoglanis bouderius
ACACACACACACTAAGTTCTCAAAGTGCAATATTAAAAGTTCTCAAGGCTTTACACAGATGTTTAAGATTATAATTACCACAAGCACAAATACACACAAAGCAACAACACACTGTGTGGTATGCTCAGATTTCTCACACATCATCGCCTGCATGTATCATCACTTGGTTCTGGTAAACTGTGTGTACGTGTCTCTTGCTGCCGTAGACACAAATTAGACAAAAAAATGTTTGTTTAATAACACGATTTTGGAAGTTTTTCGACGTGCGTGACGTGCGTGACGTGCGTGACGTGTGCGTTTGGCTCAGATCCCGTCCCAGTGTTGGAGCTCGGCCAGCAGCTGCAGCTGAAGGTACAGCGGATGCACGACATCGAGACCGAAAACCAGAAGCTGCGCGAGACGCTTGAGGACTACAACAAAGAGTTCGCCGAGGTCAAGAACCAGGGTGAGAACACGCACACACACACACACACACACACACACACACACACACACACACACACACGCTCTTTCTCAGAAGGATTTCCTTATTATTATTTTTCATTCGAGTGCTGTGAAGTGTGTTTGGTTAGTGGAGTCATTGTGTCTGTTTATTAATGTGATCATTCTCTATAAACCTGCGTTCACACCAGCCAGCAACGAAACGGCTCCCGCGTACACGATCCCGTTCGCGCGCAGCGACCGATCCTGTGGCGTCCGACGTTTCTTCAGTTCCCCGCCCACTACTTTAGCGAGCTCCACAGAGACACGGTTTGCCGCGGTTGGAGCGGAAGATCTCGAGTGTCCTGCACAGAGCCCTGACCTCAACCCCACTGAAACACCTTTGTGATGAACTGCGATGTCAACTGCACCCCAGACCTCCTCACCCAGCGTCAGTGTCTGGTCTCGCTGACGCTCCTGTAGCCGAATGAACGCGGATCCCCACAGCCGCGACCCGAAATCTGTTGGAAAGACTCCGCAGAAGAGTGGAGCCTATAATAACAGCAAAGGGGGAATAAATCTGGAATGGGATGTTCAACAAGCCCATATGGGTGTCAGTCCCTCCAGGATTTCACCATCACAGAAATTAACGCGAAATCAAGCAAACTCCACAATATTTGTGCGATTTCAGAATTACCGCAGATTTTCCGCAGATCTGGGCCGAGACGCGACATGCGACGGTGCATCTGATGAGAGGCCGTAGCTCGTACTATTAGTTTGCTTTGCTAATCCGACAAGTACGAGTCCTAAACAGCTAATTTTGCGTTATTCAGCTACATATAGCCACTACGTTTTCGTGCACATGACAAACTAGAAGTGATGCGACTGACTTGTCACTTTCAGGTGTGAACGTAGACTCACATAGTCACGTGCCTAGAAATGTGTTTGTTTGTTTGTTTTTTTTTCTCCACCCTATTTTCCTCCCAATTTGGTCATTTGCCATTTCCCACAACTAACTCTTACACGACAGAGACACTAAGGCTGCGTTCGAAATCGCGTACTGCGACAGCACGCACCGTATTCGATTCAGTACCTGCTGCACAGCCGTTGATACGGTACGTACTGATCAGTACATGTGTGTAGCATGAATACGATCCCGGCGTACTACATCCGCCATGTTGGCACTGTCATGTGACCTGCAACTTTTAAAAAAAGAGCCGACGCGGTGCCTTCCGCCATTTTTGATTCTGACATCTCTTCCGTGTCAGTCCCGTTGCCTTATGGGATAGAGACAGTGTCCATTGCTTCCATACTGCAGAATCTCAGCAGAAGCAGTAGATCATCCGGGTATTTCTCACCTACTGTTTTACGAATACTGAGAATTCAGGCGTACTACTCCTTGGCATGCTGCTTTTGTTTAATGCAGCCTAAGTGTAGCATGCGCTTCCTCCAAGACGCACGAAGCGTAACGCTGCCCTGAGATGTTGGTTTCCGATATTCGCTTCTTTACTTTTACGCTGGAGCTTCAAGGCTAATGCACGTATAAGTGTGTTATCACTGATGGAGCACGTTTGCAGTGAGTGGGAAGTGTGTAAATGTATTTTCTCTCCAATCTGTTCCTTTAATCCTGTGATAGAATGATAATATTGTGCCGTATCGGATTGTGCAGTTATCATAACTGTGCAATATTATCTTTATTATCTTCTTTATAAAGAATAAAATACCCCTCTTGAAGGACTGCTGACTGCAGGATGTCTTAACCCCAGGCCTCTCTCTCTCTCTCTCTCTCTCTCTCTCTCTCTCCCAGCAGAAGCCATTGATTCCTCCCAACTTAAATGTTTAAAGTTCAATTTAGCAGTTATAGGCGAAAAGGCCTCCAAAGGGAGCTGCTCCCATTGATTATGTGTCAGACCTGCAAGGCAGCAGTTTAAATCACACGTGAAAACACATAGCTCTCTTTTGCTCTCTCTCTCTCGCACGCGCTTGTGTAACACACACCGCTGCTCACACACACTCGCACTCGGAGCACTCAATCAGTGGCTATGAGCAACTCTTTCTCGCAGAGCGCACTTTTCTAATCGCTCAAGGACTCCGCTGCCAGGATACACAAGTGTGTGTGTGTGTGTGTGAGAGAATAGTATACAACTTTTTGAGCACTCAGTATCTGCATTGTGTAACATGCAACTAATTGACCAGCTTCCTAGTACACACACACACACACACACACACACACACACACTTGTATATATGCATCCTCACGCATCAGTTAAGTGAGGTCAATAAGACAAAATACCCAGCTGCTCATGTTACTCAGTCTCTCCAGGATTCCCCGATTTTGCGATTGCAGAAATTAACACAAAATCAAGCAAGCTCCGGGAGATTTTCCGCAGATTTGGACCAAGACGTGATATGTGACGTCATCACAACGCGCATCCAGCCAAAGCCCTCTTCGATTCACGTGCGTCAATCATGAGTACAGCTAAAAGGTCTCATTTACCAACAAACATCACTGAAAGACCGTGCAAAACTTGCAGTTTTTTTTTTTTTAAAGTTGCATCACAAATTTTGAATAAAGCCGCAGCAAAATCGAGCATTTTTGGCCGCGACAATCACAAAAAAAACTCAGAGTCCGGACTGGTTACTGCGAAACAGTCCTGAAGACTTTCCTGGGGAGGAAAACCTCCTAACTGTTACAAAGCACTGACAAACATCTCCTTACAGAAACCTTAACCACATCAGCGATTATACATTGTGATTTTCTAAATATCAACACATTTGATCTGTTTATTATTAGTCCTTCGTACAAATCCCAGTGCAGGTTGTTACTGTGGAAACGATAACGTATTAGAACAAGCGCATTAATGTAAACCTGCGATGTGTCTCGTAGCTGAAACTGCGTCTTGTAGAAAGTGATTCACCTTCCGACCAATCAGATGTGAGAATTCGACGACGCTGTGGATATCAAACTGACGTGCTGTGTTGACGTGTATATCAGACGTGCTCAACGCCGTTTACTCCATTTCCGTCGCATAACGTCGCAGCACGCGTATCGTTTGGGGTGTCGAGATGCTCGCTTCCTTCGTTTGTCCTGTTTATAAAGGATTATCATTTTAAGGTTAGGCTTCTGTAACACGAAGCACGAGACGCGTTTCATCTTTGATTTTATTTCATTCTGTTTGTCTCACCCGGTTGAACGTTTAATGTTCTGCGCGACTGCTATCCGAATAGGAAATGCGTCTGACGCCGAAAAGAAAAAGCGGTTTCTCAGCTCGAGCTTTCACTTCTCATTACCTTGGTATAGTCCGTGCACGCTACGCTACCATTCATATTCGTTTTTCCATAATTTTTCCTGTGTTTATGGAAAATAGGACTTAACTGTTTTCAATAGAGTAACTTTTTCCACCGCATGTTTTTCTTTTTCTTTTTTTTTTTTTCCTTTGGACAGCCAGTTTCCCAGGAAGCATTGGTTCAAATTGATATGCTGTAAACCGTACTGCTCCGTTGACCAATAATACCGGAGCGATATCAATATTTATCAGCAGACACTGAGGACGTCTTGAACGACTTACATATTAACATCATTGCATATGTTGGTCTGTTTTCACTTTTGCGCAACCCACAATGCAGCGGCGCTTTAGCGATCCCGTCGTCATATACTGTAGCAGCATTGCGTTCTGGAACTTTCGTTTCGAGTCCAACGTTTGGTCCCAGTGTCTCCACTACTTCTCATTAATATGACGTCGAACATCATTGGAACATGGTGACGCGTATTTCAGTATAAACCTATGTAATGCGTTTCAGGGCGGAGTATTCCTTGAATCGCGGAGCAGAACTGATCGAGACTTTGGGTGTGTCTGTGTGTTTTGAACAGAGGTCACTATCAAAGCACTTAAAGAGAAGATCCGGGAATACGAACAGAGCCTGAAGAACCAGGCGGAGAACCTGGCGCAGGAGAAAGAGCAACAGCTCCACAACGACTATGCAGAGAAAGAGAGGTGAGTGTGAAGCACACGAACATCCTGCTATTAAAACTCTCAAATAAGTTCCACACTTTGGGGGGAATTAAACCAGCAGAATGATTCACGAATCATGGTGGCGTCTAAAAGTGAGCGAGTTCACCACCAGGGTTCATTTCATCATCCGTAAAAGGTTAATATAATTATCTCATTATACTTCTCTCAAGCAGGTTGACATCATTATTTACTAAAGTAGTGAAAAGGGAGTAAAAGCAGTCCGGGGTACAGTTACGTGTCAAAACAAGGTCTGGTTAGTTTCGTGAGTTAATGGTTACATGTGTTACTTTTTTTTTTTTTTTGAGTGAATTTGAAAAGGAAAAAGAGATCAAAAGGTGAACATGAGAAGAGAGTTTAGATTTCCTGGCATTTATATGTAAATGTGTTAAACGACAGAGAACACAGCACATTTTGTATCGGACCACCCAATCTGTAGGCGAGCACAAATATTGGAGCATGTGACTGGCAGGTGTTTCTTGTTACCCTGGTGTGTCCTGTTAGATTGATTGTTTAAACAGTAAATAGCTCTGAACATCTACTCTTGGTTTTAGCCTTCGGTTTCACCTGTGAAGACCGCATTTGTTGTTAAAAAGGATTCTCGAAGATGAAGATCAGCGAGCTGTGTATGGAAGAAAAGCAGGCCATTTTGAAGCTGAGAAAAGAGGGCAAATCAATCCCAAAACATTGGGCATAGCCAATACAATAATTTGGAATGTCTTGAAAAAGAAAGAAACCACTGGTGTACTTGGCAACAGACGCCAAGGAAAACATCAGCAGCTGATGACTGAAACATTGTGAGAGCTGTGAAGGAAAACCCAAAAACAACATGTCGGTGACATCACCAACAACCTCCACAGGGCAGGGGTGAAGGGATCACAATCCACTGTTCGAAGAAGACTTCGAGAGCAGTTTTTGGTATATAGCACAAACAAAAAATAAATTGGCCTCGGTGTTCCAGTAGTAAGGCCAAGCTACCATTCTAACACACCCCAAAGTTGGTGACTGGGAAGGCCACTGAAGGACACTGAACTCACTGTCATGTTCTTGGAACCATTTTGAGATGACTTGTGCTTTGGGACATGGCCCATTATCATGCGTTATAAAATGGGTGAATTGTGTAAATGAAGCGTAAATAAACGCTTAATTAATTTATTAAGTGTAAATAAACCTGGTCAGCTACGGTACTCAGATATGCGGTGACATTCAAACAAAGCTTGGTTAGTATTAAGGGGCTGAAGAAAACATTCCCCACACCATTACACCACCATGACCAACCTGAATTGTCGACGCAAGGCACGTTGCGTCAATGGATTCGGACCAAATCTCAGAAATCGTCAGCAGAAATCGAGATTCGTCAGACTAGACAATGTTTTATCCAATCTGTCCGGTTTCTGTGCGCCCCCTGTAGCCTCGGAGTCCTGTTCTTGGCTGGAACCGGATATTCTCTTCTGCTCTAGTAGCCCATCCACCTCAAGGCTGGACGTGTTGAAGATGCTTTTCTGTGCACCATGGGTGTAAAGAGTGGTTATCTGAGTTACCGTAGCCTTCCTGTCAGCTTGAACTAGTCTGGCTGTTCTCCTCTGACCTCCCTCATCAACAAGACATTGAATGCAGCTGATTCAATGCCTTGTTGACTGCAGCTGATGTCATATTTTTGTTTCTCGGCCATGCTGAAAAGAAAAACGGCATTCAGTGGCAAACGACCGTGTGTGTGTGTGTGTGTGGTGTGTGGGTATGTTTTTTTGTTTTGTTTTGTTTTGTTTTGTTTGTTTGTTTGTTTTAATCAGATTAGTTAAATTAGATATGCAAGTTGTAAGCAGGGAATGTTTTATGACTTTCAAAATAAACCCTCGTCATCAAAATTGCATGTAAACTTCTAAAAAGAAAAGAAAAAAATTTGACGAATGGATTACACCACCACGTACTTGGTCATGACCCAGTTTCCGTTGTGTCACAAAAGTTGCGGACCGCTGCTTTAAAAGGCTGCGTAAAAACAGCTGTTAACCTCACGAAGCAAATTTGAAAGAACATCACATCGGTTCCGCTCAGAGTCCTGTAACTCTGGAGCTATGAAAATGACGCACACGGCGGGCAGAACGATACGATATCATGTATAGGCAGTTATTAGGATAATAGAATTGTATTTTGAGACTTGCCTAGTTAACTACGTGTGTCAGAAAGAAATTTATGCGAGTTGCTGAGAATAAAGGTGTCCATAAATGGCCCGAGTGAAATTTGTAACTTTCAGGCTGAAGCCCGTTCAGTCACAGTGTCCATATTTAATCAATTGTGCCGTTAGTTCTCGCGTACTTCCTCTGCGTCAGGATCTAGTCCTCTTCCTGTCTGGTCAGCCAGCTTCCTGTGAGGGTGAATGAGGTGTGTGTGTGTGTGCTTGTGTGAGTGGGCGAGATAAGGATAGAGAGAGAGAAAGTGACTCATTGTGCTTGCTTTATTAATATCTCAGTGGTAATATCTCATAGGCTTTATTAATAACTCAGACAGCCGTTTTCCTGCAGTTCCACCTTCAAGGTTTGCTTTATTTGCCTTAAATTAATCCCTGCTGTTGCTTCAGGCAGGCATACAGTCCAGTCTGAACATCGTTTCATATTACGTAGCTGATTTTAGCTCATAACACAAACTGTTCAGTGAAATGTGTGTGTTTTAATGTGGTGGTACAGTGGCACCTTATTTTGTAACAGATTGACTGAAGAAGAACCTGATATTTTAGTAAACTGTCATTTCTCTGCTTCTGCAGTTCCCTCCATTTTGACTATTTTTCCCTCATTTTTTCTTTTTCTTTTTTTTTTTTTTTTTTTTTTTCCCATGACAGGAAGTTGCAAGAGTCACAGGAATCAATGGCCTCCAGGTTGGAAGAGGCAGAACACAAAGCTCAGAATCTACAGACAGGTACCAGACTAATGAGGATAAAGTACAAGAAGCCACATTATATATTGTGTTATATATTGTGGACACTGAGGACAACTGAGGGACTCGTACACAACTATTACAAAAGGTGCAAACATTCACTGATGCTCAAGAAGGCAACACGATACATTAAGAGCCAGGGGGGTGTAAACTTTTCAACAGGATGATCGGTGTAAATTGTTATCATCTTGTCTTCTGGGAAGCATGTAAATCTGTTATGTAGCTTCTGAAAGGCAGTACTAAATGAAAATAACAATTTGCATCCTGTTCAAAAGTTTACACCCCCCCCGGCTCTTAATGTGTGTCGTGTTGCCTCCTTGAGAGTCAGCGAATGTTTGAAATTTATGGAAGGAGTCTCCAGTATTAATGCTTTGAAACTTCTCTGGGTAACATGACAAACTGTTTTATCAACTTCAGAAGAAAGAAAAAAGAAAGTCTGTTCAGGGAATGACCGTTTATCGCTGCTGTAATGTAGATGAGAACAGGAAGTAACTTGTTTAGTGGGCGTTCCACAGCATAACTATAAACGGATAAAATGGAAAAAAGCTTGAATATTGTCAGAACTAATCTACTATTTCATATTATATTAAAAAAAAAAACTTGTTCAAGCTTGTAATTGTACTTCTGGCAGACAATTTTGCTCATTTTAAGCATTTATTTAAAACCATTAGAATAAGAAAATTTTAGGCTTGAAATGAGTAAAAATGTATGGATGCATTTGACTGTATAGATAGAAGATATTTTTTACTTTAGTTAATTAGTTAAAAAATGAACTCAGGAACATTGCTGTGGTATAAGAGGAGTAAAAGACATCGTGATGTGCTGTTATTGGAAAAGAATCAACTTCAGCATCACCCCCACATTTTCGTATAACAGCAGAGTGTTTTATTCCTTGTTTGTTTTGACAGTAAGTTATTCTGTCAGAGCGGCGTTCCGTTTCAGTTCGGTGTGGAAACTCGGCTTGATTTCAGCCCTGCAGCCTCTAAAGCGTACAAATTGCAGCCTTTTCCCAACCAGTTGCGAAAGCTAAAATAGTGATAATGATCATGTGTGTTCGTTTGGCCACCACGACGTCTGCAGCTCCGCGCAGTTCCGAAACACAAAGCGGTTAAAATTAATGACGCAGCCACTCGTGGCCATGAAGTCAAGCGAGAGTTTCCGCACGCGCTTTCTGACTGTGTGTTCTCGTGTTTTTGTGCGCAGCACTCGAAACCACTCAGGCAGAGCTGTTCGACCTGAAGACCAAGTACGACGAGGAGTCCACGGCAAAGTAAGTAAAGCAGAAGAAAGTGCAAATGGCAGAACACCGTACACGCCGCGTTCCTCGGTTCGAGCGAAAGAGGTGGCGAAGGAATGCGGCTTATCAGTTTGCGAGCAGTGAAGAGAAAACTGTTGCACGTGCGAGCGAGCACTTCGTTTCAGCGAGCACTGAGCGCTGACGAGACCTTTCCCCTCGTTGTAAACACATTAGGATAAAGATACAGTCTGCACAGTCTGTTCTTTTATGTGCACGTCAGTCCTGGATTGAAGGAGTGGAACATTCCTCTTGTCCCTTATTAGCTGTGATGGTTTTTTCCATTCAGATTTGGTGACTCTGCCTGAGATAATGTTCTCCCAACTGCCTGTTCCAACAAGCCTCTCTCTCTCTCTCTCTCTCTCTCTCTCTCTCTCTCTCTCTCTCTCTCTCTCTCTCTCTCTCTGTGTGTGTCTCTCTCTCGTTCTCTCTCTTTCCTGTCTCTCACTCTGTCCTGTTTTTCTCTCTTGCTGTCTTTCTCTGTCTCATTCTCTCACTCACTCTCTCTCTCTCTGTCTCTGTCTCTGTTGTTTTCTCTCCATCTTTATTTCAGTTTTTCTGTCATTCAGTCTCTCTTTTTATCTCTCTTGCATGCTCTGTCTTTTTTTTTTTTTTATCTGTTTGTTTGCTTCTGGTCATCTGTGTCCTTTTTTGTTTTTTGTTTTTTTTTGCCTCGTCTCACTCTTTCCGTCTTGCTCTTTGTCTCCGCAGTTTAATTCAGCAGTGCTTTGTTATCGGTGTTATAAACGACATTATTCCCAAAACAGGAAGTGGAAGTAAATGAGAACTTTAGCTTCAAAGTAAATGTCTTTGTCTCTCTCTGTCTCGCTCTGTTTCTGTACATCTAGTACATCCTCTTTTTTTTTGTTTTCTGCTGCTTTGCGTCCTCTCTCTCTCTCTCTCTCTCTCTCTCTCTCTCTCTCTCTCTCTCTCTCTCTCTCTCTGTGTCACAGTAATACAGTACATAATAGGACATTAATTTACACCCTTAAACTATAATGGTGCTGAAAATGTGCTCCATTGGTGGGGGTGGTGTGTTGACACTGTTTTTGAGGTCACGTGTTTGTGTGTGTGCACGCACGCGCGCGCGTGTGTGTATTAGCATGAGGGTGTGTGTGTGTGGTCTGAGAGCCAGCTCCTCCCCCTCAGTCTGCCTGTCACACAGGAATGCTGCGTCTGCCCGCCGCTCGCCCGCGGCCTATTTCAGGGCGGGTACCACCCAGCTTACTGGCAGGCATAATTATAGCTGTGCAAACCCAGAGGGCACGCGCCACACACACTCAGACCTGCCACACACATACAACCAGCACGGTGTTTAACGCACTCACACACACACACACACACACACACACACACACACACACACACGGCTGACTGTGGATCAGCCAGAAATGTGGCTGTATGACCTGATCAGAAACTGTTCTATCAGTCTGTTCTCTCTCTCTCTCTCTCTCTCTCTCTCTCTCTCTCTCTCTCTCTCTCTCTCTCTCACACACACACACACACACGCATACCACACGCAGCTTTATCAGCACCCACTGGTCCACATCAGCTATTTAGTGAAGTAAAAGTGCAGCGATCGTGCCATGGGTTTGAATTTTTTTCCTCAATCCAGGCCACATCTGGCAACAGTTTGCTTTTATTTATAATCCTATAATCCTAGCACACACGCTGTATCCCTCCTACTGTTCACCCGACATCATACATACGCTCTTGGCTAGCTGTGCTGTCTGATATTTAATTACTGCACAGTTGTGTGATGGCTGTTGTTTTGGTGTGTTTAGTAAATGTCAGTTTTACTCGGTTTAACCCCAGCATCAACCCCATTATTTATTAAGTTGCACTACTGACTAGTGGGCTGGGTACTGATTACTGGACCGACTACCAGGCTGACTACTGATTACTGGACCGACTACCAGGTGTGACTAGTGATTACTGGACCGACTACCAGGTGTGACTAGTGATTACTGGACCGACTACCAGGCTGACTACTGATTACTGGACCGACTACCAGGCTGACTACTGATTACTGGACCGACTACCAGGCTGACTACTGATTACTGGACCGACTACCAGGTGTGACTAGTGATTACTGGACCGACTACCAGGCTGACTACTGATTACTGGACCGACTACCAGGCTGACTACTGATTACTGGACCGACTACCAGGCTGACTAGTGATTACTGGACCGACTACCAGGCTGACTACTGATTACTGGACCGACTACCGATTACTGGACCGACTACCAGGTGTGACTAGTGATTACTGGACCGACTACCAGGCTGACTACTGATTACTGGACCGACTATCAGGCTGACTAGTGATTACTGGACCGACTACCAGGCTGACTACTGATTACTGGACCGACTACCGATTACTGGACCGACTACCAGGCTGACTAGTGATTACTAGACTGACTACTGGGCTGGGTATTGGCTACTTGGGGTTGTGGCTCATTGGGGCGGCTGTGGCTCAGGTGGATTGGGTAAAGTGGGTTGTCCACTAATCACAGGGTGGCAGTTCGATTCCCTGCCCACGTAACTCCATGTGCCGAAGTGTCCTTAGGCAAGACATTGAACCCCAAGTTGCTCCCGGTGGCAGGCTAGCACCTTGCATGGTAGCTCTGCTGCTATTGGTGTGGGTGTGTGGGTGTGGGTGACTGGGTGAATGAGTGTAAAGTGCTTTGTAGAACCACGAAGGTTAAAAGGTGCTATATAAGTGCAGACTGGGCTGGCTACTTGGCTGACTGCTGGCATGTGGATTGACTACTGACTACTAGACTGACTCCTGGCTACTGGTTTTTGGATTGACTACTGATTACTGGACTGACTACTGAGCTGACTCCTGGCTACTGGGCTGACTACTGGTTTTTGGATTGACTACAGATTACTGGACTGATTACTGGACTGACTACTGGGCTGACTCCTGGCTACTGGACTGACTACTGGGCTGACTCCTGGCTACTGGACTGACTACTTATTACTGGGCTGACTCCTGGACTGAATACTGACTGTTGAACTGACTACTGGATTGATAACTGACTTCTGAACTTACTACTGACTACTGGAGTGAATACTAGACGGACTGCTGGACTGACTTCTAGACAAACTACTGGATTGATTACTGACTACTGAATGGACTAGTGACTACTGTCCTCACTACTGGACTTTATTTGTTATGTTTCTTTACAGATAAATGGAAATCGCTTGCCCAGTCTGGAGTTATGAAAGTAAACAAAAAAGGGAAATGAGGAAAGAAAGTTGGGTGTGTGAGCAGTAGAGAAAATGAGAGTATGGTGTGACACATTCAGGACAATGCAGAGTGACAGGAAAACAATGATCAGAATGTTAACAGCGTTCCGTCTCAGCAAAGCCACGCCTGCGCCATATACAAATCATTCACGGTGTGATGATGATGATGATGATGATGATGATGATAATAGCTTTACCACAGTGCTGTTGAATTCTCCGTTCTGATTGGTCAGAAGGTGTTGATAATCAGCAGCTCTGACCAGAAGTTCCAGCTGTAATTCAGGTCACAGGTTTATATGCCCTCAAACGTTATCGTTTCTATAGTAACAGCTTACACATAAAGAAAAATGTATACTCGTTGATATGGTGAAGGGAAAAGAAGGAGTCTCCAGTGTCAGTGCTTTGTGATGGTCACTTACCTGCTCACCTCATCAGTGTCACATTTAACCTTCCTGTCTTTCATTTCTTCTTTAGTTTGTTCTTCTTTACTTTCTTTCTTACTTTAATTTTATTTATCACTTTCTTTCTTTCTTCCCCACTCCCAGCATTTCCTGTTTCTTTTGTTCATTTGTTTGTTTGTTCTTTTGTTCATTGT
>CM042571.1:4877500-5122500 GCA_023630585.1 Cranoglanis bouderius
ACACACACACACACATCTGTTCTCAAAATCTGCTCCATGTTACTCAAATCCTGAATATTACCAGTAATGTTCGTACATGCGTCATTCTCAGATCAGTCCAAAAGTGTGGAGTGATTGACTTGGAGAGAGAAAGAGAGAGAGCTGCTGACTGTTTTTAGCTGCTTCATACCACAACATTAAATGTAACTATAAACGGATAAAAAGTATGACCTGCCGTTCTTTAATAAGTAAAAAAAAATGTCATCGTTGGCAAGTTTCTGAGCTATAAGAGGCTTCAGGACGTTCTGTTGTTGAAATGAACTTGAGGGATTATGAACTTGATTATGTTCCTATAACCGCACACCCTGAAGTGTGTTACTCCTTATTTACATCAAAGATATTTACTTCACGTTTGTTATTTACGCTCAAATTTACATTTCATGTAAATTCAGGTGAGACGTAAAGTATGAACCCACTTGCATCTGGAGGAATGAGACACTGAGCAGCACGTAAACATGCACACATGAGTACACACACACACACACACACACACACACACACACACACACACACACACACGACAAATAGCAGGCACAGGAAGAAGCAAGACTCATTTTCTCTTCTTTCCGTATTTGTCTCCTGACCCATCTCTATTATCATGTTCTTATGATATGTTCTGTCTCTCTCTCTCTGTCTGTCTCTCTCTCTCTCTCTGTCTGTTTGCCTGTCTGTCTGTATGTCTCTCTTTCTCTGCCTGTCTCTCTCTCTCTGTCTGTCCATCTGTCTCTCTCTGCCTCTGTCTCTCTCTCTGTCTGTCTGTCTCTCTCTCTCTCTCTCTGCCTTACCCCCCCCCCCCACCCTCTCTCTCTCTATGTCTGTCTGTCTCTTTCTCTCTTGTCTGTCTCTCTCTCTCTGTCTGTCTGTCTCTCTGTCTCTCTCTCTGCCTTACCCCCCACCCTCCCTCTCTCTCTCTATGTCTGTCTCTCTGACTGTCTGTCTCTCTGTCTCTCTCTCTGCCTTAACCCAACCCCCCCTTCCTGTGTGTCCCTGGTTGTGAGCTGTACAGCAGGCTGGTTGCGTGTCGGCCGTTTTGTTTCCTTTAAAGATTAATGGCTTATCGATCGGTTGCTCTGGGCACGGCTGCTCTGCCTGCGAGCTGCCGGGATCTTGAGCAGCTCTCGGGCCTTGACTGTAAACACCCTGAGGGAAAAGGGGAGTGTGTGTTAGCGGCTGACTTGGCCCGTTGCCATGCGCTCAGGCTGCTTCTCGTGTGAGAACGAGTTTTGTACATTACATTACTGAACCGATTATGATAAACTCTGAGAAATATTACATCAACCATTAAGACATCAACGTGCCGGCTTGGTGGTTACCATGGTGACGCTGGCATCTATAGAACAAAGATTTCGGAGGTTCTATAACGGCGCAACGCCCTGCCGGTGATGTGTCTTAAAGGTGGAAGAAATGAACAGCCTAGGGACTGTTAATGATGTCCACCTGATCCACTCTACTCACCTGGGATCCACCATCTTGTTCTGCGAAACATTTTCCCCACACAAACATATCACCATATCCCGCCTCCTGAGCTACATTTGCCTGGCACTCACAGCCTGCTCGTCGCTAATGAGTGGTTGCTCAGAAAGACGGATCTTGTAGGGACTGAACACTGATGGACGTAAACACGACAACAACAGTACAACAGAATGACTTCCACCCAGAGTCTGACGCTACGAGGTGCAACACCGGGCTAAATATGTCCACACAAAGCTGCTGCCATGTGATTGGCTCATTGGGTAACTGCGTGAATGAGCAGGGTGTACAGGTGTTCCTATTAAAGTGACTGATAAGTGTATTTCACATATATGTGATGGGGGCATTTGGTGCTCAGAAAGGGTTAAGAAACTTAACACACACTGTCCAGTGTCTCTTAATATCATTTTTATCACTAGATGCTTGGTTTTCTACCTCCTTTTTTCCCCAAACCCCGTGTGTGTGTGTGTGTGTGTGTGTGTGTGTGTGTGTGTGTGTGTGTGTGTGTGTGTGTGTGTGTGTGTGTGTGTGTGTGTGTGTGTGTGTGTGTGTGTGTGTGTGTGTGTGTGTGTGTGTGTGTGTGTGTGTGTGTGTGTTGAGAGAGAGTTATGAGCTTCATTTGGAGCCAGGGTGATCCCTCCAGACGTCCCTGAAGCAGAGGCTCCTGCCACATCTGCTTTATTTATAGGCGACTGCTGCTAAATCATTAAGAGCCAGGCATGGCTGATCCTATAGGATTCTCCCTGAGTGTACACACACGCACACAGTGTGATATGAACACAGCTCCCGCAGGATAATGGAGGGTTCAAGAGCAGTGCACATCTGGGCAGACCAGACCAAGCACACTCCCTAGTCCCTTCTGCTTTTTTTTTTTTTTTTTTTTTTTAAGCCTTTGTGTGAGTCGTCCTTGTTCTTTCTGCATGTATATTTTGTCCCGCTGTGTGTTTTGTGCTGCGCGTGCTGAGACATGGTGTTTGCAGTCGGTCACATAGGGTTTGGAGTGGTGCTCATTAGGTACCACGTGCATACACACACACACACGAACGCACATACACATATACACAAATGAGCTGAGTACCAGAAAAAGCAATTATGAAGTTATACAACAGGTCCATCTTCTTAAATACAGGAAGGAGGAAGTGGGGGGTGAAAGAGTGAGCAGGGCCGGCTGAAGCCCAGAGATTGTGTGTGTGTGTGTGTGTGTGTGTGAGAGAGAGAGAGAAGTAACCGTGCCATCCCTACTTTCTCAACACACAAACATAATAACCTGTCTCGCTTTTTTTTTTTTCCGTCTTTTTCGTCCTCACTCGAGAGAACACGCCTGCTAGAGCAAGAAGCGTGTGCGCGCGAGAGAAACAAAAAGCCAACAGGAGTGTTATGAGCAGATGCAGCGATGAGGAAAAAGTGGGGGTGGTGCAGGGGAAATGAAAGTCTAATGGTCTAAAGCTGAGAAATGTCGCAGCGGCCCTGGAGGATTTGGCCAGCGCTGCACAGGATATGAGAAAGACAGACGGACAGAGGAGGGTTCAAATTAACCGATGCGTTCGACCAGATCAAGATCAACTCAAAATCAAGACCACATCAAAATACAAGAAAACACTTTTAGGCCCTGATTTAATAAAATCTCAGGTAACGAGTTCTGATTTGCATGTACAAGATTATTACAGATAATTATTGTGTGAATGATGTCACATTCAAAGTGGGTGGGGTGGGTGATATGGTATGGGGTGATGGGTATGGGGTGGGTGGATATTGTCATGAAGTGATGGTATAGTAATGGCGGTATGGGGTAACAGGGTAGGGTTATGGGTGTTGGGTAGTGTGATGGATATGGGGTAGAGTAATGGGCTATGGGGTAATGAGGAAGGGCGATGGGATAAGGGGTAATGAGGTAAGGCTGATGGGATATGGGGTGATGAGGTAGGGCGATGAGATATGCGGTAATGGGGTAGGTATATGGGGTAATGGGTTAGGGCGATGGGATATGGGTTAATAGGGTAGGGCAATGGGATATGGGGTAGGCTGATGGGATATACGGTAATGGGGTAGGTATATGGGTCAATGGGGTAGGGCGATGGGATCTGGGGTAGGCTGATGGGATATACGGTAATGGGGTGGGTATATGGGGTAATGGGTTAGGGCGATGGGATATGGGTCAATGGGGTAACGCGATGGGATATGGGGTAGGCTGATGGGATATGGGTTAATGGAGTAGGGTAAAGGGATATGGGGTAGGGCGATGGGATATGGGGTAGGTATATGGGGTAATTGGTTAGGGTGATGGGATATGGGGTAATTGGTTAGGGTGATGGGATATGGGGTAATGAGGTAGGGTGATGGGATATGGGGTATTGAGGTAGGGTGATGGGATATGGGGTATTGAGGTAGGGTGATGGGATATGGGGTAATGAGGTAGGGTGATGGGATATGGGGTAATGAGGTAGGGTGATGGGATATGGGGTAATGAGGTAGGGTGATGGGATATGGGGTAATGAGGTAGGGTGATGGGATATGGGGTAATGAGGTAGGGTGATGGGATATGGGGTAATGAGGTAGGGTGATGGGATATGGGGTAGGTATATGGGGTAATGAGGTAGGGTGATGGGATATGGGGTAGGTATATGGGGTAATGAGGTAGGGTGATGGGATATGGGGTAATGAGGTAGGGTGATATGGGGTAGCCTCTCCTTTTTTGATCTTGCTTAAAGTTAATAAGACACAAACTCCCATATAGTTTTTATTGTAGAAGATAAATATCTATAAACTGCTGATTTGTCGTTCCTTTTTTCCACCACCACACGCTGTCCATTAGCTTTGCGCCTGCATGGAGAGTTTTTGTGACTCAGTGTCTCTCCTGCAAGTCATGCTCTGGCCAGGAGGAAATTGAGGCTTACTGAGTCACATTTACACCCTCAGGTTCTGCTCACATACACTCCATTCATACGGTCTTGCTCACTGTTTCAGTTTGAGTGTAGGAAACCTGACATCCTAAAGAACAAAAAAAACCCTGAAACATAATGACTGAGGTGCTGGGCTATGGTTTGGGAATAAATGATGGCATAGTCAGTGCTAGTTTTTCTTCTTCAGAGTATTTGTGTTACGGTAGTTGATGGAAACGAGATGATTTGCATTTTCTTTTGTTGACATTATCAGTTGGCTCAATGAAATGAAATTGGCTCAGCTTCTTGTTTACTTTCGAAAGCAGGGGTTTGACCACAGTGGGAAAATAAAGGGAAGCACAACAGCTTATCAATTTTACTGTACCAAGACTAAAAGATCATTTCCACACCAGAAACACCAGGTTCATCACGTGGTAATATTGTAAATAACAGTTTTGGAAACAATATTATTATTACAAGTTTAGAAACACGTTTAGAAAATTACAGACTGCACCTTTAAATTGGAATAAATGTGTGCGGTAAAGAGACTTGTTTATTAATATTAATATTAACAGATTAATAGCTGCTTTTCTTCTTTTGGCCACCAGGTGGCACTAATGTGCGTCATGATGTGTAATACAAAAGCCTCTCGTTTCCTCTAATTCCATGTGTCCTTCCTTTGATTGTTTTTCTTTACCTTCCTTTTATTTTAATCTATCCGTCCTCCCTGTTTTTATGCCTCCTTCCTTTTCTTGCTTCTCTTTCACTGCTTCCCTTCTTTCTTTCATTTCCTCCTTGTTTCTTTGAATCCTCTGAATCTTCCTTCCTTTTGTCTTAGTTTATTTCCTTCCTTCAGTTCATGTCTGTTTTTTCTCCGTCTTTTCTTCATCTTCCATTTACATTTTTTCTCTTGTGTTTTTTCTTCTTTTCCCCCTTTTTTCTTGCATTGTTCATCATTTCTTTCCTTTTTATACCTTTTCCCTTGTTTTCATACTACTTTCCTTCTGCTCTTTGTCCTGTCTTCTTTCTCGTTCTTTTGTTCATCCGCCTTTCCCTTCCTTATCTGTGTGTGTAGTGGTATCTAGGTCAGGTAGGTGTGTGTGTGTGTGTGTGTGAGTGAGGGAGAGAGAGAGAAAGGGAAAGGAGCTCAGGTAGGCTCTCCAGAGTGCAGTGAAGAGTGCTGATTAAGGAGTCCTCTCTCGCTCGCTCTCTCTCGCGCTCTCTCTCTCTGTCTCTCTCTCTGTCTCTCTCTGTCTCTGGAACACGTGGCATCGCCGGCATCCACCTGCTGAAACCAAACCAGTTGTGCCGTCCCACACACACACACACACATACACACACACACAGTCCCCACGGCTCTGGATTAATCAAACCCAATCAAACATAATCGGCCGTTTAATTGGAATTCTAATGGTCTCTTGATTGCTCAATTAGACTCCAGGGATGAGGGGTGCTTAGAGACAGTTGCTAGGGCCTGTCTCATCTGTAAGCGTTGTGTCGCTTAGCAGCAGGTCTGTGCTCCCTGTATACACACACACACACACACACACACACACGTACACACACACACCCCTAAATACTGAGCCACCAGGCATCAAACCTGTGGCCAACTTGATTGCACGTCATAAAATAATAAAATCATGCATCTCATGTGCCATATTGTCTAAAGCAGATGAAACAAAAGAGTCTATCAGACCGGTTTGTTATTTCCCCTCATTTCAGCAAGGCTTATAAGGTGAGCGTCTCTACGACTGACCACAGACACGCATATACAAATCCCATGCTTTGGAATCTGCATTGCCTTTGTAATTCCCAAATCCATCCAAATCCAGTGGTTATTTAAAAACGTCTAGTACATCTGTGCTTTGATTAAATAATCACCTTCTCGATGCATTCGGGTTTTAATAGGAACTGAATCAGTAACGTCAATAACACACTCACACACAACCTCCATGCCCTCATAATGCAGCTTTAAAAGCAGGCACTCATGTTTGTGCTGTGTGTGTGTGTGTGTGTGTTACACCCCTTCCATGTAGGTGTCCTTGCTGAAATGATAAATGAAACACGTGACCTCTCTGCCCCACAAACACACCCGCTCCGAAAGACATCTGTAATTAGAGCCCCGGCGTTAATTAACATAATTAAGTTCTTCATGCAGAATCACCTATAATTAGATGTTAGCTTGTTAGTGTAATTAACACACTGGCATGACTCTTCCTGGTGTGGATGGAGGAGTGTGAGTGGGGGTGTGTGTGTGTGTGTGTGTGTGTGTGTGTGTGCGCGTGCGTGCGTGCGTGCGTGCGGGCACACGCGCCCTGGCACCCCCGTCAGACAGCTTTACATAAAACATAGCAGCAACTGGGACACACAGGGTGCGGTCCTTACAACTGGCAGTTAGAGTTCTTTGGGTTTCTCTTTTTTTTAGGGCCGAGTACACACTCATTTCACATTGATTTTACGCTTTTCTGTCAGACTCGTCTACCCGGGCTTTAATATTAATTGCTATCTATGTCCTGAGTTTATTTACTTGCTTACTTTACTTACTTAGTTTACTTACTTACATTCCTTCCTTTACTTACTTAGATTATTTACATTACTTATTTGCTTTAGTGAATATCTACTTTGTTTACTTTACTTACTCACTTAATTTTACTTACATGCTTTACATTATTTACTTATTCACTTTAATACTTTATTTACCTTACTTACATACTTAATATTACTTTATTTACTTTACACATTTACTTTATTTACCTTACTTTACTTACATTATTTACTTACTCACTATATATAATACTTTCTTTATTTACTTTACTTACATGCGTTACTTAATATTACTTTATTTACCTTAATTTATTTACTTTACACATTTACTTTACATAACATTACTTTATTTACTTTACACATTTACTTTACTTGATTTACATACATACTTAATTTACTTTCTCACTTAATACTTGCTTTATTGACTTTACTGACTCAATTTGCTTAAGACTTTCTTTACTTTATTATACACTTTATCACTTAATTTACTTTATTTGCTTGCTTGTTTATTTTTCTTAGCATTTTAAGTGCATTCTGTGTGCAAAGAGCATCACAACAGAAAGTCGTGGAGTTGTGTGTGTTCGAAGGGCACAGCTTACTGATGAAGGACACACTGTAACTGGGATGCCAGTAACACCGTGTCCTTCAGCAACATCCTTTGAACGTGTGTGTGTGTGTGTGTGTGTGTGTGTGTGTGGCCTCGAGCCTCCCTCGAGGTGATGAACTGAAAGTGAAAAGTCTCAGACCCTTTCTTTAAAGCAGGCCTGTCACTACACCACCATGAGGAAATCTGAAGAACTGTTATCGTTAACGTTAAGCTACACCGGCACGAGCGACTGCAACATACAGTTGCAGCGACTAGCTGTAAGCGGCGGCCCTTTTAACGGAGAGAATCAGGAGAACGATATTATACCAGATTAGCGTGAATAACTCAGAGCCTAAAAAGTGTATTGCTGTAATCCCAGTGTTTTCCCACGAGCTAGTCCAAGAGGCTTAATCAGGACTCCAGAGCTCACTGGATTACGCTGAAACTGAGAGGGCTTAATGGGCCTTTGTGTGTGTGTGTGTGTGTGTGTGTGTGTGTGTGTGTGTGTGTGTGTGTGTGTGAGAGACTCCACCACTGACACAATAGTGTCAAATACTTGCAGACGTAAGGGCTTCCTTTCACACACACATAATGATCGAGGCTTGAAGGATGTGGTCCTGCCTCCATTTTCCCACATCTCCATACTAATTTTAATTTGGTGTCTGTAAAGGGAAAATAAATGTACTCTTAAAGAGAATAAACAGCAATTATGAAATCAAGGACGATGGAAAAACCTTTTTTGAATAAATATTAATTCAGCAATTGTGTGCATTTTGCATGTCCATGATGATCTTTACTGAAGGAGATCATCGTAACAGAAGTTGCATTTTAAAAGTATATTGTACTTTAAAAAAACAACAACAACATCATCGTGGTCATGCTAATGCGGAAACAAGGTGTGCCGCTGGCTTCGTTAAGCGTACTTGTGCTTTCTCCTCAGGGCCGACGAGATCGAGATGGTCATGACCGATCTGGAGCGGGCCAATCAGGTAAGACGTGATCTTTCGGGATGCGAGTTATTAAATCATGAGTTCATATCCTGACAGCTGTTCATTGGCCTAATGCAGGAAGCTCTGACCTAATGCGCTGACATCACTTCTGCTATCAAAAGCTTAGTCAGACGTTTGCGTGTTAGGAATGTTTATGAAAGCAGTCCATTTATCTGAGAAGGATTTTTTATTTTTTTTTCCAGGGCATTTCGACTCAAAACTAAAAAGTAAAGCGTCTGCAGCAAACTGATCAAAATAAGATTCAAGCACCATATATGAATGATTTTTGAGTCACATTTTTAGGTAACGTGTATCACATCGAACAAAAGTGTCGAGTGTGAGCAGTGAGTAAGTGAGTGGGTGGGGGAGGGTGCACGGTGTTGAATGCGAAGGTCACAGATTTCGCTTAACCTGTGCTAGTTTTTGAGAGGATGTCCGAGAAACCCTCAGGTCTCTCAAAGCCTGTAAATTGCCAAAAGACACGCACCCAACAACATCAGGAGGCAGACTGTTCCAAATCTTCGCAGCAATGTGGAGAAAGCATCCATGAAGTGGGTCCTGGCTCTTGGAGTGGACAGAGCATGCTGGGGTGTCGAGACACAATCATAAAACTCCTAAGTACTGAATGTCCCCTCAGAAACATTTGAAGGATATGTGTTTGAGTTTGTCTATGAGCTCACATGCACACCCAATGGTCTGCTCTAGTAGTTAGTGGAATATATTGGGAATTTTAACGGGAACTTGTCGTGTGTCCACAGAGAGCAGAGACAGCTGAGCGAGAGGCCGAGTCACTGAGGGAGCAGCTCACATCAGCTAACAAGTCCCTGCAGCTGGCCACACAGATCCAGAAAGCTCCGGATATGGTACCAGCTTCAAACACTTCCTCACTACACAATTTTGTAGTAGTTCTGAATATGCAAACACTTCCTATCTAATCCTTGGTCACTAATATTGTGTGTGTGTGTGTGTGTGTGTGTGTGTGTGTGTGTGTGTGTGTAGGAGCAGGCGGTGGAGGTGGTGTCACGTTCCAGTCTGGAGGCTGAGCTGAGTGCTAAGGAGCGGGAGATGGTGCAGCTGGTGGAGGATGTGCAGAGACTGCAGGCCAGTCTGGCCAAACTGCGCGAGAACTCTTCCACCCAAATCAGCCAGCTAGAGCAGCAGCTCAGTGCCAAGAGCGCCACACTCAAGGTCCTCTTACAAACCCCAAAACACACACACCCACACACACACAGAACATTTCCATCCTTATAATGAAACAGGTTTCTATCCCTCAGTCATCCTCAGTCTTATCCGTTTGAACAAGAAGACATAGCTGAGGCAATTACAAAATATAACACACCATTCTTGACCTCTTTTGACTCACCAATATGTGTGTATAATCACCTACATTACAGCGGTTCTTCAGTACTTCAAAGAACGAGGGGGTTATAGGGACAGGGTGTTTTTCTCAACACGAATACACTTATCATTGGCAGTAGGAACAAATCTATTGGACTGTGAATCAATGATGAACTACGTAGTTAGTTAAAGTCTGTTAATTTTTATATATATAGCACTTTTTGTACTTTAAAGCCATGGTGTTTCTAAAATATAAACCAGACCAACAACAATGTAAAATGAATGATCTACTTTATAACTTTAAAAGACTAAGATTGCATTGAATGTAGAGTTCTTGTACACGCAGAAAGGTTGGAAGAGTATTGTACCTTTCACAGCTGGACACTTATTTTGGGAATAGTATGACTTTTCATGACTAAGTTTATGCCTTTTTAAAAATAAGAAAGAAAGTCTTAAAAAAAAAAAAAAAAGAAAAAGAAAGAAAAGGAAAGAAACAAACAGAAAATGCCAGGAATCCTCAAAAGGAGGTAAATTAAATGAATATCCATTTAATAAATATAAGAAGTGATGCCATGAAGTGAAGCTTTAAAAAGTATAAATATTCGGGTGTCCATTTTTTCCCAGTAACATCGTTTGTCAAATGTCTCATTTCCTTCTTCATGATACAGTTAATGTCATCTAAAAACAAGAAATGTAAGTATGGAA
This sequence comes from Cranoglanis bouderius, assembly GCA_023630585.1. Lineage (NCBI taxonomy): Eukaryota > Metazoa > Chordata > Actinopteri > Siluriformes > Cranoglanididae > Cranoglanis > Cranoglanis bouderius. The sequence continues at coordinate 4,888,051 of CM042571.1, forward strand.
ATGTTTCCACCAGGAAAAAGGCCAGGAACTCCCTCAATAGGAAAATGCGAAAATTTATCAGCAAGGTGAATAAATATAAAATAGCAAAAAAATAAATACATTTATAAATATTCAACAATTAATTAAAAAAAAAAAAAAAAAAACAGGTTAAAGTTTACAAAAATAAATAAATTTTTGGAAAATACAATCTGAGCAAATGTTCTGGATTCCCCCCCCCAACGAAAAATCTACGAGCCATCAATCGTAAGTCGAAATGTGAGGTTAATAAATGATAAGAAATGATGGTAAAATTATAATGAATAAAATCAAGCGCAAACTAATAAACTAAGTGGATTCATTTAGCTGTATGTTAAAGCCTAGACTTTAAAGGCATGTTTGAAAACTTTTACAGTACCAGAATTATGAAACTGGTTCAAAATACTTGAGCCAAATTCTTGACTCTAGCATGTGAACTACTTCACTTGCTAACTAGCTCTCAGAATAAAGGACCAAAGTTACATCAGTGCCAGGTTTTAAAGAAATACCCATCAATATAAAATCCAATTTGAACACAAAAACCGTGATTACAGTGACTTGAGTCCTCGGGCCTATAGGTGGCCTATATCTAGCACTTTTTATTAAGCTGATGGAGTATTGGATGATGAAGGGGGGACTCTCCGAAGGGGAAATAGCAAGGGGAAGAAGGCACACTAAAAACAGCGCTTTTTCCATTAATAAAGCTCAAGAAAATTTGGATTGATGTTTGAGCGCACCCCCCCCCACCCCCTTCTACTCTCACTTCTCTTTTTCCTCCTTCCTCATCCCCGCGTTCCTGGTGCGCGCACAGCAACTGGAGGAGAAGTTGCAGGAGCAGGCCGACTACGAGGAGGTGAAGAAAGAGCTGAGGTAGGCTTGGAGCTGCCTCGTTAATTTGCAGCGCATTAAGACTTACATGCTTAATAAAGCGCAGCCTTTTCATTAGCCCCTCATCCACCCTCAGAGTTGTGCTGCAAAATGCCAGATCAGTCATTATGATTAATCAGCACTCCTATTTAGCATTCTTATATAAAGTATGTGTTGTGAGTGAAATGATGCTTGGGTAACTAGGTTAGCGGTGCATAAAGCTCTGACGAGGGCTTATCAGTGCACTGCTGATCTTTGATGGACGTCCAGCTTTCCTGACTTGCGTGTGTTTATAGATCTTTAGTGAATAGGTTTTTTTATTCAAACAGCAGGCTTTTTTTCCCCCCCACTGACGTGCCTTTAAGTCCCCGTGCTGATTGCATCTCTGAAAGCATTCCTCAGTAATGCCACCTGAACTGATCTGATCTGGCTGTGAACACGGTCACGCCTCTTATTTAAATGAATATAATAACAGGAGCAGGATCAGAAAGTCAGAAAGGTCATAATTGAGTGCATATTTATTTATCTGTGTGTGTGTGTGTGTGTGTGTGTGTGTGGGGATCTGGATATTTCTGACCAAACCGTTTTCTCTACAGTATCCTGAAGTCCATGGAGTTTGGGCCGTCTGACGGCGCCACAGCGCAGGTAACTGCAAAGCTCAATGAAAGCCTCGTGACACCAAGATCATTGTCAAATGCTAGAAAAATGGTAGAGAATCACGCTTAACACTCATGTAAGATCTCTGCCAGGACTTTATAGTGCTCTCAGAAATCTTGGCCCAAAAGAGATGAGATGAACGGCACCAAATAATAATAATAATAATAAGCTTTTACCATAGTGTCGAGATTTTTAGAGATTTTATCACAGACGTGCCTCTAAATCCAAACACAGCCCGGAAAGGCAGAATCGAGGCACTTTATAAGGATGTGTTAGTCAAACAGCATAAATACACTGAGCTATTAAAACATCAGTAACAGGACAGGGCGGAGACTAGACCAGGAACTGAACCTAAACAAAGTAGAGGAGCTGTGAGGAGATGACGATTGTGACAGGGTCTTTTGGGTTTTTGTGTGTGTGTAATCCAAAACAAGCTAAAAAGCCAAAACGTTTAACTAATTTCTGTTTTAAAGAGTCGTGTGTTCTGTATTATACACTGAATATTACATTACATTACATTATACTATATGCTCGCCTCACGGCCTCACATTCGCAACAGAATAGGGAAAAATGTGATCTCATTGACCGTGGCATGGTTGTTGGTTCCACACAGGCTGGTTTGAGTGTTTCAGAAATTGCTGATCCCCTGGGATTGTCACACACAGCGGTCTCAAAATTGTGCAAAAAAAACCCCCAATAAAAACATCCAGCGAGCAGCGGTTCTGCATACGGAAGCAGCCTGTTGATATGAGAGGTCAGACGAGAATAGCCAGACTCGGTTGAGCTGACAGGAACTCAAATAACCACTCTTTACAACTGTGGTAAGCAGAAAAGCATCCCCGAACGCAGAGCGCATGTCGAACCTTGAGGCGGACAGCGCCAACAACCATGCCACGGCTAAAGTCACTGAGATCACAGCTATCATAGGCCGACTATTTGGGAGGTATTAATAAAAAAATAGTCATCTTGTGGGTTTACAGAGGAGTCGGCAAAAGACTTTTGGAAGCGAAATCTCATTAATAAAGACAGCTTTGATGGTTGGTGTTTTCTTAACACATCACTGGACTATACAAAGCGCACCACATTGTACTCAAAGCCTGACTCTGTTCCTCCATCTCAGGACTCGTCTAAACCGCTGGAGGTGCTACTGCTGGAGAAGAACCGCAGTCTTCAGTCCGAGAGCGCTTCTCTCCGCATCGCCAACACCGAGCTGAGCGGTAAGTCTGTCCAGAAGAGCCCACACGGGCTCAGAAAAGGATGCACACGATGCAGAAAGTTATCTTTCATGTGGAATCGGCCTCCGAAAGCCGAACCAGTAAATCAGCTCCTGCGTATATTTTCATATAAACACCTGTACAGTTGTTTTTAGTTTGGGGTTTTGGAGTGCACCCCTACAATCAAACGGTGAACGTGGTTGATTTCGAATAAAATAATGCACACTGAGCTATTACCTGGGTATTACAGGATGTTTTTGAGACTGTGGGAAAAGGGTGGAACAGATTAATGCTGTTAAAATGGAGGCACTTATTCTGAGCTGTTTTTCCTGTCGGGGGGGGGGGGGGGGGGGAATGGCCCACTTCAGCACTTTGCTACATCAGTCATGCCTCTTTTGATAATTGCTCATCAGCAGATGTGCGTTGACATTTCGAGCAGGACTGACTATAGTCCCTCCTTCTCTCTTTCCCCATGATATCTCGATCATAAATAAATGCATACGCTTACCGACCACTTTATTAGGAACATATGTTCACCTGCTCATTCATGCAGTTATCCAAGCAGCCGATCACGTGGCATTAGTGCAGTGCTTTAAAATCGTGCAGATGGAGGTCAAGAGTGTCAGTTAATGTTCACATCGAACATCAGAATGAGGGAACAATGTGATCTTAGTGAGTTAGACCATTGCACGGCATGTAACCGCCTTAGATTGCTGTTCTTGGCTGACAGGAGTTGAACCCGATGTGGTCTTCAGCTGTCGTAGCCTATCCACCTCGAGGTTCGGTTTGTTGAGGTGCTTTTCTGCTCAGCGCAGTTGTAAAGAGTGGTTATTTGAGTTACCGTAGCCATCAACAATGTGTTTTCGCCCACCGAACTGCCACTCACCGAAGCTCTTGACCTCTATCTGCATGATTTTATGCATTGTGTTGCTGCCACATGATTGGCTGACTGTATAATTGCATGAATGAGCAGGTGTAGAAGGGTTCTTAATAAAGTGGTAAAGATTGCAGATATACAGTTGTACCCTTTTATATGCTTTACCCTACCCTGCTTTGATATTTGATAAGTTGGTGTCATACATCTGCACAAACATATAGGGTTCCATTCTGTCCTACTTCAGGTTGATAATTTTTTTTTTTTTTGTAACTTTTTTTTTTTTTTTTTTTTTGGTTGTGGTTTACAAGCTCTGACATTTAACAATGTTGGTTTGCATGCGTGAGTGGATGAGAAAAAAAAACGTTAAGAGCGTTTGCTTTGGGGCTGCATAAACAGGATATTTACATAGTGCTCAGAGCCTTGCATAAAATTACCATAATTGACAGGTCGCTATGGCCTAACCTCATCACATCCCTCTAATTTAAAGCGCCCTTTGGTCGTTTGCGTACATGAAATGGATTTGTTGATTATTCTGATTAACATCCACTCTTCCAAAAAGAGATACTTTTAAGGGTATTTAGCGAGGCTTTTCACAGGAGCTTTTGCATTCAGGTGGGTAGGGTCTCCGTTTTCCGTTGTACCTCATCGTACTCAAACACGTAACACAACGTGAGATCCATGGAAAAACTGTTTGCTTGTTTAAGCCCCTAAATTTTCCCCTCAAACTATTCACCTCAGAGAAACGTCCACCCGTGTTGAGATCTAAAGTGTACCCGTGTGCAGTTTACATTCGACCTACAGTGGCATTTGAATATTTCATTGGTTCGCATGAGGTCATACAATGAATATTCACCATTTTAACACATAACCTTTATTAAAACTGTGCAGTCTTGCTGATGTTCAGGTTTTTCCTAGTGATTCTTACCCCCCCCCCCCCCCCCCCTTGCTTTTTATTTATTTTTATTTTTTTAAAACAAAAAGTTTTATTGTGTGCACTTAACAACACCAAAGTGGCTCGCTTGAATAGTTTTTATATACACAAAATGTAATCACTCTGAGAACTGAAAGAGTCATGAAGACTTCATCGGCAGAGACTGTTTTGTGGTAATGAGCTTGAATCCCGTCAGCCGTGTAGGAGGAGGAACAGGAATGGACATTTATAAAGTCAGAGTTGGCCACCAGAGTTGCACTGCTCAACAGCCCGAGCCAAAGACTGGATTTTTTTTTTTTTTTTTTTTTTTTTTTTTTTTTTTAAAAGCACCTGTTCTGCTTCTCCTCACTGATTGCAGCGGATCTGGATGGCAGTGTCACTTTGCATGGTGGCCATTATTGTGTCAGAAGTCTTTGTCCTTCCATGCTGTTGCTTACAAGAAAGGTGCAAACTACAAATGCATGGGCGGTTTGTCTGGGGGGCTTGGCAAAAAAAAAAAAAAAAAAAAAAAAACACCTAGTAACACAGATTTATAATCTTTTCTCTTTTGTACATTAAAATAAATACCAAAAAAAGAACACCTTGTCTTTTGTCAGACCCCTTTTTTTTGTTAACTCCCCCATAATGCATTTTGTTTGCCCTTTCTTGTAGGGTCAGCCAGCCAGAAAGTGAAAGAAGAGACCGCGCCACACGTCCCCACCTCTGTCAACTCAGCCCCACCCCCTCCCGCCCCTTCTCCACTCCTGGGTCGCCCAGGAGTAGGCCCGAACTCCGCTGGCCCGCCCCCGGAGTCACCCACTGCTAGCAGCGCTAATGGCGGACATGCTTTCTCACCGGCGCTGGACCTCTACAGTACCGCTTTCCCCCTGGCGAGCAAGGTGGCACTGGGCTCACTGCTGCAGCGCCAGCTCATGCACACCTTCTACTCCAAAGCGCTGCAGGACTTCAGCCACACCCACTACACACCCCTGGCACTGGCACCCGCTCCCCCGCGTCAGCCCTGTGCCAGCCCGGACACCAACGGCACAGCGCCGTCGCCCAGCCGCTCAGAGGGCGCAGGCAGCACTTCCGAGGGTGAGGATATGGACACAGCAGAGATCGCACGCCAGGTCAAAGAGCAGCTGATCAAGCACAACATTGGGCAGCGAGTCTTTGGGCACTACGTGCTGGGCCTGTCGCAGGGGTCCGTCAGCGAAATCCTGGCACGCCCCAAACCCTGGAGCAAGCTCACCATCCGTGGCAAGGAGCCCTTCCATAAGATGAAGCAGTTCCTCTCGGACGAGCAGAACATCTTGGCACTGCGCAGCATCCAGGGCAGGCAAAGAGGTGAGCAATACCTCTCCTAAATGAAACGCTTTTTTTTCCTGTAGCTTAAGTCTGTTATTAGCAGCATGCCTTATCAGTCATCAAGGTCACAAGAGCGGTTTATTTGTGCCTTTTGTAAATGCTGTTTGATAGGAAGGTGGGTGGTCATGTCAGTATGGGAGGGGCATCAGACACACACACACACACACACACACACACCACACCCATTCATTATCAAAGTCTATCTTCAACTGCAGTCATTTAACCTTTTCCTCACTGTTCTCTAAGAGTATCCCACGTCAGTCCGTGAATACAATACATCTAATGACCAAGATGACTGACAAAACCAGATAAACATGTTGCTAATGATCAATTTGAGCTAGACAAAAGCAGTGTAACATTCAGCATGTCACCATTCATTAATTGACAAATCAGAATTGGCTCCACTTTGGTGCCAAGCATGCCATGTCCTCGTGATCTGACAATGCAGAAATCAAGACACATTAGTACATTATTGCCTGGGTATTAAAACTGGCATTTCCAGTTAACATTCTGAATAGACTTAATTAACGAACAGTTGCTACTTTGAAGTTTAGAAATGTACAGCATGTACCATATACCATGATGAACTGGTTTCTCCTCCTGTGCTTATCGATTCAACTGTCAGTTTAGATCCTTCACATCTTTTCCATCACAACTCATTTCCGCATGACCAAGCTTCCGATCGTCCTTCAGGCTCCGCCGCCTGTCCTCACCACACACTAATCAATACCGAAACCTTTTACTGATCAATAATATTGACCAAGAGGGAAGGTAACAGTAAGGTCCGGGGAGTTTTGTTCCACGTCACCTGCACCAGTCTGTGCTGAGCTAGGATCATCTTAATTATCAAAAGTAAAGTGTCCAAACTGATCTCAGGTCAATGTCAAAATGCTATCGTATATATAAAGGTTCAAGGTGCAAGAACCTAGGCTGAGTTGGGTTGGGTTGCATTTGATTGGAGAAGGTCTTGGAGTGGAGGCCTTGGTGAAGTAACCGAGCTTGACTCCTGCAATGGCCAGTGATGGTCTCACTAATTTTGGTTAGCGTATCTCCCAATTGCTCAAGTGTTTGAACTCTTTAAATGTTTTCTTAAAAACTGCGATGGCCACTCCTTTTAAGTCTGAGGTCTAAACTCTAAACTGAGGGTTTGCAGTCATATTTTTTCATGTTTGCATTTAGAAATGTGTTTCCTTTGACAGTATTCTATTTGGAAGATAACGTTACCCCAGTCCTTACTTCAAACATGTCATTTGGAGTCCCTAGTGGTCAAGCATGCCTTGAAGGTATTAGCCTCAACCGGTGAACCGACACAAACATCCTCAGTAGATTTTTTTTTTGGTGTGGAACTTGAATCAGGTCCATTGTCAGTCATTTCCAACCCGTTCTCCACTCCACCCTCCTGGCCGTGCTAGCGTTCAACGTTCCGGTCAACCACACGTACCTTCTTTCATCTTGTCGTCCATTTTTTTTTCCTGTCGTTTATTTTGACAGAGAGCCCAGGCCAGGCCCTTAGCCGCATGTTTCAGGAAGGCCCGAAGCGGAGAGCCGGCTCGGAAGGCGCCCCGCGGACAGGTGTGTCCCCTAGTCCATTTTTTCCTAGTTTATTAGATAGTTAAGTGTGGCCAAGGTCCTCTGGTGACCTCCCCTTACCTTTCGCGCTCTTATAATTGGTACAGCTATGGCCGTAGTGTTCAAGTATAGGTTTGAAACTGATGCTTGTGTCAGTGCCTAAAGCCAGTTTTTTTTTCTTCATGCACTTAATCAATGTGTATAATAGGATAAATCAGATAGAGAGAAAACTACCTGACCTTGATACTGAGTTGATTTTTCAGAAAAAAGTCCTCTTGACTATCTAATTGTGCATGGTGTCTAATGTCAGGTGGCGTGGAATCTTAAGGTCAACCACGATTGCATCTGTACCTAAAGAATAGCACAGAAAAACATGTAGGTTTTTATCCTCTGTGGGTTTTTCAAGTTCTTTCCTGTGGTGTGCAAATGGATCACAGGCACCTCCAGCACAGCGCTCACCACATTGACTGCCTGATTGACGTCAGGCCAAATTCCCAATATATAATTTAGGTATTTTAATGAGGGCCCATTTGTGAGGGCTGGGTGGCGTCAAATAGCCCTTTCTAACAAGCGGGTGTTACACAAATACCTTACTCGGTCAAATAAACATGCCAGTTTGCTTATTTGGTTTTTCACTGGTGGCCCAAAACTAATATTTGAAGCCACAGGGAAGACTTTTAAACTATGATAAAAGTATATTGTTGAATAGATGGCTTACAAGGGAGGATAGTGTTTTAAAGAACTCTGGTGGTTGACTTGAGCACAGCTGGATTCCACTTTACATACAGCCTGTTACTTCTAGAACATGCCCTCCATCATTTCGGATGTTACCACATGCGCACACATTTTGAAATGTACTAGAAAAGGAGCAGCTCATCAGTTGGATGTTAAAGCAATAAGAATCGATATAAATGTTCTCCATAAGTTCACAATTGCAATCCTGTTTCTATTGTTGCTACTCAAAGAATTGTTGTTTTAGAACAGTGGCTTACTCGATTTATTTTGCTGTTCTTGCTGTATCTTGCTGTTCTCTGTTCTCATCTTTTCCTCCATTTCCTCTACCTTTTTCCTAGGCAACATTACGACCCGTATCCGCACACCCGAAAGCGGCTCTGACGAAGCCATCAAGTCCATCCTGGAGCAAGCCAAGCGTGAGCTGCAGGTCCAGAAAGCAGGCAAGTCTTGATCTCCCTTTCCCACACAAACTATTAAAATTCCAAAATGTTGTCCTAACTTGCTTTGTTTCCCCATCAAACAGCTGACACATCCCTGCCTCCATCCTCATCCAGTGGAGGAGGAGGAGGAGGAGGAGGAGGTTCAGACGAGGCCATCCGCTCCATCCTGGAGCAGGCACGGCGTGAGATGGAGGCCCAGCAGACTTCCTTGTCCTCCTCGTCTTCATCGTCATCCTCTTCCTCCATCTCCTCCTCCCTCTCTCAGTGCGACCTCTCGTTATTGTCGCCCAAAGTGTTGGCGCCATCACCACTGGGTGCCCCCCTGACCACCTACAGCCCACTGGTGCTGGGCTTGAAGAAGCCTCCTCCTCTGCTTTCCTGTTCATCCTCCTCACCCTCCTCACCTTCTCCGTCCCCTTTACTTGACTTCAGCAGCATTAAGAAGGAGCGTCCAGCATCTCCAGGCCAGGATGGAACCTCCAGGGTTCAGTGGAGGGAGCAGTGGTGGAACAACTCGCAGCAAGAGCGCAGAGCAACTAGCCTGTCTGATGAGAACCACAGCCTGGAGGACTCCAAGGAGGTGAGGAGACCCGCTTTGACTTTGTTACGGGCAGGTAGCAAATTGGTTCCAAGGAAGACGAGTGGTTCTCGGTGATGTGCATGGCTATTGGAAGCACGTCAGTAAATATGAGCTACTCATGCATGACTAAGTAAAAGCTTGCGTTGGTCATACTTGTGCATGGCTAAAAATTATTCTGTAACAAGGCTAACTGGTAGCCAAGAGCCTCCATTGCTTTACTGTGCATGGCAAAGGGAATGGCTTTGAGTGTTACTGCTACCTTAAGTTTTTGAGTGTTGTATCAACCTATAGATATCATTATTTTAGGTAGTTCAGTGGTAAATGTCTGTCCTAAGAGCCAGAAGGTTTCACAGGTATATCAGAGAGTCTTTTTTTGGACCATTGAACAAAATGTTTAGGGTCCCTTTATTCCTTCCATACCAAACGTTCCACATGCAGTGGACTCTTAGAGGCCAGTTAACTACCACACACTCATTAAAAATCTCAAAAGAACATAGATCTGTTGCTGCCAGTTGAGGGTGTGTTCACACTTGCACGTTTTCTCAGACGCGAGGCAACTTGTATCCGAAGCGGTGCAGTCCAGAGACCCAGTCTTTGGTCTCCTTGAAACTGGTGGTCTGGCGTGTACTTTAAGTTAACTCAGGTGCAGAGTAGAGGGGTCCAGGCATCGAATAACATGATTGGTTAAACTTGTCACTTTACTTCCTGTTTCAGCTTTTACAGTAGCAGGGAAAAGAACGTTGTGGTCCACAGAGGAGGCGTAACACCTTCTTGATATATGGAGTGAAGGTGGCATTCAAGCAAAAGTAATTTAATCTGTTAGAAACATGGAATTTTGTCTATGAGAGCCAAATTGATCAAGGTTTGGAAGGAACTTGTCCTTGCAGTGATAACATCCTCCCGAGAATCAAGGCCAAAGTTGGTTCTGGTACAGCCTCAAGTACGAAAACACCCTTAATGACAAGATAGAGAGACTGTGAGTAAATGTCACATGCACAGAGCTGTGACGTTGGAGCTGAATCTCAAACGTGATGCCTGCCAAGGTTTCCATTTGAGGAAAACAGTGCTGCACAATGGCACAGATACTTTTATACGTGTAGTAATTTTAAATGCACTACTGTGAGATAGAAGTTATGCAGTTATTGTGAGTAGGATTGTTTAGCATCGATACTTGCCTAATGAGCACATGTGAGCACTCCAGATAAAGATGCTTGCTAATTGCTAGCTTGCTAATAATGAATGAAATCTAGCATTGGAAATCGTATCCTGCTACCTCAGTAATTTGGTTACCAAAAAATACGGTTGACAGTAATGTTTAAAGTGGTATTGTCCACTGTGTAGCCAGCAAAATGGCCTTGGTTGACGTTCCTTTCCCCACGATGCCCATCTCCTACCCTGTACTGGATGGTACTGACTGATGCTGGCCCCTCCCCTCTTTGTGTGTCTCTGTGCCAGACGCCCCCCCGGCTGCTCGATGCCCCTCAGTACTGGAGCGAGTGGCACCACGCCGGCTCCGCCTACCCGGAGCTCAGCGGCACCCGCGTGCCAAGGCCGGCCAGAGCGCCCGTGCCCCCGCTGGCGCCCGAGCAGTGCCAGCTGTTCTCATGCCGCGAGCTGGACACGGTGGAGCTCACCCAGCTGGTCAAAGAGAAGCTAGCCAAGAGTGGCGTATGCCAGCGCTTGTTCGGAGAGAAGGTCTGCGTGCCCCTGTCTCCCTCTCTATCTCTCTCCTCTCTGTCTCTGCATCCCTAACTTTCTTACCCCCACTTACCATCTTAGCACCCACTAACTCCCTCTTCCTACTCACACATTGTCTGTAAAATCTGCTCCACTAGAACAGTGAAATCCGTCTACAATTGCCAGTAATTTAAATCTGAGATCTCAGAGCAAAATCTCAGTTTAAAGTCGCCGAGTGTGATCGATGAGAAACCGTTGCAGTCTGTTTTGAGGGATGTTAGTGTTCCATCCTTCTACAAATGAAGCGTTCCTCAGACGACGACTTTGTTTTTTGAGGGATGCTAAAACGTGTTGGTTCCTTTCACCACATGTGGCTCAGTCATCCACAGAGACCCAAATGAGTCATTCGGCTTCGTCTCGGGCTCCTGTCCTTGTCCATCAGGTTCAGCAGCTCTGCCTTCCCGCATACAGCCTACAGCCTGAACTGGATTCAATTATGTCACACTGCAAACCAAATTACTTTCCTATGGGCTGCCTAATTCAATAACTGCATGAGTTTAGGTTAAATTGTACCTTGTTTTCACAGAGTTTGTGCGTTAAAACTGGCCTTTGTCTTATTGAATTTGTATAGGAAGAAAGTCTCAGTTAGCAGTCTTGCTTTCCTCTCAATCAAAGCCCCAGGGAATTTAAATGCGTGACTGCAGACTCAATAAGTATGAAGAAGTGACCCTTTTTAATGTAAACTGGAGGGGCTAGTTTTGGGTAAAGCTTGCATAGGTGTCACCCTCATCACCAGTCTTACCTTTATCGAAACCACGCTTTCCTGCTTTAACAGTTTGAGCAGACTAGCGAGTCAGAAGCAAACCAGCACACAAAAGCTAACCTGTAAACTTGGGTAAACTGGTGGTGGATACTCTGTGTAGGGTTGATTCTTTTTTTTTTTGCTTGCGCAGTCATGTTTAGTTCTGCTTGACTGGTATAGCAGGCTGAAAGTCTTAGACACATTTCTATCTTGTTTTTTTTGTTGTTTTTTAAAAAAAATTATTTACACTTTATACTGGGTGTGTATTAACACTTAAACCTGGGCTAAGCTTGTACGAAGTAAAGGCTGCGCTTCTCTCTAGGGTTTTTCATTTGGTGATCTGCATGTTACTAACTGTTCACTCCTGATCTAACCTGAACGCATGGTCACTCACAAGCCATCGTAAGGACTTTTTTTTTGGTAAACATGTTGCCCATGTTAACAGTATAGTAACGTCTTTTCTCATTTGTGTCTGACTCAGGTACTAGGACTGTCTCAGGGGAGTGTAAGTGACATGCTGTCTCGTCCCAAACCATGGAGCAAGCTGACCCAGAAAGGTCGCGAGCCCTTCATCCGGATGCAGCTGTGGCTGAACGGCGAGTTGGGACAGAACTCGGTGAATCAGCCAGGACAGACGCAAGGTAAAAGGCACACCAGTTAACTGCAGGCCTCTTTAATGCTCAGTGTTCATTGCTTAGTTGAGTTAGACTCTGTTGATTTGACTTCAGTGGTTAACTGTTGAGTAATATATGACGCTGCGCCTCACAGCTCCAGGGTCCATGGTTCAGTCATGGGTTCTCCAGTTTCCTTTCACCTCCCAGAAAACATACCAGTAGGTAGACTGGCAAATATATATTGCCCCTAGGTATGAACATTTGTGTGAATGTGTGTGTGCATGGCACCTTTCAATGCCAGTGTGTATTCCCTCCTCATGTCCAAAAACTAGCTAGATCTATTTTAGGCAGTGGCTCACAAGTTTCCTAAGCTGAAATGATATGATTATTAAACATATAAAGACTTATAAAAAAAAATTACATACTGCACCTTTAAAATGTCATGCATATTCAGAAAACTGGCAATGTGATTTGAAAATCACATTTTCAAATCAGGCTGAAAAGGCTGAAAACCCTATATACGAGGCAGAAGTGTCGTTTTGTTTATTGACGGATACCGGGCCTGTGTTAGCTTCATCGTCTTTCTCGCACGCTAAAAAAAATCCAAACACACGTTTCAATATACTGAAGGTCACGAGGTCATCGTCCGTCACAGCGCACTCCGTCCCAGGGGAGTCTGCTTCACACTCTGTCTGGACACCCAAATTGGTTTTCTGTCACACTCACTCAAACACGTTTCTCCTTTCTCTCCTCCGTCCTGGTGTTTAATAAATCTTTCTCATTTGTCACACTGTAGTTCAGTCCTTATTACATACACTGTTTCCTCTGGCACTTTACATGTGCGCACACAGCCCAAAGGCCAGATTAATACACGCTTCCTTGATGCTAAGCAATCCCAGAGCTATATCCAGTACACACACACACACACACACACACACACACCCCAAAATATGATAGTATATAGTATACTATAGTATCGTAGTCCTATATAACAAGCTGTACAGAAAATATTGTGGTTCTCAAATAGAAGTTGATTTGTTTTTGTTATTTCAGAGTCTCTGTCCGTACCATACCGATACATCATCCCAGCCCCAACACACGTGAGATTAAGAAGGAAATAAAAAAATGAGACAGAAAAAAGGACAGAGACGGGTTAAATGAAGCAGGGAAGCAGGCTTCACCCCAGGCCACACCGCTATTTTTTCTTTTTTTTTTTTCTTTTTTTTTTTTTTTTTGGGCAGGGGGGTGGTGGAGGGGGGGATGGACAGAGAAATGCAGGAGCAATGGAGAGGAAGATGAACAGAACGAACCCAAAGACGCTCTATAGCGCTGCCCTAATCAATTACTCCCATGGTAACAATGATGCACGGTAATTACCAAATCCCCTCAGCCTACCATTCTCCAGTCGCTCATTTACATGCAAATGATCGCCCAATCGCAGGCCACGCTGAATAGATTAGGAGCGAGAGGACTCATGTCTTCATGTCCAGGCTCTTAGGTAGGCTCTATTCCTCCAACCAGAATCTTTACCTAATCGATATCACAGAGAGTGTAGAAAGAGACGAGAATGAAAAAAGCAGAGTAATTAAAAATGAGGCATATTAAAGGAGTACTCCTCTTGTTTAATAGCCCTGTCCACCACTGTACAGTCCTTCCAGGATTTAGCGATTGTGCGATTGCAGAAATTGACACAAAATCAAGGAAACCTTTTTTTCCGCAGATTTGGGCCGAGACGCGTCATGTGACGTCATCACGACACGCATTCAGCGAAAGCCCTCCTCGATTCACGTGCATCAAACATGAGTACAGCTAAAAGGTCTCATTTACCAGCAAACATCACTGCGGAAGAGCGTGCAAAACAATTTCATGCGATTGCGATTTCGCCAATTCAAGTAGTTTTCCCCAAAAAAGCACGAAAAATACTCCACAAATTCTGAAAGAAGCTGCAGCAAAATCAAGCATTTTTGGCCACAGCCATCCCAAAAAAACTACACAGCTATGTTGGTGCCACTTCTTTACCTCTGAAAGCACTGATTGGGGCTCAGGCAAGACATAAGGAATAAAACACTTTGAGTCATGATGTTATAGGAAAACAGTCAATGATTAGGGTGGTGTTATTGCTCCCTCAAGTTGATTATTTTTCAGAAACATGACTCAAAGTGTTTTATTCCTCTTATACCACAGAAATTTGCCAATGATTCAAACGTTTTTATTAATGAATGAACCACGTCATACTTTTTTTTATTTTTATATCCATTTATAGATACATTTAATGTTGTGGAGTTCATACACTCCTGTCCTGAAGACTTTCCCATGTCAGAAAACTGAGTTACAGCTTTACTGCTACAAAGCGCCGACACTGGAGACTCTGCTAGACGTGGTGTTTTAATCTGTTTATGCACAGCATCTTCCATACAAACCCTGTGTAAGCTGTTACTATAAAAACAATAACACATTCATATTCGTTCAGCAGTGCTGTGGTATAAGCACCGATGAAGTTGTATCACAGAGCACATCACTGAACGCTTTATGAACAGAATGAAATAAAAGCTTGCGTGTGTGTGGTGTGTTTTTATCACGTTAGTGCTCTCATGTGCATGTTTTCAGTGCTGTGGAATTAAAGCAGTGTTTATCCTGGGCTCCTCACTTCTCGAGTGTTGCCGACTGGGAAAATAACCATGGCATGAAAAGGCGGTTGTCTTGTATGTGAAGCTCAAACGTGTACACATACACACACACACACACACACACACACACACCCGGCAGGCTGCTGTTCATAGGTCAGTGGCACCATGTCAGAGTGCCGGGCTTTGCCCCAGCACCCATCACTCGCACCCCAACCCCACTCGGCAGAGCCACATGTCAGCATCCAGCACGTTGCAGCAGCGTCTGATCAAAAGTGACTAGCCCTCGCTCCCTCTTTTTCTCTCTCCCTCTCTCTGCAGCGTGGCAGGAAGCTAATCGAGAGTGACGGCTTCCCGCGACTGCTCGCTTGTGGGCTGCTTGCGGAACATGACCGCCGAAAGGGACAGAGGAGCGAGTGGGAGGGGGGAAAAAGGAGAGCGTTTTGGCTTTGTGCTGCTTTTATATCCTGTAGCAACACTGCAGAGAATATTGTGTTTTGTTATCGAGCGAAAACAACGAGTAAAAATTCAAATAAAAGTCGACATTTGTTAGTTTATTCCAAAAAGCGATAGAGAGAAGTTAGTCGTGTCCAAGTGTCGGGAACGGGTATATTTTTTAACCAAACCAGACCGAGTGTGGTCACTGACTTTGGCCTCAGATATAGACAGATGGGCTCCTGGCTCGTGTGTGTGTGTGTGTGTGTTTGTGTGTGTACACACAGTCCAAGGCCAGCAGCTGTCCACAGAACACACAGCCATCAAGAACACGCTAATTGAAGACAGAGTGTTCCTTGGAGTATCTCTCCGAGCCGTCCTTCAGGACACGTCATGCCGTCAGTGTGAACAGTTCTGTCATATTCGAGTAGGGACGAAGATCTTTACACAACTAACCGATTAAATAAACCTCAAGTGCTCCGTGTTCAGAATGATGCAAGCAGTGCAAATTAGTTAATACGTTTGAAATGTTTTAAGTCTGTGAAGAGACGTGCTCTGACCAGAGTTTTCCAGACGTTTGTTTGTAGAAGGCGTCTGTGTTGATTATGGCTGGTTTGAACGGGATCAGAGATCTCTGTATACACAACAAAAAAGTTATTTGAGTAACGTGTGCGATGTGTACGTCTCGGTGCAAACGGATTGCTTTGACCTTTATTATAACTGCTTGGTCCAGGGCTTGCATGCCTATCTAAGGGAAGTAATAGCTTACCTAAATCTGGCAACAACAAAAAAAATAACTCCCCTGCGGAGTCTCTTTTAAAACTGTTTATTGTTCTGCATTTTAAACTCAGCCAGTAATTAGTTTTGACTTCGTTTTGGATGCAAAAGTGCTTCATGGAGTTAAGAAAAAAAGAGTTAAACCTTTTACATTTTTTTTTTAGTTACCCATTTTTATACCACATATCTACAGAGCTGCCAACCTTCACGTGTTTTAACATCAGAGAACGCTGGTGCAAGTTCTCACAGGGGGAAAAAAAAAAATTTATATATGTATGTATGTATGTATGTATGTATGTATGTGTGTGTGTGCATATGTGTATATATATATATATGTGTATATGTATATATATATATGTATATACATATGTATATACAGTACTGTGCAAAGAAATGCCGTAGAGCAAAGATGCCTTCAAAATAATCAAATGAAATGTTTCTACATTTAAAAAAAAAAAATACAATAAAGAGCTGTAAACAGTATTAAATGAAACAAAGTCAATATTTGGTGTGACAAAAAAATAAATAAAAATAGTATTCTCCGGTATAACGTGCAGTTTTATAAGGAAATGAGCTGGTAAGACACAGTTCTTCTGGAGACTTTGACTTTCGCACTCGCTTCTTATTTTTGCAGCGAAACCCAGCAGCCTTCATTGTGTTTTTTTTTTTTTTTTTTTTTGGTCTGAAAAGTGTCTCTTACGTAATACGCTGCTTTCTTTAATGACATACAAACATTTTTCTGTAACATTTAATTTTGGGCTAGAAAACTAATGTTTGGGAATCTACAATGTTTTTTGTACTGACTTGATAATGTAGAAGTCATAAAATAAAAAATCTATAACAAAGTTTGTACTAAAAAAATTAGGGTGCCTATTCTTGCCTTACTGTGCCTAAACTTTTGCACAGCACTGTGTGTGTGTGTGTGTGTGTGTGTGTGTGTGTGTGTGTGTGTGTGTGTGTGTGTGTGTGTGTGTGTGTGTGTGTGTGTGTGTGTGATTTCACTGTTTTCTACTTCTTGAATCATCAAATACAATTTGATTTTTAATTTTCCTAATTCAGCGCTACTGTTTTGCTGCCAGGAAACCTATATATTGTGATCCATATCTTAAAATATCGTGATATGATGTTTTTTGTCATATCGCCCACCCCTACTTCCAGTACATACACAGGAAGTGTGATAATACACAAGCGAAACAGTTAACTCCCTTCAGTGTGTTGAAGTGCACCTTGTCTGTACTTCGCTGTTTAACCTGTTGTAAATCATCTGGTGATTTCTGTCAAAAAGTGCTCATGTGCATCTGAAAGAAAGCAAACCCACCCTCACACAACGCTTATTCTCTCCTTCAGAGGGCACCCCGAAAACATCAGGCAGCTGCAGTCCGGCCCCGGAGTCGCCGCTCAGCTCGGCCGAGGAGTCTGTGAAGAGCGGTGGCGAACCACTCGGCAGTACACAGGCACCCGTTCCCGAGCCGTCCCCATCCGGAGAGCCAGTGGAGGGCTCGCAGCCCGGTACCCCGCTGCCGCTGACTAACCTCACACCCTCCGGCCTCAGCATACAGGAAATGGTGGCCATGTCGCCGGAACTCGACACCTACGCCATCACCAAGAAGGTCAAGGAGGTGCTCACTGACAATAACCTCGGTGAGTAAGAAGACAACAGGGTTTGACAATCTTGCATTGAGGTTTTTTTTTTTTTTTTTTTTAGCTACTAGACAGGTGTACCTGAGTAATAATAAACACACCCTGTTTATCCCTGCTTGTGTGGCGCTTCCAACAAACTAGGCGTAGACACTATTCAAATCCATGGGAACATTTACATGTATTCATACTGGCACATGATGTTTTAAAAAGTTCTCTGGACACAAATGATGAAAGAAAAGGGAAAAAACCCTGTGAGATCGATGAGAAACAGATTCACACAGACAACTTTGTTGTACTTATATATGCAGTATGCTACAATCATAATACAGTACACGTACAAGTTCACATCCAGGAAAGTTACACATTTAATTCTCGACCACAATAATGTTCAGCAAAATCAACAGGCATCCCAATTGCTCTTATTGATGTAGATGGGTGTATACTTACGTTTTTGCATAGAAAACTACAAAGATTTGCATATCATTTGTATTTGGACAAGTGTGTGTATGTGTGTGAGACCTGCAGTGATGCTGCTGTGTGTCTCTTCGGTCAGTTGGCTCTCCATGTTTGAGACGGAGTGTTTACTTTACTAACGTGGATGTATACCCGGTTAGTGGACATTGAGATTTTGAACAGATAAATTCAATCAGACATTTGCATATTCATTTGCACGAGTGTGTGGGTGTGCTGCGTAGTCTGACCTTTAGCGGAGATGCTGTCATGTTTTTGGTCTTCTCTACCGAGGGCGGTCTGGATGTCTGGAGCTCTCCTGTGTACCTGTCTGCAGAGGGACTTTTACACAGGTTATATTTCGGAGAGTTAGTTGAAGAGCTACAGCTCAACAGCTTGACAGACTTGATCTTACTTTACTTTTTTTATTTATAGTTATTTAATACTAAATTAGCAATACAACCACCGAAATGGAAAAGGAAATTGCTAGCGCTGCAACACTGCCTAGTGATGACAGTCAGCCAAAGTCAGTTGGGTAAAGAGGGGATTAGAGAGAACAGCAACCATGAGGTCAAGGGTAAATCTCAGAATGATGCTACCACCACCATGCATCACTGAGCACCTTTTTCTGTGTGTTTGCCGAGTCTCCAACATGTCTTTTGGCAAAAACCAAACAGGATTTCATAAGTGTGAAATGAAACTGCGAGCATCAACATATTTAGCAAATATATGAATGTAATATATATGTATTGATTACTAAATATTAATCTTGCATATTAATTATTAAGCATTGACGCTAACATTTCAATCACATAACTGTGTAGGATAAAACATAAGGAGCTGAAAGTGATGGACGAATAAAGAAAGAATAAACAAAGGTGGATCAGAAAAAAAGAAATAGTGTGTGAAAGTAGGCTCAAAAATTGAGCAGAGAAAAAGACGAGAAAGAATAAAAGGAGGAAGAGAAAAATGAATGTGTGGGAGGGAGCGGGAAAGAAAGAGGGGGGGGGAGGGGAGAGAATCAAGCAGAGTTTGTGTGAGGAAATCAGAGAGAAAAGGAAGAGAAAAGGAATGAACAACTGACCTAGCAAGGAAGTAATGAGGAGCAAAGAATGAGTGTGTCAGTGTATTCCGATGAAAAATCTTAAATGTAAATATTTTTAAAAATGATGTGGGGAAAAAAATATTTTTTTGAAAAACCAGTTTCAGAGCCTGTAACTTTATTGCTTACCATCTAATCAAGCTTCTGGGAAGTTTACTAGCGTTAATCTTTGTAATATTTTTTTTTTTCTAAACGTATTACTAAATTATATCAAAATACAAACATATAACTGTTTCATTTCAAATCTGTTTCCACTTGCTGTTGCTCCAGCCCAGAGGTTTACAGCTGGACACCAGCAGTGTTGCGTGTTGTGCGACGTGTGCGCAGCAGGGAAGTGATCTCAGCAGGGCTGATTGAGTTAAAGGGACTGAGTTCACTTTTCCACTCGCCAAATTAGGGATGAAGTTATGTCTGCAGGTCGACTGCATTAAGGACAGATGAGTAAAGCCAGGCACGCCTGCGAGGACGACTCTGTAATCAGTGCTGACCCTTAAGCACTAAAAGAGAACTCGAAATTGTAGTTTTGTTCCCAGAAGCGTTAAGGTTTTCCATCTGCCAGGCCCCAGATAGGTGTTTTCATAACAGCGTGGTTATGATGAAGAGTAGGAGGAAAGTGGAGTGCTTATGTCAAGAGCACGGCTGGCCTACTTTTCTCATTACAAGCGCTGTTCTGTCTCATATGACTCTCTTCAAACATGTCTATAGTGTTTCTGGCTAAAGAGATATATATATATATATATATATATATATATATATATATATATATATATATATATATATATATATATATATATATTTGTTGGTTTTTTTTTTTTTTTGGTTTTTTTTTGTGGTTGGGTTAGAACAGCACTCTGTATTTGTAAATGTTGTATTTGTTTAGATCATGCGTCTATTATTATTATTTTAGGATAAAACCTGTGCCTCATTTCAAATGTGTAAGCAATGAACTATATTTTCTATAGGAAAAGGAAGAATGATGCCTATTGATAGTTGTAAATGAAATGCAATAGCATTGCGTCAGTGCACTAACACAGCTGTGTGTGTGTGTGTGTGTGTGTATGATGCAGGTCAGCGTTTGTTCGGCGAGACCATCCTGGGACTGACTCAGGGCTCAGTCTCTGACCTGCTGGCCCGGCCCAAACCCTGGCACAAGCTGAGCCTGAAGGGCCGTGAGCCGTTCGTGCGCATGCAGCTGTGGCTCAGCGACCCACGCAACGTCGACAAGCTCATGGACATGAAGCGCATGG
This sequence comes from Cranoglanis bouderius, assembly GCA_023630585.1. Classification (NCBI taxonomy): domain Eukaryota; kingdom Metazoa; phylum Chordata; class Actinopteri; order Siluriformes; family Cranoglanididae; genus Cranoglanis; species Cranoglanis bouderius. Next base: position 4,908,652 of record CM042571.1, read on the forward strand.
AGAAGAAAGGTAGGAGAGAGCTGGAGTGTCCCGAAGAGGGTGGATGTGTGTGGGGTGCATTTGTGTGTCTTTTGATTAGTTTAGTTCCCCAGTCACCTGCCATGGCCTTCATTACACATTCAAATGGATTTATAGGTTTCTTGCTTTGCAGCCTAAATACCAAATTAAATTTTGTATGTGAATACACTTGTTTCTCGAAGGCCCCAGGGTTTGTTAGAGAACATACCGGATCATGAAGACCAAGCTTTCTGAGCTTTCAAAATAAAGTGTCAATCAGGGTTTGGTTATAAAAATTATTCCTGTGAAATATCGTTAAATCCATTATTTGAAAAATGGAAAGAGTATGGCACAGCTGTGACTCTGCCTAGAGAAAGTGTTCCACCATAAGTCAGTGGGGTAAAGAAGGGATTCGCCAGAGAAAAACCACGAGGCCAAGGGTAAAGCTGAACATGATGCTACCACCACCGTGTTTCACTGTGTAGATGGTGTTTTCGGGTTGAAATGCAGCGTTGGGTTTCAGTGTTGTGTTTATTTTGGTCTGACAAGGCCAAAGAAAGTCAATTTCAGTGTCATCAGACCAGAAAACGTTTTTACATGTTTACTCCGACGCCTTTTTTTTTTTTTTTTTGCCAAACTCCAATCAGGATTCCTGTCATAATGCCTTGCTTTGTCGAGTGTCTGGGATATGGCTGTTCTGGGAATAACTTCTCCAGTCTGAGCTGTGTCTCTTACCAGGTCCTTCAGAGTTATCCTTGGCCTTTTGTTTGCTTCTCTGACTAATGCCCTCTTAAGCAGTCACCAACTTTTGGTGGCATATGACTGCCTCCAGCGTCTTTCAGATCTTCTGATCTGCTTTCGAATCCTCTCATGGGTATTAGTCAGTGTCCATTTTTTCTGAGTTTGTTAAAACATTTGATGACATTCATACACTTTTTGACGGTGGTCATGAGAGAGGGTCTTGGCAAAACCAAGATGTCCTCTTAAAAAAAAAAAGATATAAAAAAGATGCATATCCAAGAATTTTCACTTATACAGTGAATATAAAAAGTCTACACACCCCTCTTAAAATTGCAGGTGGTTTTGATGTAAAATATGAAACAAAGTGATATAGCAACCAATGAAATTCAAGTGAAATTTCGAAACTTTCAGGGGTTTTTTTTTTTTCTTTTTTTTTAATTTTTTAATTAACCTGATTGTATAAGTCTGCACACCCTTATTATAATAGGACATGTGATTGTACTCAGAATTATCCACTGAAATGCAAACTCATGTTCAGAAGTAATAATCATACACCTGTCGTCAATGAAGAAATTCTCAAAATGAAGTAATTCTGAATAAGATCTGTACGATTTTTTTCTTTCATCCAACTGCTGAAGCCATGGTCTGCAAAGAGCTTACAAATCATGTACAGGATCTCGTTGTAGAAAGGTAATGATCGTAAGAGGGGGTACAAAAGAATTTCCAAAGCATTAGATGTACCATGGAACACTATGAAGGCCATCATCAACAAATGGAGAAAATGGGGCACCACAGTGACATTACCAAGAACAGGACGTCCCTCCAAAATTGATGAAAGGACAAGATGAAAACTCATTAAGGAGGCTGCCAAGAGACCTACGGCAACATTAAAAGAGCTGCAGGAATATCTAGCAAGTGCTGGTCACTTCCTGCATATGACAACAGTCTTGTGTATTCTTCACATGTCTGGGTTATGGGGTAGGGTGGCCAGATGGAAGCCCTTTCTCACAAAAAAAACAAAAACAAACAACAACAAAAAAAACCCTTCCGAGCCAACTGAAATTTTGCGAAAACATACAATCACCCCAAAGCATGTGGCAAAACGTGTTACTGTCTGATGAAGCCATGGTAGAATGTTTGGGCATAATTGTAAAAGATATGTTTGACACAAAAATAAGACAGCTCATCACCCAAAGAACACTATGCCCACAGTGAAGCATGGTGGTGGCAGCATCATGCTATGGAGCTGCTTCTCTTCAGCTGGGACCGGGGCTCTGGTCAGGATAGAGGGGAATAATGGATCGCTCCAAATACCAATCTATTTCAGCATGAAAAATGGAGGTTTCTGTTCGACAGCTGAAGCTGAAGAAACATTTCGCCTTCCAGCACGACAACGACCCGAAACACAAATCCAAGTCAGCAAAGGAACGGCTTCAGAAGATGATAATCAACGTTTTGAAAAGGCCCAATCAGAGCCCAGATCTGAATCCTGGTAGACTCTTACCCAAAAACAAAGACTGAGTGCTCTATTACAATTAATAGTTAGTTAAGGGGTGTGCATACTTATGCAACCAAGTTATTGTAAGATTATTCTTTTTCTTCTTTGTTTTCCTAAAACGTCTCTATTTGTTTTCCACTTGAATTTTGTTGGTCTCTACAGTAGACTTTTTATGTTCACTGTATATACATATATGAAGAGGGATGCATGCATGGACATATATGTGTAAGATATTTCATAGCTTGATGGACACACACAGAGAGAGAGAGAGAGAGAGAGATCTTCACATATATATTTCTTAACCCTTAGAAATGCATGGCTTTATTTTATAGTCCTTTTTGCACTCATCACTTCCTCCTCCACCATCCCTCTCTCTCTCTCTTTCACTCTCTCTCTATCTCTCTCTCTCTCTCCTTCTCTCACTCCTCCTCAGGGAGTCATCCCCTCTGCGCTGTCAGCCCTCATCAGCCGCCACCGTGTCACTCCTTTCATTAGATGTGACAGGCCATGGCCTCTCTTATTCAAGTCCTGTGTGCTCATCGTCATCTCTCTCTCTCTCTCTCTCTCTCTCTCTCTCTCTCTCTCTCTCTCTCTCTCTCTCTCTCTCTCTCTGCCTGAAGTAAAGCTAAGTGAACATTCTTGGAGTGATTAGGCCTGTTTAACGCTTCTTTCCGGCATCGCTGCTCTTTTCCCTGGCACGGCTGCTCAGCGGCGCGCACACACACACACACACACACACACACACACACACACACACACACACACACACACAGAGCTCAGTGTGTGTTTGTACATGCCCCTTCAGTGTCAGAGACGTGTTGAACTAGATGTCTCCCTAAACTGCCCTGATATCCACAGCAATAGACCCATGACCTCATATAACATCCCAGGAACGAGCGAGAGAGAAAGAGTGACCCCTGCTCAATAAAACAGCCCGATGGCATAGTGATGAGCAATCACAACCCCTCCATCAGCTCCGGTTAGATCTGCGCTGCTGGCTTGTGACCTCTACAAAGTTAAACTGAGAGAGTTTACAGAATACAGAACCAGGCTTGAAGCAGAACCCTGCATTTCACTCTAGTGCTGATACTATTACCATGTGTCTGGGTTTTTGACACTGAATTTATTTATGCGTTTATTTAACGTTATTCTCAACAAGCTGAATTCACTGTAATAACCCACAGAATCGACTGCAGGTGTTTACGTCATTAAAATATGATTTCATCAGGCCATCAGTCTCACCAGTTCTTCTTTTTTTTTTTTGTCTTTTTTTTTTTTTTTTATTGGCTGCACTTTGCTGATCAGCACGGGGCTAGATTTATGAATTATGAATCTCAGTTGTGCAGTAAATTTTGAAAATGTTCCCCCAATATGGAAAGCATGTCGTCATAATCAAAATAAATGATGTGAGCTTTTATCCCAGTGGAATTTCTAAAGCGCATACTTCATATGTTCAGTGCAACGCTGACACCTGGTGGTGTGGTGGTTTTTTTTTGTTTGTTTTTTGACTGCACCTTAAGCACAGGCTTAAATCATATGCTGAAAACACTGTGTATTGTTTTTGTTCTATAAATTCCAACGTCGGAAATGACAAACGTTCACTAACGGCAGATTATGAACTGAACAGCAGAGGAACAGTATGACAACCATAGAACCCAGTATTTTTGTATATGCATTATGGTATAAGCTAGTACACCGTGAAGCTCTGTCGTTATACAATCCCAGCCCAACTGTAAAATCCTTCTCATTTCAGATTGTCATGCTGTATCGTACAGATTAATACCCGACTGCTGCTGTTATGACCAACACACTCCGTTCATGTTTCCACAGCGTACATGAAGCGACGCCACAGCTCGGTCAGCGATGCCCAGCCAGTGGACAGCGGCCTGACGGGGTCAGACTTCGGCCCAGGCACCAGCCCTCAGCACCACCCTCAGCAGCACCTGAAGAAGCCGCGGGTGGTCCTGGCTCCCGAGGAGAAGGAGGCACTGAAGAGGGCCTACCAGCAGAAGCCCTACCCCTCTCCCAAGACCATTGAGGAACTGGCAACCCAGCTCAACCTGAAAACCAGCACCGTCATCAACTGGTTCCATAACTACAGGTACGTTCTGCAAGACATGACCTTAATTAAGTTACATAGTCCAAGGCTGAGTCCTGTCTTAAGACATGGTTTCCTCAGTCATGACATTGTATACACATTTTCGGCATTTGTATATGATTGTATGTAACATACATGCAAAATCTTAGGAAACATAAGACATGGGAACTGTACTAAGTGAACTAACTGTAAGTGTTAGTCATTAGATAACACTGTGTTTAAGTAATGAATAAAACACTTAAAACACTTACTGTTAAAGGAAAATAATCAACCACTGAGTGGAAGTCACCAGCCCTTTGTTAAAATAACACATTATTATCCATCTAATTTATAGTCTTAGATTATGTAAAGCATCCGACACACAAGTCCCTGTGAATGAGTTGTTGCTATAGAAACAATGACGTGTTAGAATGAGCGCATAGATCTGTCAAAGCTGATGTTAGTAATAGAAAATTAAATAACACCTTCCGACCAATCACAACTGAGAATGATATATTCTGATATATATCCGAAAATATTAAAATATTAAATACAAACTTATGAAGTGGTCAAAAATTGTCCCTGACCCACCCCATATCTGCCGACTTCCCCCTTCAGTGCATTTCCACGCCCTTTTTTCATAATTAACATAAATTAAATTAGACCAAAACATAAACAAATAATATTATAATATTTAAACATAAACAAGAAACCAAAATAAATTTTCTATAATGGCTACAACACTCAGTATTAAAAGCAGATTTAAATTTTCGGATACGAAACTGGATTGTGTCTGTAGTATATCTGACAGGCTGAAAAATGTCAGCTATCTTAAGAATGTGTGTGTAATTACATTACGTTTAAGACTACGATTAGACTAAACCTCTGTTAGTGTGGAGCTAATATGGGGATTAGTACAGCGACAGAATCTATTGCTCTTTGCTTAAATGCTTGAAGAAGTAGGTCTTCGTTATTTGTTTGACGAATACACTCTTTATTCTCACTTTTTCCATAATGTCACTAAACGCTAACGTTTGGTTTTGTTAATCTAATACTACACTGGTTAAGGATATAAATATTTCCACACGTTCAGACGTGGGCAAAGTGCCACGACCCCTCCGAAGTGCAGGATTTCATACAACAGCATGGTCTGGAGTGTGTTATTAAACATTGGTAGTTTAGAACGCCACGTCACACATTTTAACGACCTGTAGTCAGATTTAATGTTGTGGAATGTCCAAGAGAAAAGTTAGTTCCTGTTTTCATGTACATTGTAGCCATGGTAATCAGTCATTTCCATACCCTTTCTCTCTCTCTCTCTCTTTTTCTTCAGCAATCTTCAACAGATTATTTTCTTCAACAACCTGTTTTTAACTCCATTTATTATTAGTCTTAGTTCACGCGAGTCGTCCGCCGTTACTATAGAAACATGAACGTTACAACGAGCACATTAATATTAACAATTACAGCTGGAACTACCCTTGCTGTTATACGAAAATAATGCACACCTTCCGACCAATCAGATTCAAGCATTCGACCATCCTGTGGTACTTATAATTAAGTACTTATAATACCTTCTTCATAGTTCTCATCCGTCCTTCTTTCTCTCCCTCCATCAATCAGTCTACCCATCTGCTCATCCGTTCATCCATCAATCCATCTATTTCTCCATCTCAGTGCACCCCTCCATTAAACATACCTCCATCTATTGATTCATTCCTCTGTCCCTGCAGCTTTCTATCCAAACATCCCTCTGTCAGTGCATCTGTCCATCCCTCCCTCTCTCCATACAGCCCTCCTTCCTTCGCTCAATCCGTAAATCCCTCCATACACGGATCTCTCCTTCCCTCCCTCCATCAAAACCCTCTATTCATCTCTAAATACGTTCATACATTCTTCCATCTATTCAATCCTCTGTACATCCCTTCATCCATCAGTCCCTCATCCCCTCCACCCAAGCATCCCTCCAACCCATACCTACCTCTATCCATCCATTCCTATAGCCATGCATCTTTCCATCCAGACATCCATCCATTCATTCCTCAGTGCTTCCCTTTATCTGTACATGCATACCTGCCTCCCTCCGTATGCATGTTTCCGTCCATCCCTCCATACAGTTTTTCCTCTCAACATGCATCCCATCTTCCATACCTCCCTTCATGTATCTCTCCATCAATACATCTCTTAATCATTACGTCACTCCATCGTCTTTCAATCAGAACGGTATCCCTCCATCAGTACATCTCTCTCTCCATCCATCCATCCATCCATCCATTCCCTCTGTACATCCCTCCCTTTCTCTGACCCTATAAACCTCCATTTATTCATGCATTTTTCTGTCCATCCATCCATCCAATTCATTTCTTACTTAATGGTGTTCTATGCACTCAGATAATAGTACAAATCCCTAATCTCTCTCTCTCTCTCTCTCTCTCTCTCTCTCTCTCTCTCTCTCTCTCTCTCCTCCCATCTCTGTCTCCAGGTCTCGTATCCGTCGGGAGCTCTTTATCGAGGAGATCCAGGCAGCAGGCTCAGGCTCAGCTTCAGCAGGCGAAGGCGGCTCCCCCTCTGTCCAGACAGGAAAAGGAGGCGACGGCTGCGACGGCACAGATTCAGACGGCACGGCCGAGGGGCGACACGATGCCCCCAGCGACGATAAGCCCACCTCCGGCCCCGAGGACATGCCCAAGGAGCCTACTCCGTCTAACTCGCCGACCCTGAGAGACCCCACTACCTCAGCCGCCGAAGGACCTGGCACCAGCGGGCACCAGGGCGGCACCTCGGCCCTCGGCCTGTTCAGCTTCTCGCGCAACCCCAAGGACAACAGCCTGCGCAAAAAGAAAGCCGCCAACCTCAATAACATCATCCACCGGCTGGAGAAAGCCGCCAGCAAAGAGGAGCCGTCCGAATGGGAGTTCTGAGTCCTCGCTAGTGTCCTCACACTCTATCACATACAAACACACACACACACCCTCCCTCCCTCCCCACTACCCCCAATCTGACCTAGGAGGAGACGCTTACCTCCTGAGGGCATAGCCAAAGTCAAGTGCGGCCATGAGACTTTTATTTTTTGAAGAGGAGGAGAAAAGAAGTGAACAAGTGCAGTAGTGGGTATAAGAGGAGGAAACGGATCGTTCCGGATTCTTGTACCGAGATGAAGCACTTAGCCGTCCCGCCGGCCACGGCGCCCTAATAAACCACCCCGAACTCAGCATTAAGCTGCCTCGCTCATCTAGGGCTCTTTCCTTCAAAGGCACACTTCAAGGGGAGGATCAGCACACTCGCCTCAAAGTGCGCACAGACTCCGAGCTCTGATTCTCCACACTGTTGATTTGAGTTACTGTTACACTTATTTTCTTTTAGTCTGTTTTTTGTTTCATTTTGTTTTTTGTAACCGGCGTGTAATATTTTTAACCTACTCCATTATGTCTGGCTGAAAAACAAGAGGATTGAGAACAAAAGACAAAGTTACTGAAGGAAGGGAATCGGAAGTTCATCCTCACATTTCCCATCTTTCCCTCCACACCCGCCATCTAATGGCTGAGGACCTCCTGCATTTCTTCACCTCCTTTTTTTTTCTACCAGGAAGTCCTCTGATGAAGAACACAGTTTTATATATATATATATATATATATATATATATATATATATATATATATATATATATATATATATATAAAATAGCAATTCGGTTGCCACTAAGAGATTGCACAGTCTATTGACTCTAAAGGACAGAAAAAAAAAAAGATACAAAATACACACTTTTTGGAAGGGAGATTTGACCTGAGGAAGAAAAAAAAAAAAAGATGTTTTAAAACTTTGGAAAGAAAAAAGAATCACTAATTCACAATTTTTGTACATCAAAAAAAAAAAGATGCAAGATTTAGAGAAGAAAAGTAAAAAAGGACAAAACGAGAATATATCGTGGTAGCTGACATAGTGATATTTCGTCATGTAGAGCTCTTATAGTGCACATCGACTTCACAGCTTTAACAGCACGGTTCACGCCACATTATATCGTTTTAGACCACGTTCAGGAAAGATAAAACAAGGAGGGAAAAAAAATGAAGCAGAGATTATAATGAATCATGACTAGATGCTTAATAAGGGCAAAAGAATAGAAAAAAAAGAAAAAAAAATCGTTGGCATCTGTTGCAGGAACAGATCGAGGACTAGAGGATTGTGGGGTTGTAGTACTGTACTCATTAGATACAAGTGGTACTGTTAAGTCTTTGGGGGAGGGGTTTAGTTTTTCCTCTGACATCGCCAAGAGATGCACAGTTCACTTTAAAAAACAAAACAAAACACAAAAACAACAACAAAAGAACATACACTCCACGATTCGGCCGTGATCCGTTCGTGATCCAGGCGTGTGAGAAGTGTGTGCTGTGTGTATGAGAATTTGAGGGATTTTAAGGGGATGTCGTGCAAATTTCATTCCCTCCACCCTTTCCTCCCTGTAAAGTCTTTAAAGGGTACCTGCAAAGAGTTACTAAAAGTACTGTTACGTTTGACAGCGCTTGAATCGAGCACACGCAAGCACCAAGTACATGATACCAAAGTATTGCTTCATATTTCTTAACGAGATGCATTTCTTCCTTAAAAAACAAAAAAAGTGCTCCAACCAAATTTATGTTTTAAACATTTCTCATTGGTATCTGTGCAGCATATTGGCGCTTTTTATTCCTCCCCCCCCTCTCTCTCTCTCCGTCTCTCTCTCTCTCTCTCTCTCTCTCTCTCTCTCTCCGTCTCTCTCTCTCTTTTTTTTTTTTTTTTTTTTTAAACTTGAGGTAACCCATAAAGAGGAGATGCTGTGTGTGAAGACACCGCTGTCCTCTCAAACCCCAAACAAGCTCTCAGTGCCTGCCAATCCACTGCCTCCCTTCTGTGTATACATGTGTGTCATTTTGTGGGTGAGATCAATTGTACATATTACACACACACACACACACGTAGAGATGTAGAGTGCACAACTGCCCCACTTTCCTCTCTTCTCATAAGCTGTTATTACCAATCATTATCATTATTAGGCTTCTAATGAAGTAGTGGATTTGATTCCTTTTTATTATTATTATTATGTTGTTGTTTTTTTTGTTTGTTTTTTTAGGTTTTAATCGTTTTATCTCGCCATATCCTAAAGCATCATATAGAGTTACGAGTTTATTTGGCTTATTTATAGGTGCTGTGTTTTTGTTTTTTATGAATTTATTTGTATTTTATTGTGTATTGGTTTATAAGAGGGCAAGTTACTTTTTTTTTTTTCTTCTTTTTTTTTCTTTTTAAAAAAAAAAAAAAAATTTAGACTGATTTTTAGACTGCCGGCAGTATTGGGTTAATATTTACAAGATTTAGTTCTCATGCGTTGTATATTAATGAATTCTGCAGATTATTTGAACTCGTTTATATTACTTTGAATTCTAATGATGTCACTTCAGAATGATCACGATGGCATTTAATGGCTGACTAATAGCTGTTCACTTTTTATCGTTTATTTTGATTTATCGATTTTGTTGCTCTCTTACTCTCTCACGTAGTACGAAGCATCGTGTCTCTTTTGTATCCTCTGATATACTGATCTCGTTTGACATGTTTGGGAATCTGTCTCTTTTCCCTTTTGACATTTATACTTTATTTCTTTTCTCTTATTTTTTTTTTTTTTTCCGTGTGTTAGTGAGCGTGTTTCGTACCTCTCAGGCCCTGTGTACACTGGCGTTTCTATCTCTGCGCTTCAGAGAGTGTGGACTTCCCTAAATGTTGTGTTCGGGACACTGCAGATGATCACCGACTGTGTGTGTGTGTGTGTGTGTGTGTGTGTGTGTGGTCTGCGCTTGGGTCTTTTGCTGGTTTTTGGTTGGATGCTGTGCGTGTTGATGGGGTGCCAATATTTCTCCCTGCCCACACATTTCTTTCTGTGAAAAGTCTGCACTATTTCAGCATTAAGCTTTGACTACATTGTTGCAGTTGAGGCATAAGGAGGGCTTGGTGTTTATGCTTTTATTATTATTTTTTAAATTTTATTATTATTATTATTATTATTAATTTTAAAGAGGACTCACATCTGGGGGGGAAAAACCAAGTTGTGTTATGATAACCATTAGGGCTGCTTATGAAAAAAAAATATCACGAGGCAAAATCAATGTTTGATCAATCAACATGAGCTTCAGTGTTTCAAATTCGCTTTGATTTATTTATCTGCAGTAATGTTTAAGATCCTATCCGAGTCCGTCACTTTCGGATCATCTTCATTTGGAATATTTATTGAAGCAGTAAGCTACTCGAGGGCGTGTGTTAGTGACGTTATCACACAAGGATGTTAAGGATGCCCTCTAGCGGTTTATTGCTTGTTATAAAATGGCGACAAAAATAGTATCGTAAAACCTAGTGTTTAGTAAGTAGTTTGAATTATTATTATTAATAATATCCACAATAAATAATTCTTCCATCATTCAACATAGTCTGTTAACAGTAGGCTTTGGTTGCTAAGCAACATAATGGGAAAAGATTAAGGTATTCTAAGGACAGGTATTCTATGGAGCTATGTAATGGGTTTTATTGGTTTATAAACAGCCACATTAATGTGGCTTCAATTATTGTGATGTGGTCACAGGTGTGTGTGTAGCTAGCATTTTTGCCTTCGAAAGTGGCTCAACCAATCATATATATATATATATATATATATATATATATATATATATATATATATATATATATATATATATATACACAGTACTGTGCAAAATTAAATATTACGTACATATTATGTAAGAGATCACTTTTCAAACTTACAGCTCACTTCCTTATGAAACTGCACCAATTGTACCTGAGACTACTAAATACTGACTGTACTGTTTACTGCTCTTTTTAGTATTTTTTAAATGTAGAACATTTAATTTCAGTTTGCGTCTTTGCTCTGCAGCATTTCCTTGCACAGTACTGTGTGTGTGTGTGTGTGTGTGTGTGTGTGTGTGTGTGTGTGTGTAAAATATGCATAGTCTGAATTGGCTTCCTCTTCACTATACTTGCTCACTACATAGGGTCTAGAAAAGAATGCTATTCAGTAACCATTTTGGAAAACGTGTCCTAAATCACAGCCTGGCAAATTTAAAACGGACTTATTTTGTTTTTTACAGAAAATTGACAGTAAAATTTAAAAAGTATATCATTTATTCAGAGCCTCATTTTTATATATTTATATATATATATATATATATATGTAAAATCAGGAAACATATTACGTCTTATGTTAGGTGACTGAAACGTGGGATCTTAAACTCTTTTTTTAATACTGCGATATAAGCTAGCTCTTTAGAAAACAGAATGAGATTTGTTTGACCTCTTCCTCTATCCAGTGCAGTGGTGTGAATACTGAGCACGAGCCATTTCCTTTTCATCATTTGCACTTATTCATATCATTTCATCTCACTTAATTCCACACAGAGTTTTCGAGCAGATGATTTTTGGCCTTATACTGCACCGCATCACGCTTTCAAAGCACAAAGACGGAGGTAAAAAGTATATAAAGCTAAGCATTTTAATACGTAGAAATTTGTGGAAACCACGAAAGTTTTTCAGCTGTTATTGCCGTTGAGATTATTGCAAACTTCGCGAAGCCCTTTACAGGTTCAATGAATCTTCTTTGCAAGCACTTAATGCAGCACACTGCGATTTGCGTTTCGCAAAAAAAAAAAGAAAAAAGTCCCGTCCTTTTTTTTTGTTGTTGTTGTTCTTTTTTTTTTTTCTTTTTTTATGGAGCCAAAGGCTCTCTGTCCCATGGACACCCAGTGCTTCTCCTTTAATTCCATTTTCATTGCAACATGGTAATGCAATTACCATCATATTGGAACTATAAATCCAAGGTTATAAACCCAAGTACACACAAATCTCATTGCCTTTTCGAGTTCCAGATTTAAAGCACTCACACATTTACATGTCCTTATTTAACATGATGTCAGATTTGTAGCTAAAGCACTTCCAGATTGCACAGAAAACCCCGTCACTGATCACTGATAAAGCACAATCTTACACGGATTCAGGATTTTATTTGGCGGGGGACTAAAAATTAGAGTCCAAATTTTTTTTTTTTAAGTCTTCTGGAAGAGCTGAGGCACCGCGAGTTCGACGAGCTCCGTGTGTCGAGTGCCTTCTCACCTTGTGGGATCATCATCATTTCATCAGGAGCAATTGAGCTAACAATGAAATTGTTTCCGTATTACTATAAAGCTGAGAAAACACTAACTTTTACATTTTTATAATTGTGAATAAATGTCAGTAATGCAGCTCTTACAGACATATAAACGCTAAACATTGGCTGTCTCTTGAGAATGCTCAGTACTCATCCCTGCACTTTTTTTGTTTTTCCTTCATGTTTCTAATTTAAAAATAAAATACATCTGTCCTCAAAGGCATGAACACCAAGTTCTCCTCCTGTCTTGAACATTTTATTGGTTTCCTCGTATCCTCAGAAAGCTTTCTGCAGCCACACGCTTTTTTTTTTTTTTTTTTTTACTTCCTTTAGGGGTTTCACACGTCTGATTAAATCCTCCAGGTTTTGCAGATTTATTTTACTGAATTATGTATGGTTTAATTTAACATGGATCTCCTTTTTCTTGGTGCTTGAGGCTGATTTGTTTGTTTTTTTTGTTATTTTTTCCCTCCTTTTCACCATTGCGTGTCTCTGTGTTGTACTGACTGGTCAGTGGAAGATATTTAGTTTTATCGTATGCGAAGTTATTCATACACTGATGAGAACACTGAGTTAAGTGACTTGAACGGACCCGGGTTGAAGTTTTGTTTTGTTTTTTTTTTGTTTTTTTTGTTTTGTTTTTTTTTTTGACGTGTTGTCCTGCTCTTTTGTTCATGCGTTTCTGTTACATGATTCGATGAAGAATTCAGACCCCTGATTTCATCTGCTGTTTCGTCTAGTCGGGAAATGACTTTTAAATAAATTAATTAAAAAAGAGAGAGAGAGAGAGAATCCTTTACAGCAGCTCTTTTCAAAGAAACCAAATACTGTACTAAAACGGGTTATTGTGTGCATGCGAGTGCATCTATCAGGTCAACAAGTTGTTTTGTTTTTGGGGTTTTTTTTTTTGGTTTTTTTTTTCGTTCCTTGATCACGTATCACCTCCTCCCTGTTCGAACTGTTTTATTCCCCCGTAGAACTTGAGCTCAGGCTAAGAGAAAAAGAAATATACAATTCTATTCATTCTTTTTAAAATCTCTTTTCATTTAAAATCAACTAAATTTCAACCTTTTAATGAAATTGCTTTAAAACCTCAAAAGATTTCATGACGAGGCTCCTTATCAAAGAACTTAATCCTTTCGCTTACAAACCAACTGCTGTTCATCTGCTCGTTTATTTTTCTTTCTTTCTTTACATAAGGCACTGATCCGTTTCTGAGAAGGTACACACTGAGAAGGTTTAAGATAATCCAGGGAAGTTCTTTCATTTTGCAAAGAAAGTCCAGGTCTCGGTGCCTGGATCAGATGCTTGCAATCTCGCGCCATTGAGAAAGAAAATGGCTGATGTAGTGGACAGAGAACGAGACACAGAGAACTGAGTGTCTTCTTTAGGGCATTTTGAAGATAATTTTATTTTGTTTTCTCGAAGATAGGCGTGTACCGGGATTTAATTACAAATTACGATAAATATCTAGGGATGCATCGATACCATTTTTTCAGGGTACGAGTGCATGTTAATACTGCTACAGAAATGAGACCTACTTAGTCTTCCGCAATTTCAGTCACGTGACATATTTTTTGTTTATATAACTGTTTATGTTGATAGAGAGCATAAGGGTGGAAAATTTTGTAAATTGTTCCTTACAAGCAGTCGCAATGTAGACCCTGCTGAGAGAGGGGGAAGGGAGCCGCATATCTCGGGCTTCGTCCACATTACTCCAGATAGACCTGAAAACCGCATTTTCGTTTTATAACGCTCTCCATCTACACTGACGTCTTCAAACGTTTTCCAAAAATTGCTGGTCCACACTGAAACGTGCATGCTGCGCATGCGTAAAAACGTGAGAAGCTTTGGCCTGTGTTATTTACGTCAGGCGTTTATTTAAAAATGCAGTCTGAAGGTTGTACCAAGTGACATTAATCTAAAACAAAGCTATCAAACCGGATAGGAGGCACAACATCTGCAGTACAACATCGTCCGCCATCTTGTTCGTTTTGAGTTGAAAGGGTCACTTGACTAAAAGTAACGTCATCGTTTTTGAACATCTCCATTTTCTCAGTCCGCACTACAGCGCGAAAATGGCATTTTCAGTTTGATCCACTTGGGAGGGCGTTTTCAAAAAGCTCCGTTTTCGCTGGACGGAAGGCCAAAACGTCGAGCTGCGTTTTCAGATTTATCCGGATTAATGTGGACGTAGTGTCAGTGCTCAGTGCTCGCTGAACTGAGCTGCTCGTTCTCACCAGCAGCAGTTTCACTGCTCAATGTGTGCCAATACTTTTGTGTGAGCGCAATTCACGGCACCTTACACACCTTACCCACACTCTCTGTCTATTAAAGATATGGTTTAAACACCATAAAGATGTTTTATCAAGTTATTGATATCGTAGGAAGATGCCATAATAGCTACTCTTGATATTTTCTCAGATCGCAGTTTGTTTTGATTATTAATCTTGAAATACGTTCAGATCGCAAATTCAGTAGAGCGGGACCGTACACTAGGCTTACGTCAAGTTGTATCACGTGGTATCAGATGTTGGTATCCGAGCATCGGTTAGGAATACAATTAAATATGCATGGTGTCGGACCGATAACGGATATCGGTATCGGTAACGATGCGTCCCTATTTATAACGATACAATCAAATTTCTTTCAGATTTGTCCAAAATTAAGGAACCTAATACGAGAGCTGTCCTATAAACAAGGGACAATATTCTGACATGTCCACACTATTGTTACATGCCTACTCGAGGATGCTTTTATTTGAGAATTTCAGGTCAGCCCTCGTTTTCTTCATCCCGTTGGCCTCAACAGCGAATTGTGAATTTCTTACGAGCGCATTTTTTGTGAATTCAAGAATGAACTGTTATTTTTCTACCGAAGTAAATCAGATATTCTATACACCACCATGCAAAAGTTGTACAGATTTTACCGAGACATATCGTATCGTGTGTTGAGCTGTTTCTTGTTCGCGCTCGTGCGCGTTTTGTTCGTAGCGGAAGTGCACAGGACGACACTGGCCTCTTTATCAGGACAAACGAGCCTCCGTTGTTTTGTACTCGATATGAAGTGGATTCTCCTGAACTGAACGGAATCACTGGGACGCGAACACACACCAAGTTGTGTAGCTGGTCAGAGTTTATGTTTATGGATTTCAAGTTTGTTTCTTATGACGTTCGTTTAAAGCATTAGTGCGACGGTGTAGAAGCAATTTGCTCACACATTTTTATATGAATAAGCTTTTTGACCTAAAATCGACTGGAATTTGTCTTTCATCCCAAATCCCAAAGTGTACAGGATGCACGTTTTGGAGGAAAAAAAAAATAAAAATCCCAGTTTATTTACTATAGCCTGTTGATTTAGAGTCACCTTGGAGCATGGGGTTGATGGGAATTGTAGTCTTTGCTGCTAACCGGATTCATGATATTTTTGTCCGTGTTGATTTGACGATTCATTTATGAAATTGTACTCAGACATGAATTGGTAAACTTTTGTTTTCAAAGCATTGGTCATAATCTTAAACCGGGTTACAAAAGCATTTTGTAAGAAGTTGTTTCAGAGATTACGGTTAGTCATTTGTATTTAAAAAAAAAAAAAAAAAGACATGAAAAAAAAATCAAACTCTACTTATCGGCCATTTTGTGGCTCTTCAGCTTTGATCACTTTACTACTTCAAGCCACCCTGCCAGATTTCTAGTCTTTTTTCTAAAGGACGGTTTTTCAGCTGAAGCTTTGGAAAGCTGGGACACTACTTTATTATCTGGGGTGGGATTATATCAGGACTGACACACAGAAAAAAGAAAAAAAAAAATGGGGTGGGAGAGGGGGCGGGGGATTTGGGGCCACACCTACACCCAGCCTTAAAGTGCCAGAGGCCTCAAAGCCCCCTCACATATATCATATATTACTTACGGGGAAATGTTTTTATTTTGTCCACTAGCATTTGATAAGCACTCACTACGAACGGGTTTAAGGCGTGCACACAGTCCAAAAAAAAAAAAAAAAAAAAAAAAAAAACGAAACGAAAATGATGATTAAAAAAAATAATAATGACGCGCTTACTTTCTATGTATAGTATCTGTAATAAGATGTACAAACTTTATCAGATCATGATATGGAGAAGACTTTCGAGAGAAACACTTTGAAGGTCGGACGACTTTTTGAGGGACGGATACGGATCATGCCAAATACTAAGATTATGTCAGACGTTCCCTGAGACTCTGTTGAGGTCTGCGTGTCTCGACGTGGTTTTGTATGGTAGGATGTGTATATACTTTTTTGTGGTTTTTTTTTTTTTTTGGCATTTTACTTTCTCTCTCACCCTATTGATCTGTCTCAGCTCTTAACTTCACTTCACTTTCATCACCAAAATTGTAACTTCACATTGAAGTTTTGAGACTAAACACCCATAATTCTGAGGTTTGTATCCAGGAGAGTGTGACCAGAGGCAAGATTTGTTAGTCTGGCTCCAGTTTGGGTGCTCTCACACACACACACACACACACACACACACACACACACACACACACACACACACACACACACACATATATAAACATGTCTCAGACTCACTAGTCAGTACTAGGCTTTAGGTCATGTGTGTGTGGAGCGTTCAAGATGCTCACTGACTTTCAGTTTTGCTCCGTTTTTTATACAAGTGATTGCCGTCTGAGTGTTTTGTTCCTCATACTTTCCACTAGATATGGTGCCATAGACCGATTCTGCGAAGCAATCCCGTGAACGTAGACCCGCTGAATC
The DNA here is from genome assembly GCA_023630585.1 of Cranoglanis bouderius. Lineage (NCBI taxonomy): Eukaryota > Metazoa > Chordata > Actinopteri > Siluriformes > Cranoglanididae > Cranoglanis > Cranoglanis bouderius. The sequence continues at coordinate 4,925,902 of CM042571.1, forward strand.
ACGATCCTTGACTTTTATTGTGACACTTCAAAAGAATAAGCGATCTTCCCGAACTCCACCTGTGTGTTTCAGTGTGACCTCGTCACGTCAGTCTGCATGAGCATTTTAAACTTGTACTGCCTTTATCCTCTCTCCGCTCACCTCCGAACCCCGACCTCGTGTCAGGTTTGGGATTTAATTTCACGTTCTTTTTCCTCTGATCTTTGTTGAGGTTTTTTTTTTTTTTTCGTTTTCTCCTCGTATTTTTTTTTTTTTTTTTTTTAGTGTGTCATGTAGTCTGTTCTCAGCACTGTAAGACAGTCCCTTATACAATATGGAGAAGCAATATCACTGTAAGAAATCTTCACAATGTATTATTATTGTTATTATGATTATTATTATTATTCACTAGCACCCTAGGTGTGATAATTGAAGTAAATATCTTTTATACAAACACAGATGGCTTGTGGTCCGTCCCTTTATTTATTCCCTTCTCCGATGCACACATTTTAAGTACAAGGACACACGTGTTCATACATTTCGGTGGCTAGAAACATGCAAACACTTGTTACTATAGCAATTTCTAGTCCTGTAATAATCACATCATTTCACATACATCACAACATCGCGATGCTACGGATCTGATTACTTGTTTCGGGCATCTGTTTACATTTTTCTGGGCCAGAAATAACGTTGCATTCGACTTAACCTCAGGAGTGGGAAGTCCGAGCTCGGAATTACATCATTTTCAACCTCCATGTGTTCGAGTTACGTACAAAGTGAGGGGAAAAACCACGGACGCCTTTTTATTTTGTAGCCAGCTGACTGTGATGTGTGATGAGTATGTTTTCCTCTACAAAACAGCTAACTGTATAGCCAGTGTTATACAGTGGATATAAAAGGTCCTCACACCTCTGTTAAAATAGCATGTTTTTGTGAAGTGAAAGAATGCAACTAAGATAAATCTTTTCCCACCTTTAAAGTGAAATTGCAAAGTATACAAATGAACTGGAAAACAATCTGAAACTTTTTAGGGAAAAAAGGAAATAGAAAAACCTTACAATAACCTGGTTGCATAATTTTGCACACCTTTAAACTAATACTTTGTTGAGGCACCTTTTGATTTTCTTGCACCACTCAGTCTTTTTGTGTGAGAGTCTATCAGTGTGGCACATCTTCACTTGGCGATTTTTATTCCCCACTCTTTCTTGCAAGAACATTCTAGATCTGTCAGATTATAAGGGCATCTACTGTGCACAGCCCGCTTCAGGTCACCCCACAGACTTTTAGTTGGATTCAGGTCTGGGCTCTGGCTAGACCATTCAAAAACATTGATCTTCTTTTGGTTAAGCCATTCCTTTGTTGATTTGGATGTATGCTTTGGGTCGTTGTTGTGCTGAAAGGTGAAATCCCTTTTTATCCGCAGCTTACTAGCAGACACCTGAGGGTTTTGACCTAAGATCGACTGGAATTTGTAGCTATTCATGATTCTCTCCAGCCCCAGATCTGGCTAAAGAAAAGCAGCCCTAAAGCATGACGCTTCCACCGCCATGCTTCACAGTGACTATGGTGTTCTTTTGGTGGTGCTTTTTTTTTTTTTTTTTTGTAACCATGGAATTATTTTACCTTTTGGAATTGGTCTCATCGGACCATAACACATTTTGCCACGTGATTTAGTTGCATTTGGATGTTTTTTGTGAGAAAGGGCTTCCGTCTAGCCGCCCTACCCCATAGCCCAGACATGTGAAGAATACGAGAGATGGTTGTCGCATGCAGAGAGTAATCAGTACTTGTCAGATATTCACACAGCTCCTTTAATATTGCCGTAATTCTCTTGGCAGCCTCCCTGTAAGTTTGTGTCTTGTCCTTTTATCAATTCTGGAGGGACGTCCTGTTCTCGGTGATGTCACTGTGGTGCTCCATGTTCTCTCTTTGTTGATGACGGCCTTCACAGTGTTCCATGGTACATGGAAACTGTTGGAAATTCTTTTATACCCCTCTCCTGATCGATACCTTTCGACAAGTGAGATGCCGCACATGCTTTGTAAGCTCTTTGCAGGCCACGGCTTCAGCATACGGATGAAGATGTGAAGAAAATCCTACAGATACAGCTTTTTTTTTTGTTTGTTTGTTTGTTTGTTTTTTTATTTTGGTTTGATCAGAATAATTTAATTGACAGCTGTATGATAATTACTTTTGAATATGAGGTTGAATGTGATTGGTTCATTCTGAACACTGCCACATCCCCAGTTATAAAAGGGTGTGCACACTCGTGCAACCAGGTTATTGTAACTTATTTATTTGTCCTATTTTTCCCTAAAATGTTAGATTTTTTTTTTCACTTAATTTTTATACGTTGTAATTTCACATTGAGGTTGGAAAAAGTTCTGACGTGATTAATCTTGGTTTCACTTTTTTAACACGACAAAAAGCTCCCGTTTTAACGGGGGTGTGTAGACTTTTTATATACATTGTAGATTAATCTAAAGCAAATACTAGTCTATACACTATAATTCATTTAAAATTAAAAGTGCTGCTTTGTTTACTGTTGATGCTGTGAGCAGCCATGTTGATTTGAAGTCACTTGCTGAACTCGGGGGTTGTGGAGACCGTCCCGAGTTGCTGAGCAGGAATTTCGAGTTTTCTTTGTTTTGTTTTTTTTTGTTTTTTGTTTTTTCCTAGTCAGAGCTCAGAAATTCCAAGTTACAGAGTTTTAGTGAAATGTAGTATAAGCTCTGCCATTAGTTGGAACTCGCTTTCGCCCCATTTCCCCTAAAACTCCCATTCTATCATTTTGGGTTATATAAGCAACTGGCTCATTTTAATTGCTCTTAAATATATACTTGGTAGTTTTGTACTGTGGGGAAAAAATATTAGATGCAATATTTAAACATGTACAATAATATCCTGGCTATTTAAGATTTTTATTCCTGAAGAGTTATTAGATTCATGTTAACATTATTTATACGCCTAAGTTTGAATTAAATCCAAATGTTGAGTCAAACTCATTAATAAGTCTACCTTACAGTATAATGGTGGCTGTGGTTTCCATCACTGTAACGAAATGGAAATCCATGGACCCTCAGGCTACACTTCACAGACCATACTATTGTTTTTATTTTGTTGTTTAACTGTAGCAGGGAAAGGGAGATACCGTCCAAGTGCATTTAATAAAACACTTTTTTTTTTTTAGAGGCTTGTTAGAATCTCAGAGCGACCTCATGTTTTTCCTCATGAAACACCTTGTTTTGTTTGTGGTTCCTAAATAGTGATTAAACTGTAATAATAAAACAAGAAACGCAACATGAAGTTCATAATGAAAAATGTTTGGTGTCTCCTTGGCTAATATCTGCACAGCGAAACCTGTTCCATCTCTTTTGCCCCCAGAGTGTTTCTATAATCAATCATTAAAAATAGATCCTCACTACAGGTAAGTTACATAAATTTTAGGATTTATGCAAGACAATGAAGGATTTGTTGGCAAAAAAAAAAAAGAAGTGAATAATAATAATAAATGAATACAATTTCAAGTCTCTGTTGAATTCAGTACTTTGATATTGTGATGACTTTGTGTGTGTGTGTGTGTGTGTGTGTGTGTGTGTGTGTGTGTGTGTGTGTGAGACAGGACGCTACACTGCGCTCCAGGTGGAGTTTTCAGCCGCAGTAAAGACCAGCGCTGAGCAGAAGGAGCTCATCTTCAAACTGGAGCACGACCTGAGCACCATCCAGACCATGTCCTCCCTGCCACGCCCTGACGCTGAGGTACACCACACAGACTGCTCAGAGTGCAAGCGAGGACTCCAGCAGGGAAAGGGAGATAGTAGTGAAATGAAATGTGAAATGGTGGCGTCGAGTCACGTTCACATGATGAGTGCTGAAGCTTGTGATTTGTGTCCACTAGGGGGCGGAGCTGAGCGGCATGGGCCGAATCCCTGAGCCTATTAAAGAGGCCACGGCTCTGTTCACAGGTAACGCATATAAACTACACACTATGCACCACATGGACCTGGGACAGTCTGAATAAACCTCTGTGTGTGTGTGTGTGTGTGTGTGTGTGTGTGTGTGTGTGTGTGTGTGTGTGTGTGTGTGTGTGTGTGTGTGTGTGTGTGTGTGTGTGTGCGCGCGCGCAGGAGTGGGTGGCTCTTCTCAGGCTGAGCTTCCTCAGGGTCAGATGGACTCTCTGCTGTCCATCATCTCTAGCCAGAGAGAGAGATTCCGAGCTCGCAACCAGGAACTGGAGGCTGTAAGTGCCCTTACACTCATGCCCTTATTCATGAAGTCCACTAGTGGCCTTATACTTTAAATTCACTCGTACCCTTATACCTCAAGTCCACTAGAATTCTGTAGAATCTATATCCTATAGTACAATCTACAGAATATTGAATCACTCTTTAATCACAAAAAACTCTTGTTTTTTTTTCTTTGTCTTTCACTCTCCCCTCTTCTCTCTTTCTGTTCTCTTTCTTTCTTTCTGTTCATTGGTTTCTATTGTTTTCTCTCTCTCTCTCTCTCTCTCTCTCTCTCTCTCTGTTTTCTTTCTACTTTGCTTGTTCACTTTCTTGGCTCTGTGTACTCTCTCCATCTGATGTCTTGTTCTCCTTTTCTCCTCTTCTCTCTCACACTTCTCTCTTTCTGTCTCTTTGCTGTCTCTCTGTCTTATCCATATGTCTCTGTCTTATCCATATGTCTCCGCCTGTCTGGAGCACTCAGTATCTTTGACTCTGTCTCTCGTTTCCCCTGTCTCACAGGAGAGTCGTTCTCTGCAACAGACCATGCAGGCCCTGCAGTCAGAGCTGGACAGTCTGCGCGCTGACAACATCAAACTGTTTGAGAAGATCAAGTTCCTGCAGAGTTACCCAACCAGAGTGAGTCCTCAGACACCGCAGCTCCGACATCTCACTAAATCCTGTGTAAACACTCGCGCGGCGTCCTGAGGCTGGGTCAGATCTATGATTCGCACCAGACGCAGCTTAACCAAGGGGGTTAAATTCATGCACAAGCTCCTGAGTGGCAGAAAAGTGTTCAACGTGTTCACCTTATTATCGCGATATTGCGAGTTTGAATCCAGACGATATCCAGGAGTCCGGGCAGTCCGGGTGGGAGGGATGTCATAACTGCGTTACACTCTTTCTCCTGTCTGTCAGAGTGACACTAGCCAATTATGGCCATCTGTGAACTCATGCATGCGTAAGAGAAAAAATGGTGCTCTCCTCTGAGTGTGTTACGCTGCCCTGCGACGCAGCATTTAAAAGAGATGCCTTTGGATGGCTACACAAGCTTCGGAGGAGCATTGGCTGCATATGTGAAATCACCATATAACATCACACTCCTAGTACAGGCATAAGCTTGTGATTAAGTTCAATGATGAAGCTGATTGTGTGTGTGTGTGTGTGTGTGTAGAGCGGAGGCAGCGATGACACCGTGATGCGCTACTCTTCGCAGTACGAGGAGAGGCTCGACCCCTTTGCCTCCTTCAGCAAGAAGGTAAGAACAGACTACCACTGAACACTGACGTGTTTAAATGATATCACTACAGAGTATAACGTCTTGTTAACACACAATCTCTCGTCATCCTGTTAATTTTTTTTGTCCTCAGGAGCGCCAGAGACGTTACCTGAGCCTCAGCCCATGGGACAAGGCCACCCTCAGCTTGGTGTGTCTCACACATACACTAGACACACACACACACACACACACACACACACACACACACACACACACACACACACGCATACTGCGGGGGTTTTCACATCTGCTCGGCTGTGTTTCAAACCACATACCCTGTACTAAAGAGCCCATCTAATTAGTGTACCCCAGGGATGCCATTGCTATTTTGAACACACTTGTAGTACCAAAGGTACTCTTATCCTGTTGTCTTGTTTTCATCGTAATGTTACTCTATATGACACCACCACCCTGTCCTCGGTCTCGATCTGTGTGGATCTGGCAACCCTGTTTATAATGGAAGTCTGAACGCAATTCTATTCTATCGATAAATGTTATTGTAAAGTGTGTTTTTTTTGTAAAATACTTTTGTGCATTCTTCAAAGTCTTTTGTACATGAGGCTCTACATTTATAGAGATTTGGCCTTCTTTATCAGGAAATCTCTTTAACCATACATTTTTATACATGGATAAACACAATATGTTTAATGTGCTATGGATGCAGTATATTGGCTGATATTATGGTGCGTCTGTATTTCAGGGTCGTGTCATCCTGTCCAACAAGATGGCCAGGACTATTGCTTTCTTCTACACTCTCTTCCTCCACTGCCTGGTGTTTCTGGTAAAGAGCTACACTTACACTACGTACCGTTTCCTTACTGACTATACTCATCAACTAGAACTATGTATCACATACGTCAAATATTGAAAACGTAGCCACGACGCTATGAGCAAGCATCATACGTTGATCCATTCGTATAATTATGGATCATTCCTAAAATATCTGTAGTAATTAATCATGGAGTATTAACTCGGTGTGGCTACTTGCTATTGTTTATGATACCTTTATTACAGTAGCCTAGCATTAGGTCTGATAATAGTTCTGAGGTCAGTCAACTAACTGTAAACATGAGCTGATTTAAGGATTTGAAAAAAAAAAAAATGTTTTGTCAGACCACGAAAAGACCAAAACTATAAGCCTGCTAGCTGCTGGATTTAAACTAGCTAACAGTAGCTAGAAATAAGCACAGCTAGTGTTACGTTTGCTAGCAAGATAGCTGACAGTTCTGTGTACTTGAGATTACGCATTGGGTTTCGGTTCGTTTGTTTGTTTTTTTGTTCGTTTTTTTTTCCAGAATGTTGGGTTAGGATGTATAAGAAATAATAGCTTTTTAAAATGCTGGTCTATAGAGCTTACTTCTATGAAATGTGCCTCCTATTCTTAGCAATCTTTGCTAGCTTGCTAATCATTCGTAAAAGGAAGTGTAAGCCTGGATCCTTACGAAACATGCCCTGCGTCCCATTTGGCATACTTATACTATGTACCAAAAATATGTACTCTTTTTGTTGCAGTTCAGCTTTTCTTCATTCATTATTTCTTATATAATTTATACTCTATAATTTAATTTATCATTCCCTTGATTTATTTTTTTCACATTTCATTTGCGCCTCTCCAAAATGCATCCTTAAATTCGGCGAAGCAAACGGTCACAAAGCTCTTCCTCCTCCCTCACGCAAGGAGTTGTGGGCAATATCAGCTGAAAAAGTGTCCACGGATCCACACTTGGAAAATCTGCCGGGAATAGGAGAGCATCCGGGTACATCTGGGAGAATCATTTCAACATTCTACCGTTTGGAACACACTCGTTCTAATCTCGGATACTATTTAGCACGGATAGTATGCCGGTTGGGACACAGGGATGATTTTGGGTCGCACGGACTTCATAACAAATTTTTGCACACGCTATAATTTCCAGTACAAGGTCGATGCCAAGTGCCAAAGTCGCATCTGTTGTGTCTAGACGGAGCAGTCGTGTGCATAATAGTATACTTTTAAAGCTTTGACTGCTATATTTGTATTGTTTTGAAAGGCAAATTTCAACAGATCATTTCTATCAGCTTTACCTAACAAATGAGGGGGAAAAAAAAGTTAAGCTAATAAGTGATATGTATAATAATAAATTATGTAGTATTGATATGTGATATGTAATAATATGTGTGTTTCAGGTACTCTATAAAACAGCCTGGAGTGAGAGTATCGGCCGTGACTGTGCTGCATACTGTGCTAAGAAGTGAGTGTTTCCTAACACACACACACACACTCACACACACACACACACACACCACAGCATAGTTAATAATTGTAATCATTTTTATGAATTGTGCAGAGTAATAATACTTGTCTTAACCTGCCACTATATGTACATTGTACGTGTGTGTGTGTGTGTGTGTGTGTGTGTGGCGGTCGGGGACAACCCACTGTGATGTCGCTGTGACTGAAAGAGCTAGTCAGGTTTGGACCAACGAGCATGCTGTGTGTGTGGAGCCAGTTTAACAAATGCAGCGGTAAAAACAGAGTCTGATTAAAGATGTTTAAAAGATCTGCTAGCTAAGTGCGATTTCCTCACACAGGGAATGTCACGCTCTGTTCGGCTACATGCCGTACTGAGACGGACACGAGCCTAATCGATTCAGTCTGTAATCAGATGTCAAAAAAATGTCCATGAAGCTCCTGCGCCACAGTTTTCAGGTTGTTCATCCGTGTATCTGTCCAAGATTCTTGTTAGCACGATATCTCAAGAACGAGTGGTTGAACGTTTGCAGGATTTATATGGAATTATCACTGACTACGTTTACATGCGCATCAAATTCCGTTTAAGGTCCGAATACGGTGTTTATACGCTTACAGGCATCGGAATATTCCTGTATACATGGTTGTTGTAAGTCTGCCTGAGTTGCCGTTCCTAAATGTCTAGCCTGCAGCTAAGCGTCTGTTAGCACCCACAATTCCTTGCGGACTGAGCATGCGGATATATCTCCTTTCAGTGGATTTTCTGAATAAGGTTTTTACATGCAACAAATTTCCGATTAGGCAGATTCCCGGGGTGGGAATATGAGAACATTGCCAAATTCTGAACATTGATGTGCATGTAAACGTAGGCGGTGTAACCAGCAGATGAACTGATTTGATTTTGGAGATGAGCCGAACAGGGTCAAGGTCACAGCAAACTCAAATTTCTGAAATAGTTTCGCTTCAATAGCTCCCTTTCTGTTTGAAATGCTTGTTTGATGTTTTGAGGGTGTTTGAGGGATACAGTTTAGTAATAATGAGGACTAAGACTCTCAGGCGGCGGAGACCTCCCTGTCGACAACATTGGCATTTCTTTTTTTTCACCTCAAATGTTAGAGCTTATGGTTGAGATGGATGCAGTAGAGAAACACAATCGTGTTCAGGAAAGACTGTAGTTTTTTATAATTTCCCAGGCTGCCACACCACGTTTCCATTACACGCATGTTGTTCGTGGGTTTTATTATTGTCATCTCTGATAAACATCTTTCCTTCTTCCTCTTCCTCTCCATGTCACTGTCCGCACTGCAGGTACTCGGACCACCTGCACCGTTTCCACGAGAACGGCGACAACGCCGATATGTGGCAGTGAAGCAGCGTGACCCTGAAAGCTGATGGTCTTCATTATTTCTCTACTCTTTCGCTCAGATATATGAGACTATAACGTAGAATTAGTACCACAGATCATGAAAACAATGTTATCCAGACCCGACCTGGCACAAACGCTTTAATGTTTAGATTTGGATTGTCGCTTTGGATTTCTAAACAAAGCCCTATTACACCACTAGAGGGTGCACTTGGTTTGTTAGCGTCTAGAGACCGATCCAAAATTCCTAATTATATTATACAGCAGAAATCGGTATAAAGGAGCATTTCTGTGCCTGTGCATGCTAGCTGGTTCATAACTCTAATCCAAGAAAACATCAGTAATTCTGCTTTACTTTACAGTGGGGACCAGTTTATGTTGGAATACTTCTTTCTTCTTTTTCTTCTCGAGGAACGTGAAATGATTAGTAGGTGATTAAATGAGACGGTTTACATTTAAATAAGTCCGTATATATCATATTATCTTTAAAACATTTAGCATTATTATATGCTTTATTGGGTTTTTTTTCCTTGTCCTCTGAACCCCAAATCATTTAAATCGTTAACAGGGTATGGGGTTTACTATGCTCTCTATTTAAATTCTATGCAGAAGCATAATTAGTAGAAATGAATAAATATATTAAGGTTGTGGAAAGTTAAACCTAGGATTAAGGGTGTGTTAACGTTTTTATTTTAACTGGACAAACTGATGCTGCTTTGTCAAGAACGCGCTGCAGATTCGCGGAGCTTAAAAACGAGTTGGTTTTCAGGCCAGTAAGTAAGATCTGACCGTGTTGTTTACAGATCATCTGGTCTTGTGTTTTGTTCAACACGGTACATCATGTGTTTGATCTAGATTGTGTAAAACAGATGTGAGCATCCTCCATTTCCTGTTAGCGCTATGTTCGACTGGCACGTCTCTGTTTTGCTTTTTCTCTTAACCTAATAAAACTGCCGAGCATCTACAGTGGGTCGATCGTGGTTATTTTGTTGTTGTTGTTTTAAAATAAAGTTTGTACGTTAACGTATTAAAATGGATTATCTGTATCTAGATCTGTATACGTTCTATAATCATCTTAAACTCATATTAAAGCAGCAGTTTGTCATTTTTTTTGTGCCCTCTGCTGCCTGTGAGGTAAAACATTGACGAGCTTTCAGCCTCCTACAAACCCGTTGAAGAGCAAAGCCCTTAATCTTCATCAGCTCAGCTCAATTATTATTAGTCATTTTGGATAAAAGCATCTGTTAAATGAGTAAAAATGTAAAGTGAGTTGGCTTTAAAGGGAAATTGGTGACTGGGGGCGGGGCAAATTTCAGGGCTGGAACAAAAAATATATATAAACAGAAGCCTGAAATAAAGAGACTAGGCATATCTTTTAAAAAGCCAGAATCGCTTATAAAATAGAAACACATAAAATGTTACAACATGGTATCACTTCACATTAACCCTTTACTGCATGGTGTTGCCATATGGCAACAATTAATTTATCTCCAATTTTTTAAAATTCATTTAACTGGCATTATTTAACACACTAGTTAATGAAAACAAAACATCAACCTTAGCGTTAATACCATTAATACCTCATAAATAACTGCAGCAAAGTTGTTGTTGGTTTTTTTTATATTAAAACAAATAAGACAAACAATTAACAGCTGCATTAACTAGTGTTCATATCTAATGAAGATGTTTGCATTTGTTTTTAATATTTACACTTGGAGCAGATTTCAGTAAGTTTCAACATTTTGGAACATGCTGTAATGTAGTTTTTGCTCATTTATGTGAACTTAATTTTCCGTCATGGATTGAATAAATAAATAGTAAATGCAGGTGTATTTATTTAACATTACACTTTCAGCTTTCCACCACAGGACAGTCTTCAGGACAGAAGAGCTTCACAATCAACCTTGAGATCACCCCATCACTGCTTATTTTCCTAAAACAGCACAACCCAAGGTGTTTCATTCCTTATTTGTTACTTTCTTAACTGTACTTATGATTTGTTAACGCTGACAATTATCATTAGTTGATGTTAACACTTACTGTTAATGCAATAACTTTATGTAAAGCGTTACCATGCAGGGGGCAACGTTGAAATTTCAGGTTTGTGGGTTTATTATATCGCAGTTCAGGCGATGAGAGGTTGCTGTTGCATATGGTCCTCGAGAATCTGTTCCTTATAAACTCATTGACTTTTGGTACCTTTAGCCATGTAGCTAATGTAGTGCTGATTAATTATCAGAATTAACCAGAAAACATCGTCGGACTTAAAAGAGAAGGAAAAGAAGCAGCAGAGAATCGGCCTCTCATGTACCTACATAGCCATGTTTACTAACGCCGTCTATCGCTGAAGTGCCTCGTCCTCCAGAGCTGTAATAGAAATGCTCCAAATATGGTTTGTTTGACTGCTGTGCATCACGAGACGCCCTCCGTATTCACGTTCCGCTTTCCTCGAGACGTTTAACGCAGCTCTTTGCAAAGGTCATGTTTGTAAACTAAGTCCTAATGCCTTCTGCATTTTTTTTTTTTATTCCCATTTCAATTTAATAGCAATGTTAACTAGTGCTCATACTGAGATTAGTTATATCCCATTATGGTCAAAAATAAAACATAAACACTAATTTGAAAAAGGAACCAATTGCATAGTCTAATTTTAGAATCAATAAAAGGAAATTCTCTTAGTCATAAACCACCACCATGAGTTATAAAGTGAAGTGACGTTTATCTGAGGTGACGTTATGGTTATGTTTACTTCATTTGAGGATAAAAGTGCTTGGAGCTACTAGACGTTGGATTGCAAGATTAAACTGGTAATCGGGAACTCAACGCTTGTCACAGGCCTCGTTTCTACAGCACTCCGTCCGTGTTGTTCATCCTCACAACGTTTCGAAAATATTACAGAAAAAAAGAGAAATGGGTTTTAGTGGTTGTAAGTATGTTCAGTACGTTTAGTTTATGCCACAATGATGCTGAATTCTCGATTCTGATTGGTCAGAAGGTGTTGGTTAATTTTCTATAACAGCAGCTCTGACAGTAGTTCTGGTTGTTATATTAATGCTCTCGTTATAATACGTTCTAGTAACAGCTCATTCACACGGCCTTATGGCAGTCCCTCAAGGATTTTGCGATCGCAGAAATTAAGGCAAACTCCGCAATATTCGGAGGCGCTTGCGATTTTAAAAAGTTTCCGCAGATTTCCCTCAGATTTGGGCCGAGACGTGTCATTTGCTGTCATCACAACTCGGCCAAAGCCCTCTTTGATTCACGTGCGTCGAACATGAGTACAGCTAAAAGCTCTCATTTACCAACAAGGCCGTGCAAAACCGTTGCAATCTCGCCAATTTAAGTAGTTTTCAACAACAACAAAAAAAAGCACAAAATCAAGCATTTTTGGCCGAAACGATCAGAAAAAAACCTCCTCAAAATCCTGTATGGACTGTTATGGATCATAATCTAATCCTAATAATAAAACTATTAAAAAGTTTTGTTTTTTTTAAAATATATTTAACATATAATCATTGATAAGGTGAAGTTTTTTGGAAGGACATGTTTAATGTTTATGGAAGGAGTCTCTGGTGTAACAGTAAGTGATAACAGGAGTGAATTTGTTTTGTGACTGTTCCAAAACATTAAATGTAACTATAAATGGATACTATTACTATTACTATTACTGTTACTACTAATAATAATAATTCCTTACATTTATATAGTGCTTTTCTAGGCATTCAAAGCACTTTATATTATATAGGGGGGAAATCTCCTCACCCACCACCTGTGAGTAGCATCCACCTGGATGATGCGACGGCAGCCATAGTGCACCAGAACACCCACCACACACCAGCTATAGGTGGAGAGGAGAGGAGGGTGATGTAGCCAATTCAGGGACGGAGATTATTAGGGGGCCATGATAGAAAAGGGCCAATGGGGGAATGTCACCAGGACACCGGGGTTATACCCCTACTCTTTACAAGATGTAAAGGGATTTTTACTGACCTCAGAGAGTCAGGACCTCGGTTTAACGTCTCATAGGAAAGACGGATTTTTTTAATTTGGGGTGGTAACAGTAACTCGTCACTGATTAGTTGCCTATAACAGCACATCCCATTGTGTTTTATTCCTTGCTTGGCCTCTGAGTGGTGCAACTGCCGTAAGTGTTTGTGGGTTAAAATACCAACTATGTCATAACCGGTTTTCTGGACAGGAAGGACGAGCTTCCCGACAGATTGGGTTTATTTATTTATTTATTTATTTGTACAGAAGAGTGAAATTAGTTTATTCACTTGCTCTATGCTGTGCATTAGCTGTGCTTTAATGCAGTTAGATCCAGTCTGAGATGCTAAAGGCCAACACGTGCTTCTTCTTAGACACATGAAGAAAAAGAATACTTTTTAGTGTCATTTGAAGAGCCATACACGGTGTCCTTTATTATTAACACCTGCAGGTATAAAGTAAGAATGGCAGTTTTATACAAAATATATTGCACGATGTAGTCATAGCTAGCAGTGTGTTCTTTCATTGCTGTTGGCATTAGCTTGTGGATAAAAAGGAAGCGTGTCCTTTACAGTGTTGTGGTGCTGCAAGAGGCGGGGGGCCTGTAACAGCGGGAGCTCTTTGGACGAGGCTGAATAATTCATGTAGTCGCCTTTTAATGCGTACCGTCATCCTGAGCTTTTGCACTTTCATTAAAGAGTAAAGAAGGCGCTGTCCTGTTCACGTAAATCCTCTCTCTCTCTCTCTCTCTCTCTCTCTCTCTCTCTCTCTCTCTCTCTCTCTCTCTCTCTCTCTCTCTCTCTCTCTCTTACACACACTCTTCCCTGTTATACTGTTTACCACAATTAGCCCTGAGTCATTTGTTAACCTGTGGGAGACGAACAGGGTTGTAAATGCGGGAAATGGAGAAGAGCTGCAGATGAGGCCATGCTTTTAAAACCCACATCGTCACTGCGGCCTGTCAGTGAACGGATCTGGCACTCTCTGGGTGTGAGTTAGCGCAATTACACACAGCACAGGAAGTGGTAGCATTAGTTTGTTTGTTGTTTTTTTTGTATGCATTTTATATGATGACATAAAAATGGACTGTCAGTGGACAGTTTTGTGGACACCTGACCATCACACCCATATGTGTGGTGATTTGGGCTCATTCAGCTACAAGCGCATTAGTGAGGTCAGGCAGGGATGTCAGGTGAGGAGGCCTCCGGGGTAGGGGGTTTGAATCCAGCATCCGCTCTGCGTGCGTGGGGCTTGCATGTTCTCCCTGTGATTTGGGGGTTTCCTCCGGGTACTCCGGTTTCCTCCAAAGATTGGCATTGGCTCTGGGATAGGCTCCAGGCTCCCTGCCCCCCTCTGTAGGATAAGTGGTATGGAAAATGGATGGATGGATGGAATGAAGCACAACAGCACCACCAGTGGCTGTAAGTAAAAATACACAGAATGCCATGAAAAAGCGAGAAATGAAGCTAGGGCTGATTTTTTTATAGCCCATACTATAGATTCATAAGTGAAACACCCCTGAGCTTTTTGTCCATCATAATTAATTTAATAATAAACATAATCCCATAATAAACAGCTAATTTATTTAAGCTCGCTTCTCTGACACATCCATTTCACTTCATCATTAGTGATTGAGCAAGCGAATGTAAAATACAATAGCTAGTAATAAACAAGAATGAGATGAATTAATGTCTCAATCATTGAGTTTCTGTAGAACTTAGAAGTAAAAACAAAACAAAGCAAATATCATCCTTTGAAAGTGCAAATTATCCAAAGGGACAAATGTGATCCTTGGTTTGAATGAAAGGACTAGTTTTTTCTAGCTATTCGAAAAAGACATTTAAAAAAAAAAACAACAGTAATCACAACTGGTGGTGTGTAACTGTGTTTCACTGTGTATGTGAGTGTGTTCCTGTAAATTTTATGCCTATAATGTGTCTTTTCACTAAGAATTTCTTTCCTTTTCTCCATTTCCTTTTTTGTTCATAAGTTTTTCCTCCACAGCAGGTGAAATATTACTGGCCTCCCTTCAGGAAACCCCCAGGTTCTCGTTGACCCCTGCTTGGTCTGGTCGCCGTGGCAACAGCGCTTCCCATCACATCGCTGTCCTCTGTGTGATGTTGGAAGACTGAGTGTGGATGAGTCATTAGCCCATGTGACCTGGCTAAGCCAATCAGACGCTGGGGAGAGCCTCCCTAGGCTCAGAGAGACCACCGGTGTTAAACCCCTCATAAAGCTGATGGAGAGACTTTACTCTTCTAACAGCTCCATCCTGCATGAGTATATGTGTGTGTGTGAGACAGCAGCTGACACACTCGACTTTTACAGCCTTATATATATATATACATACACTTGGAGAGGATCTGGAAAGAGGAGTGGGACAGATTCCCTCCTGAGATGTGTGCAAACCTGGTGGCCAACTACAAGAAACGTCTGACCTCTGTGATTGCCAACAAGGGTTTTGCCACCAAGTACTAAGTCGAAGGGGTCAAATAGTTATTTCACTCATTAAAATGCAAATCAATTTATAACATTTTTGAAATGCGTTTTTCTGGATTTTTTTGTTGTTATTCTGTCTCTCATTGTTAAAATACACCTACCATTAAAATCATAGACTGATCATTTCTTTGTCAGTGGGCAAACGTACAAAATCAGCAGGGGATCAAATTTTACAAATTTTTGCTTTTACACAAATATATATATATATACAGGTGCATCTCAATAAATTAGAATGTCGTGGAAAAGTTCGTTTATTTCAGTAATTCAACTCAAATTGTGAAACTCGTGTATTAAATAAATTCAATGCCACAGACTGAAGTAGTTTAAGTCTTTGGTTCTTTTAATTGTGATGATTTTGGCTCACATTTAACAAAAACCCACCAATTCACTATCTCAACAAATTAGAATATGGTGACATGCCAATCAGCTAATCAACTCAAAACACTTGCAAAGGTTTCTTGAGCCTTCAAAATGGTCTCTCAGTTTGGTTCACTAGGTAATCCACAAACATTCATTGCCAAAGAAGCTGGCTGTTCACAGAGTGCTGCATACAAGCATGTTAACAGAAAGTTGAGTGGAAGAAAAAATTGTGGAAGAAAAAGATGCACAACCAACCGAGAGAACCGCAGCCTTATGAGGATTGTCAAGCAAAATCGATTCAAGAATTTGAATGAACTTCACAAGGAATGGACTGAGGCTGGGGTCAAGGCATCAAGAGCCACCACACACAGACGTGTCAAGGAATTTGGCTACAGTTGTCGTATTCCTCTTGTTAAGCCACTCCTGAACCACAGACAACGTCAGAGGCGTCTTACCTGGGCTAACGAGAAGAAGAACTGGACTGTTGCCCAGTGATCCAATATCCTCTTTTCAGATGGGAGCAAGTTTTGTATTTCATTTGGAAACCAAGGTCCTAGAGTCTGGAGGAAGGGTGGAGAAGCTCATAGCCCAAGTTGCTTGAAGTCCAGTGTTCAGTTTCCACAGTCTGTGATGATTTGGGGTGTAATGTCATCTGCTGGTGTTGGTCCATTGTGTTTTTTGAAAACCAAAGTCACTGTACCCGTTTACCAAGAAATGTTGGAGCACTTCATGCTTCCTTCTGCTGACCAGCATTTTGAAGATGCTGATTTCATTTTCCAGCAGGATTTGGCACCTGCCCACACTGCCAAAAGCACCAAAAGTTGGTTAAATGACCATGGTGTTGGTGTGCTTGACTGGCCAGCAAACTCACCAGACTTGAACCCCATAGAGAATCTATGGGGTATTGTCAAGAGGAAAATGAGAAACAAGAGACCAAAAAATGCAGATGTGCTGAAGGCCACTGTCAAAGAAACCTGGGCTTCCATACCACCTCAGCAGTGCCACAAACTGATCACCTCCATGCCACGCCGAATTGAGGCAGCAATTAAAGCAAAAGGAGCCCCTACCAAGTATTGAGTACATGTACAGTAAACGAACATACTTTCCAGAAGGCCAACAATTCACTAATAATGTTTTTTTTTATTGGTCTTATGAAGTATTCTAATTTGTTGAGATAGTGAATTGGTGGGTTTTTGTTAAACGTGAGCCAAAATCATCACAATTAAAAGAACCAAAGACTTAAACTACTTCAGTCTGTGTGCATTGAATTTATTTAATACACGAGTTTCACAATTTGAGTTGAATTACTGAAATAAATGAACTTTTCCACGACATTCTAATTTATTGAGATGCACCTGTATATGTGTGTGTGTGTGTGTGTGTGTGTGTGTGTGTGTGTGTGTGTGTGTGTGTGTGTATATATGTGTGTGTGTGTGTGTGTGTATATATATATATATATATATATATATATATATATATATATATATATATATATATGTATGTGTGTGTGTGTGTGTATATATGTATGTATGTGTGTGTGTATATATAAAGGTGCATCTCAATAAATTAGAATGTCGTGGAAAAGTTCATTTATTTCAGTAATTCAACTCAAATTGTGAAACTCGTGTATTAAATAAATGTAATCATCCAAAACAACTGAATGAGTACCTGTATCAAGTAAAAATAAATGCAAAGTAAACTAATTCAAAAGAAATCATGACAGAAAAATGAATAAGCTTAGATAAAAAATAAACAATAAATGACTCAATAAATGCAGGTCAAAATGCTTTTTAAAAATGATGTTAAAAAAGTAATAAGATCCAGAAATGTAAAACATGAAATAAAAAATAACCTAGTTTAAAATCTTGGAAATTAAAAAAAATATATATATATATAGATATAGATATATATAGATATAGATAGATATAGATATAGATATAGATATAGATATATATATAGATATAGATATAGATATATATAGATATATATATATATAGATAGATATATATAGATATATATATATCTATCTAAATATATATATATCTTTATATATCTATATCTATATCTTTATATATATAGATATATATAGAGATATATATATATATATATATAGAGATATATATATATATAGAGAGAGAGATATATATATAGAGAGAGAGATATATATATATAGAGATATATATATATATAGAGAGAGAGATATATATATAGATATATTAATATTTTCATTAACGAAACTCGTTAATGAAAATATATAAAATCATATATCATAAAAAATAAATATATACATCAATTTGGAAGTAATATTTTTAAGTAATATAAATGACATTAATTTAAAAACAAATGTAATTAATAAAGTCTTTTTAATTAAATTAAAAAAGCAAATTTTATTCCATAAAGAAAGAAAGAAAAAAAGATGATTAGAGATACCTTATGAGTTTCTGAGTATAGTATATTAAACAGAAACAGTTGCTGAGTGAAAGTGCAGTGATGATCAGCTCTGCTTTACCTCAGTGCTGAAGCTTTGATGATGATGATGGAATAAATCAGGAGTCATGCAGTCGTGCGTATACAGCTTGTCTCACAGTGTCCTCAGTTAGAGGGCGGATGGAGGACATGTGTGTGTGTGTGTGTGTGTGTGTGTATGTGTGTGTCGTGCTCGAATGCAACCAGATGCGTGTGCTGTCAGGAGCTACTTCTTTTCCTGTCGTGTTCATAATCTCAGACCTTAGTGTCTAAACTGTTGTTTTTCCACATACACACACATCTTTTATCCACATTTGACAGGCTCCTGTGATACAAACCTATTTTTCACTTCTATGTTAACATAGAATATCGAACCAATATGAACCTGAACTTGAATATGAATATGAACTTGTTTGATCATATGACATAATAATACATTTATGGCAGACGCCCTTATCCAGAGCGACTTACATTTTTCTCATTTATACAACTGAGCACTTGAGGGTTAAGGGCCTTGCTGAAGGGCCCAGCAGTGGTAGTTTGGCAGTGCTGGGATTTGAACTCACAACCTTCCGATCAGCAGTCCTACCTCTTAACCTTAACAACGGTGTATCATGCTAAGCACTACAGGTACATCAAGCTGAAGAAAAGAATATAGGCTAGTGGTGAGGTTGCAGCTACATAGTTTGCAATTGGCTGATCAAACGGAGGTTCTGCCTGACACTTTCTGTCATCTTGTAGTTTTCTGCAATAAATACAGTAACACAAACTGACAGACATGCTATTGATTAATTAGCTACCTTGCTGAAATGAGAAAGATACAAATGGAAGCAGGGTCGACTGTTATAAACGAATTAGCAGGGCTTTTAAGGAAAACATCGATTTTTAGTACACACTATAAGTTTACATACACCTTGCGGATTCTGAAAATAAATAATTAATTACATTAAGAGCCAGGGGGGGTGTAAATTTTTGAACAGGATGATCAGTGTAAATTGTTACTATTTTGTCTTCTGGAAACATGTAAATATCTTATGTAGCTTCTGAAGGGCAGTACTAAATGAAAGAAATAAGATCTTTAAACAAAATAATAACAATTTACACCAATCATCCTGTTCAAAAGTTTACACCCCCCTGGCTCTTAATGTACAGCATCGTGTTGCCTTCTTGAGCATCAGTGAATGTTTGCACCTTTTGTAATAGTCGTGAACGAGTCCCCCAGTTGTCCTCAGTGTGAAAAGATGGATCTCAGAATCATATAGTCGCTGTTGGAAAGGGGTCAAATATGCAGAAGATGCTGGAAAACCAAAGGCTGTGCAGGACCTGGAGGATTTTTCTGAAGAACAGTGGGCAGTTTAACTGCTCAGGACAAACAAGGGACTCATGAACAACTATCACAAAACATAAAAACAGTCGTTGATCATCCAGGTAACAACACACAGTATTAAGAATCATTGGCATGTAAACTTTTGAACTGGTTCGTTTGTGTAAATTCAGTTATTACTGTGTCTTGTGGACTATATGTAAACATCTGTTATGTGGAAAACCCTTGGGGATTCTGGGTAACGCTTGTGCAGTTATCAGATTTCAGTGTGCTGAAATCAGGTACTAATACTTAATAGCAAAACGACATCAGATGTGGCCTGTAGTTTATTTTAGCTGCGTGAAAGACTATTAGAAATACTGTACTGTACACCTACTGTATATACTGTTGGTCCCAATAAAACATATGAAACCAAACTTATCAAATGTGCTTTTAGCTGACAATCTGCTGAGTGGCACTTCTTCTTCATCCTTCTATCACACTTGTTCACTTCCCCTTTAAAGTACCACCCTGCATCCTCCAATAGGGAGGTGTAATACATCAACCCTGATGGTCCCCAGAGGCCAGACCACCACTTCACTTCACAGCACTGATTATTATGATGGCAGAAGATGCTTACCTTTTCCACAAAGTGTGTGTTTGTGGGACGTGGGAGCAGCTTTTAGAGAACCATACACACCTTTATGAAGTGAGAAGAGACTACAAAGTGACCTCAAAGTAATTGGATGGATTCAACTGGTGCTAAGCTGCTGCCATGGCTCTGTGTGTGTGTGTGTGTGTGTGTGTGTGTGTGTGTGTGTGTGTGTGTGTGTGTGTGTGTTGCCTTCCTCCCCTTCTGTCCAGAAAGATGTCAATTCATCCTTCCGGCAGAAAACGGCTGGATCGATAGGATCAATAATTTCTTGTGGAGACTTGACATACTCAGATTTCTTTGTTTATTTATTTATTTATTTACTCGTCTTGGTTTTCATATCTTTGTCATGTCATATGGTATCACATCATATTATTTCACATCACATCATGTATCAAGTTTTTTTTTTTTTTTTTTAATCATGTCCTGTCATATTAAGTCAAATTGTATCACATCGTGTATCAAGTCATATTCGATCATAGTATCTTGTAATGTAGCACGAAGTCGTATTATATCATGGCATTTCGTATCATAATCGTATCCATCCATCCATTTTCCAGTAACGCTTATCCTACTCAGGGTTGTGGGGGGCCTGGAGCCTTTCCCAGGGAACTCGGGGCACAAGACGGGGGACACCCTGGACGGGGTGCCAAGCCTTCGTGGGCCACAATCGCGCACACACTCACACACCCTTTCACACACTACGGATAATTTAGAGATGCCAATCAGCCTACAATGCATGTCTTTGGACTGGGGAAGGAAACCGGAGTACCTGGAGGAAACCCCGACGCACAGGGAGAACATCAAGTCATATTCTATCACTGAAGTCATGTATCAAGTCATATCTTCATGTCATGTCGCATCAAGTCATATTGGGTATGAACACAAAACAGACTATGCTATAGTGTAACTGGAAAAAAAAAAAAAAAAAGGTTTCTATCCTATCAAAAGCAGAGGAAATCAAACTAACAGCAGGCTTAAAATCGTAACATCATGAAATGTATCACTGTATTTTGAGATAGTGTGATTCCCCCCCACCGTCACGCTCCACTCCATTGCAGCGTGTTAGAGGAAAAAAAGAAATTCTATTTTCTCATCCAGGAAACGGATGACTCGCACTGCTCCTGAGGGAAAACCAACCGTATTGATGTATGCTCTGCTCGAGCCTGTAAAGTTCATAAAGATCGTACTGATCTGCATCAGACACACCGCCTCCTGTTAATACCCCACATGAGAGCTTTGAGATAAGTAACATCGCTCTTCATTTTTGACCACAAAGACATGCGGTTGTTTTACCTTTGTTCTACACAGATCCTGCTGTGCCTTTTGAATAGCCGAGAAGGCTCTCGGACCACACGCAAGACCTCTTTAAGTACGCTTGCAAATCCATTGTGTGCAGAGTAACTCACCAAACGTCGGAGTCCAAGACCCAATCCCGTGAGCCATCATAAACAAACCGAAATAATGGTGTCTTATCTAACGAGTGAGTAGAGAGGGAGATGGAAAACAAACTGAGTTGCGCAAAAGTGGGACTATAAGCGAGAGTTTTGCTATTTGCTTCATTAACATAGCAAAGGGCCTTCAGCCAGAGAAAATCACAAATAATCCAATCCAAACACAGAACCTAAACTGTGAGTTAACACTCGCGTCTTGCACGCTTTCTAGGCCGCAGATGAAGCGTATCCGATACGATCATCTCGGAGCCTATTTTTGATAGACCGTGAGAAGACCATGCTTAAACCGTGGCTGTAAATATAAAGCTCTGCGACACAACCTTATGTGATGAGAAAAACATATGAGGCAATATAACAGACCCCAGAGTGGGTTGATATTCCTCCTTACTCCTACTCCTCTCCCAGCTGGTCTCCTCCCTTCCCCCCGCTCGCAGGATATTGTATTAGAAACCACGGCGTGAGAGAGAGCGTGAGGGGGTGACGGCTTCTACGTGAACACAAGCTCGTGAATATGAGCCCCACCCGCAAAGGAACCCAGAATCTGTCCTGTGTGTGGACTTGAGTATTGGGACCAAATGTGACAGAAAAAAAAATAAAAAATTGCCAGGATCAGGGCTGGGAAGCTGTGGCCTGTGTTCATCAACAATGACTACGTTTACATGCGCATCAAATTCCGTTTAAGGTCTATATTCGGGTTTCAGCCATAATCCGAATACGGTGTTTATACGCTTACAGGCATCGGAATATTCCTGTATACATGGTTGTTGTAAGTCTGCCTGAGTTGCCGTTCCTAAATACCTAGCCTACAGCTAAGCGTCTGTTAGCACCCACAATTCCTTGCAGACTGAGTATGCATCATATATCTCATTTCAGTGGATTTTCTGAATAAGGTTTTTACATGCGACAAATTTCTGATTAAAACAGGCATATTCCAGGGGGTGGGAATCAGAATTTGGGGAATCAGAATATCGTATTAATCTGAATCGGGCAGTCGGGTTGTGGCATTTACACGACTCCATACTAATTAGAAGATTGCCAATTCCAGATTAATATCGGCATATCGATGTGCAGGTAAACGTGGTCAGTGGCAGCTTCTATAAATATGCGAATAAATAATGCACCAAAAT
Organism: Cranoglanis bouderius; assembly: GCA_023630585.1. Lineage (NCBI taxonomy): Eukaryota > Metazoa > Chordata > Actinopteri > Siluriformes > Cranoglanididae > Cranoglanis > Cranoglanis bouderius. The sequence goes on from CM042571.1 coordinate 4,948,827, forward strand.
CCACACACCCCGCCCCCTTTCCTGAATAACCCAGTGCTTCATGGCTTGTATTTGCATCCTGGAAACTTTTAATATTTTTATGACGCAATACCATCGATCTCAGATTTTCTAATAATAGTGCAAACTTGCTGCTCCATATAATAAGGTAAATCGATCAGCGCTAATAGAAGCAGGGCTCCCCTACCTTCTTAATCCTAAATCTTGGCTGAGACACAGGATGAATTATCTAGCCTGTCCTATCCAGATTTGGCGTTAATCTTAACATCTAATCCTTGAACACAAGCCAGCCCCCCCCCGCCCCGCCGGGCCCCACGTGACACAGGAAAGCCTGATTCGCGGATGCGGGAAGAGTGTGCATGCGGTTTGAGGAAGCCCAGGAGAAAGCGCACGCGCTTGGTTGTGCACGGCTCCTTTAAGGTGCACGGAGGAGAACAGAGAACAGAGCAGAGAGCCTCTCCCCCCTCCATCTCAGTCCGGTTTGTGCGTCTCCGGATGCCTGGAGAGCGACATGGAGATCCTGTAGGCTATTTCTCCGCGCTGTTGACGTCCTTCTCCTCCTCCTCCTACTCATTATCATCCGGGAATCTGATAACGGATACCGACTATTGCCTGGGTGGGATCATGGTTTACTGAGGAAACGCGGTGTGGAGGTCTGCCGGCTGCAGCGGTCATGCAGTGAGTCGGATCCGAGGTGAGGTGAGCACTGGGGCGGGTGGGATGAACGCTGTTGTGTTGTAACTCATACACTGGCAAGCGATTATTCGATTAATGAGGCCGCGGCTCAGAAAGCACGAGCTACGGTATGGAGGGTCATGCTCAGTAGAGCAGATGTTGGGGTTCAGGTGAAGCTGCAGAGGTGTCGGTGTTTCTCTGCGCTCCAACACCTTCGCCCCTCCCGAAGTCTCTCCTTTTTCGTGATAATTGTATTAATCGATTTTTTTAAAAATTATTATTATTATTATTTTTCGCACAATATAGGTTTATCAGGGCTGTAGGTGTACAAGACTAATTCTGTTAGGGGGAAAGGCGCAGTGGGGTCAGTGGGAGGCTGCACGAGCTGCTCAAACGGAAATTCCGAATAATAATCGGAATAATAGATAAAAGAAATTAAAAACGGGAGCCTTGTTTTAAGATGCGGTTAAAAAGAGACGTTTCAGAGAGAGAGAGAGAGAGAGAGAGAGGTAGATTTCATTCATGAAACCAGCAGCATCAGTGGAAATGTCTGTGGATCACCATTTAAATAAACAGCAACTATAATTCAAGCTCTTCCTTATAAACAAGTCTCTCCAAACAAGTCAATGAGGCTATGCTTGGTTATGATCGTATCATCTGTGGAATAGAGATCCTCAGTGTTGCCAAGTGCTGAAAAGATCCCCTTCACAAACATGCTTGACTTTAATAATGGGTGACTCAAGGTTATAATTGATAAGAAGCAGAGTTGTGATTGGATCATTCCTTGATCCAGGGTTGGATGGGATTCCCATAATGCCTCAGTGATGCCTCACCAGTTTATACATTTTTTTTTAAATAAATCGCAAATCCAGACATTTTTTTGTATATCTGTAATACATATATTAAATACTATATTTCTGAATTATACCACAGCGTTGTTGAATTCTCTGATCTGATTGGGCAGAAGGTTTTGATGAGTAGTTCCGGGCGTAATTCAAATCGCAGGTTTATACAGTGTTAATATAATAATAATGTAGTACTAATATGCTATTGTTTCTATAGCGACAGCTCGTTCACAGGGACTTGTATAGAGGAAGCTCTGCTTAAACTGTACATTTTTAAAACGATTTTTAAAAACGTGTTGTTGTGTAACGTATAATCATTGTTGTGGGAGATGTTTATGTTTATTTCACATTAATGGGAGGAGTCTCGAGTGTCAGTGCTTTGAAACAGTCAGTAAGTTTTCCACCACAGGAAAGTCGTCAGGACGGTGCCCATTTTTGTTTGTTTGCTTGTTTTTTTCATTTCAAAAGAGAGGAAAAAAAGAGTGTGTGAATGACTCTTATAGCTGCTATAATGTAAGCGATGACAGGAACTAACTTGTCTTGCGGAGGTTCCACAACATTAACTGTAACTGTAAATGGTTAAAAAGCATGACATGTCGTTCATTAATAAATTGCTGTGGTATAATATAAAGAGAATGAAATGCTTCAGTATGTACTGATCTAGCAGTAACTCTGCTTCATATTGGGCCACATCACACCATGCCATCGTTGATTAGTTTCCGATAACAGGGTTTATTCCTTACTTTTTGGATGATGTAAATGCTGTGATTTATACAGAAGCGCTTGTCTGGAAAATAGTAATAGCACAGACGATTCATTTACACATTGCAGCCTTCTGTGAGAACATGTACCACAATAACAAACACAAATATCCAGAACCTTAACCTCCTTTTTCTCTTGGCTAAAAAACAAAGGTGTTGCTTTGATGACTCAGTTTTCACAGCCTCCACCTTTCCGGAGCGACTGTATTGATCTTGAGATGGACACGGAAGGTGAGTAGAGGAAATTTAGGATCTGATTTCTGTGTCTCTGGCTTTGTTTTTTTCTGATTGGAGATAAAAAAAATCTTTTGCCTTTGACCTGGCAATCTGATTGGATGCGGATATGCTATTGTCTCACAGCACACACACACACACACACACACACACACACACACACACACACACACACACACACACACACACACACAGAGAGAGAGAGAGAGTGTTTTGTTTTGTCTGTGTGATTAGAATCATGTTTTGAACACGTGCTTAAGATTTTGTGTGGAAGCAGACCTCTGTATTTGTGTGTGTGTGTGTGTGTGTGTGTGTGTGTGTGTGCGTGCGTTGAGCTGCATACGACCGATTGGCCAGAGCTAAACTTAGAAATCACGCTGGTGTTCACATCCCTGGGGTGTTTGCATGCCATTACGGATCTTCTCTCTTCCGTTTCCGCACTTTAAGTAGCAGTGTGTTTCTGTACGCTTTCTGTGAGGGTACGTTTGCATTGTGTGTGTGTGTGTGTGTGTGCGTGTGTGTGTGTGTGTGTGTGTGAGCATGTGTTAAGCTAAAGAACACTCAGAATGTACTAATCTATGCACAATAATACAATGTTAAACGGTACCAAAACCACTGAAATGGCCCAAGAACATTTTTAGTCCTATACTGTTATTAAAAATGTCTATGAATATGCAGGAATATGCAAATTATAAACTGCCCCATATAAACCACCCTAAAAACCTAGCTGGGCTACTTGATTGATTGTAAATAAACTTTCATTTGTTGTAGGTCAACACAAGTGGGATGTTAGTAGTGGAGTTTTGATTGTCATTTTGTTCACAACTAACATTAGCAAGCTGAGCTGACTTCGCATGCTGGTGCTAAGGTTAAGAGTTTCCGGTCATGACGTCACAAACCAAGCCCATAATCGTTTTACATTAAGCATTTAAAATCACTTTTTTTTTTTTAGTTCAGAGTAAAATAAAGATGGCTTTACTGGACAGTTTAAGAATGCATCTCTCTCAAACATTGTTTATCTGTAAAGGGCATTGAACCAGCATCATAGCCTGGATGTCTCCTCTGCGAAACTTACTGCCTCATGGGAAATTGAGACACACACACACACACACACACACACACACACACACACACACACACACACACACACACACACACACACACACACACACACACACACACACACACACACACACACACACACACACACACACACACGAAGGTCTACTATGCGGCCGGAGTTCCTCTCTGCAGCTTTCAGGGATATCAGCTTGCAGAAATGTATTCAACAGACACGCAGACTGCTGTATTCTGATTATGAAACTGCTAAGGGTCCATTACTGTGACCTTCTGAGGGTCACTGCTGATCTCAGATCAGCCAGAAGTTAGAGGAGGTCACGTGGTCGCACTCAACACTGTATGAGTGGACTGATGTGAGGTCAGTGATTGGGTAGTAGCAGTAATGATGCACTCTGGATTCTTCATTAGACCCCCTCTTTGCACTTCCACTCTTTCACCCGCACGACCCAGAGGGCTCTGCTTACACACACACACACACACACACACACACACACACACACACACACACACACACACACACACACACACACACACACACACAAAAAAAAAAAAACACAAACAGATTGTTTTAGCAGCCGTGATCAAGTATAAAAACATGCCCCTCTCTTTCTTCCTGTTCGCTCACTGATTGTTATACATGTAGACTGGAATAATAGATTCTCCTTACGTCCCGGCCGGGTAAATTCCCAGATCACTGCGCTGTACGCTATAAATCACACACAGCAGCAGCTGCATAAACTCTTAACATCTCGCACAACATATACAGCTTCTGTGCCGGTTACCGAAAAGTCGTGAGTTCGAATACTGACAGGTTTAACTGAGATTTCTCCTGTCAGAAAGGGTTCCAGGTCCATTTGAGGAAGCAAAAGAAATGTTTCTATACCAACTATCCCAAGTGTAACCCTTTTTTCCTCAAACACGAACTGGAGCGCAGGAAACTAGCAAACATTTTAAAATAACTGTGGTCAATTTCTACCATTATATAAACAGAGTTAGGATTTTTCTGATGCATCGCGCAAGAAAATGAATAACCATAGAGGTTAATACACCTGACTCGACAACATATTTTACTATCCATTGTCAAATCTTTCAGTATCTATACACAGCACAATTTCATGTAGTACAAGAAGTATATGTTTTTATTATCAGTATTTATCCTACATGTGTAGCTGCTACCGGTGTGGACAAATCGCCAGCCCTGGCACCTGGGACAAGAAGATTTTTTAATTCATTCTCTCCTGGTACACAAGTCAGTCCTTCCAGGATTTTGCAATTTTGCGATCGCAGAAATTAACGCAAAATCAAGAAAACTCCACCATATTCGGAGGAGCTTGCAATTTTTCAAAATTAGCGCAGAATTTCCGCAGATTTGGGCCAAGACACGTCATGTGACGTCATCACATTTAGTTCTGTGTTGTCTCATGTAGCTAGTGCGTTGTTTTATGTAGCACCATGGTCCAGGAGGAACGTTGTTTTGTTTCACTGTGTACTGTACCAGCTGTATATGTTTGAAATGACAATAAAGCCACTTGACTTGACTTGGTCACGACGCGCATTCAGCCAAAGCCCTCTTCAATTCACATGCGTTGAGCATGAGTACAAGTAAAAGGTCTCATTTACCAACAAACGTCACTACAAAAGGCCGTGCAAAACGATTTCATCAATTCAGTTAGTTTTCTGCAAAAAAAAAAAAAAAAAACCTCTGCTGCAGCAAATCAAGCATTTTTGGCCACAACAATCACGAAAAACTCTGCGAAATCCTGTACGGACTGACAAGTAGGTTCAGTAAGCTTAGTAGGCTAGGGTCCCCCCCCCTTCTTTTTGCCAGTGTTTAAATACACAAACTAATAAAGGACGTATTCTACGCCCATGCAGGTGAGTCCAGTTGGGACCTACACCAATCACAAGATGGGGAGGAGGCCAGACACAAAATCAAAACAAAATACACGTGACAGTGTAAACAACAAAGCATGTGGAGAATCAGAGCAGAAACATGAACAGAGTTTGCCACTCTGGAGAGCGCTCCATGCACAGAGAGGAAGAATTTGTGACAGAGAAAGAAAAAAAAAAAAACACTAGTCACTACTGATTTTTGAAAAACAAGCATTTTTATTTAATATGTAAATTTAAAGAAAATGCACTTCACTATGATGCAACATCACTTGATGCTGTAACAAAACCTCAAGCTAACTAGCTCGCAATACTATTACGTTATGTTAGTTACCATTTTTTAGGGTACTAATCAGAAGGTTGGGGGTTCAAGCCACAGCACTGTCACTGTTGGGTCCTTGAGCAAGGACCCAACAGTGGAAAAAAAAAAATTCACTATACTTTAACTAGGCGGATTAATTAGCATTCACGGACAACAGACAATATTTTCAGAACCATGAACATGCAGTTATGTGGAAACACTGATAGAACTGCGTAACATCAACTGTCCTACAGCTCTTCTGGTTACAACACAGCCACGTCAACCTTAAACAAGGGCACAAACACATTTAGACACTTTCTTGGAATGGGTTAATGACTATGTCTGACAGGAATTTATATTATTTATAATCGCTAACTAGCTTGCAGTACTATTACGTTACGTTAGCTACCATGTTTTAAGCCTAGTCAGTTAGGGGTTTCGAGCAAACAGGACATTGGACTGGGCAGCACATTGGAGCTTTCACTTGTAGCTTGTATTTAGAATGCTATAGATGTCAGTAAAATTGATATTTCCTTTCGGACCACTGATTCTTTCTCATTGTTTTTTTTTTTTTTTTTTTTTTTTTTTTTTTTTTTTAGTAGTACATTTTTTCAGCGTTAACTGTCAAAACCCCTCTCACTGCTCACGTCTTTCATGTGTTCCTGAAAATTCATTAACTAACCCAAGTTATGATGAAATAACCTCCTCGGATTCCTGATATCACCGGTTCATATGTCAAAGCTTCTGCTTTCAGATTAGACACCGACTCCGGAAACTTTCTATTCGCTCCAGTCTCAGTAAACTCGAGAGACTGACGGGATTTCATTCTTTCTTCCTCTGTTCTCTTTTAACTTGGCTCAGCTAGCAAAAGGAAAAAAAAAAGAGAAAAAGATCTATTTTAGCCACTTATCTGGACCTTGTGTTGAGAAGAAGCCATCTGTCTTCGCAGTATATAGATTTTTTATCATTAATTAAGTAATTAATTCATTCGTTAATTCGTTTATTCATTCACTTGTTTTCAGTTTAAGTAAAAGTTTATTTATTACATTTTCTTTTCCACACTATTCAAAATAACAAATGGCAGTCGTGGAATTAGCGTATAATAAAACTACAGTTTGCCACATATGTTTTCTTTTACAAAGAAATCTTAAAATAACGAAAATCGTACAATTTCCCACGCTAATTTGTTTCTCTTCATTTGATATATTTTCTGTGATTTTTTCAGAAAATACATTGGACACTGGGAATTTTTTAATGGTCAAAAACCGGCATTTATCGGCTAACAGGAACTCTGGAACACACCTTCAGATGATGATGATGATGATGATGATGATGATTAGTAGTAGTAGTAGCAGTAATATTTTATTAAATTATATTAAACACAATTTTTAAATTGTGGATTTGTTATAATACGTTGATCCCATATATCCTCGTCTATTTGCTATTGATATCAAAGCTTTAATTATTGCCTGATCTGATATGTGATATCAATCCATTCCTGACATCCTCTCAGTAACCATGCCAACCAAGCTGACCGCAGGTGTAATGCAACGTGCATTAAAGCAATTTGTTTCCTGCATTCACACGCATGATCTGTGTTGTGTCAGTTAGAATTGCATGTTCATGACTTAAAATACATCAGTGGATCAGATTAGATGCCAGTCCAGCGTCTCGGGCCATAATCGGACCTGACACTGATACTCAGTATTGGATTGCTGTGTCACTTTTTGTTTGAATTAGCTAGATTTAATATTAAGGGCTGATATTATGACTCTAACTCAAAAACCACTCACACTCATATGGATATCTGTCACTGACTACAACCAAAGTCCTTATAGTAAAGTCTGTCCACTCTTGGCGACGCTCCAAAGCAGTTATTTTCAGTCATACAAGACCAGCTTACACAGGGACTTCTACATAAACAGATTAAAAAAAAAAAAAAAAAGAAGACGTTTCTTTAACATTTATGGAAGGAGTCTCAAGTGCTTCAGAGGTAATGCTGTAACTTCACGTATCTGACAGGATGGAGGTTTTTTGTATAATAAAAGAGAGGCTGGTAGGGGTAGAATGGATTATAGCTGCTATATACTGTATAACTGATACTTGGAAATAACCTGTTTTCTTGGCTGTTCCCCAACATTAAATGTAGGGCATGGTGGCTTAGTGGTTAGTGTGGTTAGTGCCCTCGCACCTCCAGGGTTGGGGGTTTGATCCCTGCCTCCGTCCTGTGTGTGTGGAGTTTGCATGTTCTCCCCGTTCTTCGAGGGTTTCCTCCCCCAGTCCAAAGCCATGCATTCTAGGCTGATTGGCATCTCTAAATTGTACGTAGTGTGTAAATGGGTGTGTGATTGTGCCCTGCGATGGGTTGGCACCCCGTCCAGGTTGTCCCCCGCCTTGTGCCCAGAGTCCCCTGGGATAGGCTCCAGGCTCCCTGCGACCCTGTGTAGGATAAGGGGTATGGAAAATGGATGGATGGATGAGAGGATGTTCGTGGACATCCACTTCTCAGTTGGTCCGCAGCACTTGCCTCTGAGTGAGTCACTTGAGAATGATTTTAATACGTTCTTCTTTTGTCAAAGGAATTCTTAAAGGCTATTGAAAAAAAAAAAAAAAATATATATATATATATATATATATATATATATATATATATATATGTATATGTGTGTATATATATATATATATATATATATATATATGTATATGTGTGTATATATATATATGTATATGTGTGTATATATATATATATATGTATGTCTATATATATACATATATATATATATATATATGTATGTGTATATATATATATATATGTATGTGTATATATATATATATATGTATGTGTATATATATATATATATATATATATATATGTATGTGTATATATATATATATATATGTATGTGTATATATATATATATGTATGTGTATATATATATATATATGTATGTGTATATATATATATATATATGTATGTGTATATATATATATATATATGTATGTGTATATATATATATATATATATATATATATATGTATGTGTATATATATATATATATATATATGTATGTGTATATATATATATATATATATATATATGTATGTGTATATATATATATATATATATATATAATGTGTGTATATATAACATACAACATTAAACGTAACTATAAACGGATAAATGTTGTTTTTTAATATATAAAAATTGTAATCAATGTCAAATTGCTGTGCTATAAGAGGATTGTGTTTTATTCCCTACTTGCACCATTCTGTTTTATGGCACATGGAGTGCAGTGTGTTCAGTATGAGTTTACATGTGTGTGTAACGCCTCAGAGGTCCAGCTGTCACCACACTGATCTTGTTAAGCGCCGACCTCAGAGTAAGGTCATTCCGAACACGGCCGTCCATCAAACCTGTTGTGTTTTTCAGGCTAGTTTATTACAAGCTGCTGTGTATAGAGCGTTAAATAGTTCCTGTATGTGGAACACTATAACAGTGTGATAAAGGCACAACCCAACAACATGTTCAGTATATCACTGTGTAAACTAACATGGTGGGAAAATGGTGTTTTTTACATTTTATATGGAAGGCAACATTTCTTGTGATGTTATCTGTACTAGTATGACATAATGTTAACAGTATAACTGTTTCACATTTCATTCTTATTTTAACAATACCATACAGATATATTGTCACTTTGATAATTAGAAGTAAAGGAAGACTGTCTTTTTGCCTTTTCATCCCTTCGTTCCTACTGAGAGAAATGTCAGCTTAGTCGTACATGTAGTGTCAAACAGATTACTTAGAATAAGTGTAGTTACTAAGTGTAGTAAGAATAATAATACGAAGAATAATTAAAGAATAATAATATGAAGAATAATTAAATTCATTTATATATATAGAATGGGAAAAATACATGTTCAAAAAACAATGAATAGAAGGAATTTGAAATAAAACATAAAAATCAATTGTGTAATTTAAAGATAAAGAGAAAGCAATTAAAATATTTTAAAGCAATTAAAAAACTTCAAAAGGTTTCAAAAGCTTTTTCTTTCTTTCTTTTATTTATTTATTTTTTACTTTTACCTTTTTTTTCTCATTTAATGCAACCATGATGGCTTTTACAGGGCAAATTTTCTTTCTTTCTTTCTTATTTATTTATTTATTTATTTATTTATTTATTTAACAGGGACGGGATTACGGGTTAGCACATTTGCCTCGCACCATCAGGGTTGGGGGGGTTCAAATCCTCCTGCTCTCCTCGTGCTTCAGGGGTTTCCTCCGGTTACACCGGTTTCCTCCCCCGGTCCAAAGACAGGTGTTGTAGGCTGATTTGACATTTCCAAATTGTGCCCTGCAATGGGTTGCCACCATGTCCAGGGTGACCCCTTCCTTGTGCCCTGGAGTTCCCTGGACTAGGCTCCAGGCTAATAATGTATTTACATACATAACACAGGTTCAAAAGGTGTACGCTTGATGGTGTGTGTGTATCTCGGTTATATCCTACTCCGTTCGTTTCAGTTTTGTTCTTTAATGTCTTGTTTAAACTGCACACCATCTTTAAGTTAAACTAAAAGCAGGATCATTAATGATGTGCAGGTACATCTCATACAAGCCTCCTCATTTATATAGCTTGTAAGTCTGAGAGCTCCTCAGGGAAGGCTTATGGTTATTAATGTGAGCTGCTCTGCGGTATAGCGTAGGGCACTCTCTCTGTCTCTGTCTCTCTCTGTCTCACTCTCATAAATGTTTTGTAATGGGGAAGTGTATCCCAGAATTCCCTCTGGTTGGCTGGTCAGATGATGAGTCATCATGAGCGCTTTAACAACACGGGATCTCTCTGTCTTTCTCTCGAACAAACTGGGCTGTAAGGATTTTTGCCTTTGTTAAAATTTATAAGTTTATCAGGTGTTTGTTAAACCTAAATACTTGAATGTATTTTTTGGGTTTCTGGCAATCTGTGACTTTACCATACCTGGCCAAACCTCACCATCTCCTTTACCTAGGCCCTCACCTCTGTAGTATAATCACAACCCTGATATTTGGTTAAAATAACAAAATATCAATGTACAGTACAGTTAATTATGAAGTATTGTTCTGTAATAAATGCAGGATGTGAGTGTGTTCAGAAATCATTGTCAGTCTCTCGCAGAGGTCAGATCGCAGGCAAATTAAATACAGGATATCATATTAAATAATCGAGAGAGCAGGCACGCATCAAAACTAGGAAACACGTGAAACATGAAAACACAAAAGTAAAAAATACTGCAGAAAGGCTCAGGATAAAACAGAGAAAAGATGAAAAGTAATAAGGGGAAACTAGGTGAACAAAATTAGGGAGTCAACCAATGAAAAGATGAGGGCGGAGACTAGAACCAAAACAAAGACTAGAAGAAAACAACAGTAGCACATGCCGCTGTTGGCATGGGAACCACACACAAATGAGCAAGAGCGAAATTGTGAGAATGTTTTGAATCACGTTCTGTAATCTGTAAACAAAATATTATTGTCAATATAATGTTTTGATTTTACTTTCTCTTTTTTTAAAATAACTTATGTTAGACAGAAGTGCTCCGTTGCTAACAACCTGAGGTAGTGTACTGTATGTATAAATTACTGATGAAATGTATTTATGTATTGCTATAGGGGTGTTGCTTATTTTTTTTATAACCACCACCCCCATCCCCACCCCCCACCAAAAAACAAAAAAAAAAAAACCAAGCCAAAAACAAAAAGAAAAACAATAGATATCACAATCAGTGGATTGCAAAGATTCTTGCAAGTATTTTTTTTTTTTTCAAAAATTTTTGCTTGGCCTAAATAAATGTGCATAAATTTCATTAATTAAACCAAAAATCTAGTCTTTTAAAGTTGCTTGAATTAAAATAGTTAGACTCTGTCAAGACAAAGACACATTTGTTGAAATATAATTTCTTTAATTTCAAAGAAAACACCATACACTGCTATAAAAAAACAAAAAAACAAAAACATTTTATGCATAAAATATACTTTTTTTTAAGTATAAATCCAACAATCAATATTTTGTGAAATTGCCATGTATTAGGAATAGGAATGAATATATAAAATTTCGTGAATGCAGGCCATCTAGAAACATCTTAAATTAATTTAAAGGAAAATACAAAGCAGTTTAATGTGTTTCACTCTATTTAATGAGACTTCGAAAGTGTATAAAGGGAATATTTACATGTATATCTTAATGACATACAGTAAATTGACATACTGCAGTATATCAGGAGATTTTTTTAGGTGTATCATGTGATTTGTGTCAAGGGGGCTTCTTTAAATTGGTAAGAGCAGACAAAAACAGTGAAGTAAACATTTTTGCTGAATTTCTTATTGCTACAACTTAAGAGAAGACATGTTATAGATTTATTAATTTATCCAAAGATCTGAGAGAAAAAAAAAAAAAAAAGACTGACATGACCAAAGTTGTTGTTTCTACTTGTAGTGTCTTTTCCTAAAAGCATATTATTCAATAACTACAGTGGATCTAATAGAAATGGTATCCAGTTACGTGGGTGAGGAAGTAAGTCTGGACCCACTAATGGTTCCTGGGACTTTAAGGGTTAAGTGTTGAGCAGGACTATTGAAGAAGCTAAGTTCAGTGTATACACAGAAGCATTCTCTTACACGCTTGTCGTCTCGGCTTACAGATTCATGGGAGTGTGTAGTGAGAAAGTCTGGACATTCTGTACACACCTGAGTGCCTGTGTGTCCTCTCCTTCTCTTTTAACAGAATCAATGAAGACAATTTGTCACACTCAGCCCACTTTAGACTGCTAGTCCCACTGAGCCCCACTATTTCACCTTTGTTCTTGTGTTTTACCCTTGAGATTTTCATTATAGCAGCACCGCTGCTCGTAAAAACTCAATATGGAGCACAGTCTGTCAGGCATTTTTATAGATTAAAATCCAAATCTAAAGCATGAGATCAATTCTAACTGAAACAGCCAGTGTGCTGACGCTAAGCAGGTATAATAATATCCATTTATCCATTTTAAGTGATCTGTAGGCCATCAGTTGCTTTTTAGATAGCCTGCTACTTTAAGTAAATCATTTACAAACCTTTCATTTAGAAAATATTACTGAATGAATTCTGGTCAAGGAAGTCAAAGAGCGCTAGAGCGTACGCAAATGGGGTTAGGCTAAATTCCTGCTAGTCACATAAGCATTTTTAGGTGACATTTCTTTTTGCCCATGTCCTTCCTAATCTGAAGAGGAGCCTAGCTTTAGCTTTATGCTAACATTCTGAAAAGGTTCACATTTCCCTCCCTACTTCACTTGGCTCGGTTTCTGCTCAGACCTGAGGGATGGTGTTGCCACTTTAAGCATATCTGGAGGTGAACATGTCGGTAACTACATTTAACATTTCTGTTGATGGTAATTTTGGACAATAGACTGGAAAGCTAGTGCTACTGAATAGGAAGCAAACAGGAAATTGCTGGAAATTCAAACTGGAAGTGTGAGATAAAGTAGGAGGTGATAGATTTTTGAATGGAGTGCTCTTTAAAGGAATCCATTGCAGTTTCCAGGATTTGTATGCAGTGCAGTTCGTCTATTTTTATTTAACGTATGTGACTTTTCATCGTTTGACAAAAGTGGTGTTTGTAACTGGTCACTTCCATTGTCAAGGTGCTTGAAGTATTTGAAGCACTTGGAGTTTTAAAAGGTAAATGATGGAAAGCCTTGTTACCTTTTGTTGAGATGTGCTTAAAATGCTCTAAAAGATATTTAATATGAGGTATGTCATCATTAATTAATTAATTATCAAATGTATTACTTATTGTTACCATCATTTCATCAGTCATCACTTGGCATTGAAGCCAATTCTACAACACCACCACAACCATTGATCAGAACATCATTAATGCAGCTGAGAACAAACACTCACTAGAGCCATTATTCTTTTGTGTATGTGCCATAAGAAACTGCTTCATTATTCTAAATTAAAAAGAGGTAGGTAAAATACTTTGATAGATTTACACTATCATGGCATGAGGATTGTACATCCAGTATCAACCAAAAGGAAATATGTAACTTGTGGATTTAAATATATATTGCAGAGGTGGACAAATCATAAAAACATTAGCTAGGCCTACAGGCAAGTAAAAGCTCCAGTGTGCTGCCCAGTCCCAAGTTTTGGTTGCCTGGATACTGACTACATTAGAAACTGATAGCTAATGTAACATAATACCGTGCGGTGGCTAGTTTAATAGTTAGTTTAATAGCATTATCACAGACTATGGAAAATTATAATTATTATCCTCTTCTAACCAAAATTCCATTGTAGCACATCGTAACTGCACCCTCAACAAAAAACCAGCAAGTTGTTGGGCAAAGTTTTGGCTAAGAGACCTGGTGTTCTGGCATGTTTATTTTCTCTCAACATATTTAACCTTGAGGTAACTGCTTGATGTGCTAGGAGGAGAGTTATATCATGGCTTCATGGTTATTTCATGGCTTCATGATTATATCATGGCTTCAAGTCGAACCTCCAAACAACCAACCCGCTCCCCTACCCAGCTTCCTCCATGTGTCATTACTGACCAATTGTTGTGAAGGTTGGGCAGTCTATTCGGACGTTTCCATCTGAAGAGTGGCGTCTACAAACTGTTCACGGCCTTTTCACGATCCGAAGTGTTTTTCCAACCAGTTGAAGGATTCAGAGGCCAGAAGCCTATTCAGAAAGCATAAATCAGCTTGTAGACCCAACACATGCACCTGCTGACCTAGTTTATATTTCCTGTCTGTAGGATGTAATAAATTGGGATGCCTTAAAAAGGAAAGTCGGGCTAGAAATAGAAGCATTGTCATGATGTTCTTGAAAACCAAAATTTAATACTTGAAAAGTCGTTCATTTTGAATTTCATTTTGAAACATCTGAACTGTGCGTTGCTTGTGAACTCCTATGAAAAACCCTACTTGGAAGTGAGCTGGGTGCATTGGAAGCATCTCACAAGCAGACTAAAAATAAAGCAGCATTTGGAACACACACGTGATGACATGATAAATGGGGTCCGGTTTGGCCTTGGCCGCATTCTCCACAAAAGTGAAGCCCCAAATAAAAGCTGAAAAGGAGAGAATAATGCAAAAATGGTGGGAAAATATAGGGGGGTGGGGGGCTCAAATGATATAATTTGCATGGAAGAGTTCTTTCAATAGAGCAGAGAGAAAAAGAGAAGGGGAAAAGACTGAGGGAGATGGCAGAGAAAAGCTTGATGCTGGTTGGCGATAATAGAATGTGTTGGTTTTTCTTGACACCACAAAACCACAAAGAGGGCTTGTCTGTGATACAATGAGCTTGGCAGCAGAGCTTGGCGAGGCCTGTGGGAGATGGAGAGACAAAGAGAGAGAGAGAGAGAGAGAGTCTCAATGAGTCTCAGTCTCAATGAGGTGGGAAGTAGCTGCTTGTCAGCTTCATTTAGGAAAGAAAGCGCTGGAAGATTCACACCTCCACTCCTTAACACATTCTTCATTCTCACTCATATTGGGAAAAAGTAGGCCAGGGGATTATTTCAGCATCACTTGTTCTTGCTCATGCATTTTAGTAGACAGAGTTGGTCAGACTTGAAGGAACCTAGGATAAGGCTAATGCAATTTCTGTGTGTTGTTGAGTTCAATTCACGGCTTTCTTTTCTTTCTCTCACATTTCTCTATCACATCAACCCTGTTCCATCTCTCCCCCTGGCACTCATACACACCTTTTTCTCACTTATGCTCTCAGACACTCCCCATCCTCCTTGGTTGACCGTGAAAGCAGGCCAGTGTCTTTCTCCGCTCAGTTCCAGGCACCCATTTTCACTAGCAGCACACTGTAGCAGTCTTTCTTTTATACAAACCCTTTTTCTTTCTCTTTTGTGTACTGTCAAACATGCACAGTGATGGCTAACCAATAGTCAGCCTTGTCCATCCCAAGACCAACCCCTGTTCAAATTCCTCTTCTCTTTCTTACTCCATTCTCCTTGTCCTCCTCTTCTATGGCAAGATGTCTGACCCGTTTTTCCTCTTTCTGTCCCGCAGTGCACTGCCAGGGCGTTGGCATGGCCCAGGGATGAATGGTGAAGGGGTGCCCGGCAGCCCGGAGCTCTCCTCGTGCCCGCTGCCCGACTGGAAGGAGTTCTGTGAGTTGCATGCCCGTGCCTCTGCTTCCGACTTCGCCCACAAGTTCCGTCAATTTGTCACAGAGAACCCATGCTACGACGCACCAGGAGCCGATGCCAGCTTCTCGCGTCACTTTGCTCGACACTTCCTGGACTGCTTTGCTGCTGCCCTAAATCAGGCACATCAACCTGGCTCATCTGGTGCTTCCTCAGCACCCAAGTACGCAATTGCACCCTTTGCAGGGATTCAGGGCTGTCCGCTTCCCTCCTACAACCACGAGCTCTACCAGCGCCGGAAAGACACAGGTGCCTCCAGCGAATCACTGGACAGCATGGACAGTGGAGGGGGTGGAGCCTCTGCAAGCTCCACCCTCCATGGACACAGGGTGACGGTGCTGGGCCAGTCACGAAGCTCGGAGGATGTTTCCATGGGTCACTCTAAGGCCCGTTTCAAGAAGGGCTTCTCGTTGAGGAACATGAGCCTGTGTGTGGTAGATGGGGTGAGGGAGATCTGGCAACGCCGGGCACCTCCTGAACTAGACACAGTGGGCACTGGTGTCAGGAAGTCAAATGGAGCTGAGGCAGGTGGACATGAGCGTTGGAGCCAGAAGCTGAGGTTGTCACGGGGCTTGCAGGGTCACCGTGTTGAGCTCCTGGAGATCCAGAGGGAGGGCACTCTGCGCTACATGGTGGCAGACGATACTAACTGTATGGGCACTGCACAGTGGCAGAAGTGCAGGTTGCTGCTCAGGAAGACAAGAACCAACTCAGAAGGTGGCGAGAAGTTCCTGCTTGAGTTTTATGTACCACCAAAGGTAGGAGCATAGCTGCAAGGTTTACTGGTGGGGGATACAAATGTTGATCTACATTAACTGCCAGTTAAATGATATCCACTGTTAGAAACATGTTGAGTCCAAAATTGTACCCTATCCACTATATAGTGCACTATTTTGGTGGTTTTGCCATTAATACCCACTATCTGGTGTGGATTGTGCACATAACATGCCATAAAACACCTAAATTAGGTCTAAATTAGGTAATGTATTTGCTAATTCTAAGGTTAGAAATGTATCAGCTTATCTAATGCTTGGAAAAATATACACTAGTTTTACAGGTAGAAACATAGTTGCTAGTTCTACAGCTAGGAATGTAGCGGCTAGTCTTTGGCTGAGTGAAATAGCCCCTATATTTATCACAGAAATGCCCAGTAAACTACTAAAATGGTCTAGAAACATCTCTACACTTCACCCCTGTTATTCATTCACATACAAATATGTATGTATATGTGAATTGGAAAGCTCACCCATGTTCTTCTACCGTTTCTTATAGCTAGCTGGCTAGCTAACTGCTAAAGAACTAGCTCACATTTGGAGCTTCTCAGTATGGGTGGGAATCACCATGTACATCATCATCATCATATTCTCTGAAATGTATTCAAAAGTTGCTAACCCTGTCAAAATATACCACAGCAACAGCAATCTGTTTATTGGTAAAAATGAACTACGTTAGCAGGGTATGTAACGTAGCAGGTTATAGCAGGTTCAAATTTATTCTAATAATAATTTGTCTATCAGATATGATACATTCAAATATGCTTTTTCACAAACTGAGCTCATACGTAACACTATCTGAAAGGTTTTGCAGAAGTACTGATAAAAATTTCAGCTTTTCGCACCTTCGTAACAACCCAAATACCAATGTCTATAATGTGTTAAAAGGTACTTTAAATACACTAAACTATACCACTGCACTGAAGAATAAGGACACACACAAACACTCACACCTAAACACACTCTCAGTACACAAACTGCAGTAATGTGAGGACAGCTCTGCTGAGTGTGTGTAAAATTGCCAGCTGGTGTAGGATCCGGTTCTGAGCCAAGACCTGGCTTTGGTTCAGCTGGCACTAGCATGCCACTGCACTGCCTCCGGATCTGGGTGTGTGCCTCCCCATTCCTCTGGGTGAAGAGGGCCGGGTAAAGGGCAACATAAATCCGTTGGTGTCAATGCTGCCTTAAATTACGCTTCCTTCGATTATCTTTGATTTACATCTGTCTTGTCCAAGCTGTTTTATAGGAGGCATGTTGTTCTGTGCTAATGTCAGCAAGCAACATGATACCTGCTGTGCCAGCTAACGGTAAACTGCAGTTTAGTGCAAAAGTTTGCATGTCCGTACAGCCACACGAAGAAGACAAATTTAAGAGATGTTTCAAAGTATCAAAAAAATATCAAAAGATTGCCTTTTAAGTTGTTATTAGGAAAGTTTGCATCTCCCTTCTGAATTTTCTTATACCGCAGTGCTGTGCAATTCTCTAATCTGATTGGTCAGAAGGTGTTGAAGCAGCTCTGACAGTAATTCCAGCTATAATTCAAATGATATGTTTATATTAATGCACTTATCTTAATACATTATCATTTCTATAGTAAAAACTAATTCACAGGGATTTGTAGAGAGCCCGGTGGATCAACCATTTGTAGCTGCTATATTGTACATGATACCGGGAAGTAACATTTCTTCGTTTCTGACATTTCATAACTATAAGTGGTTAAAAAGCACAATGTGTCTGTAGATATACAATCATTGGAAAAAGAAAGTACACCCTCATTCCATTCTATGTTTTTATTTACCAGGGCCTAAATAACAATTGTCTGGTCCTCACAAACTTCTATAAACAAGCAAATAACCTCAGGTGACAACAACAACAAAAAAACACACAACAGATTTCAACATGTAATCCCCCGCCCCCCACAAAAAGTAAATAAAACATTCAGAAACCAGGTGGGAAAAAAGTAGTACACTCTTCCTACTTCCACAATCATTAAGAAAGTAATTAGTAGCCAGGTGTTACTAATGAAATGCACAAGATTAGTTACTCATCAAGAAGTGTGACTCCACTATAAAAGCAGAGCTTTTGGCAGTTTGGTGTTCTGGGGCACTCAGGTGTATGTCTACATCATACCATGAAGAAAGGACATCAGCCATGATCTCAGAGAAGCAATTGTTGCGGCTCATCAATCTGGGAAGGGTTATAAGGCCATTTCCAAACAAATTGAAACTCACCATTATACAGTGAGAAGGATTGTTTACAAATGGAGAGGCTTCAAGACAGGTGCCAATCTTCCCAGAAGTGGGTGTCCCAGCAAATTCAGTCCAAGGTCAGATTGTTTAATGTTCAGAGATAAAAACAACAACAACAAGAGAAACATCATTACGACCTACAGGCCTCTGTAAGCACGTTAAATGTTCATGACGGCACAATCAGGAAAAAAACTGAACAAGTATGGCTTTCATGGAATGTCAAGCATGGTGGTGGAAGGGTGATGATTTGGGCTTGTTTTGCAGCCACAGGACCTGGGGAAACTTGCAGTCATTGAAACAACCATGAACTCTTTATACCAGAATATTCTTGAGACAAATGTGAGGCCATCTGTTCAGCAGCTTAAGCTGGACTGAAATCGGGTCATGCAACGGGACAGAGATCCCAAGCACACCAGCAAATCCACATGTGGATGGCTAAAGAAGAAAGAATTAAGGTGTTGGAATGGCTAAGTGAAGGTCCAGACCCCAAACCCATTGAGATGCTGTGGCGGGATCTTAAGAGAACTGTGCATAAATGAATGCACTCAAACATCAATGAACTGAAGCAACGTTGTAATGAAGAGTGGGCCAAAATTTCTCCAAAATGATTTGAGAGACTCCTACAGAAAACATTTACTTCAAGTTATTGTTGCTAAAAGTGGTTCTACATGTTACTGAATAGGGTGTACTTATTTTTATTCCCACATGGTTTCTGAATGTTGCTTTACTTTTTGGAAAAAATGACTTCATTTTGAAATCTGTTGTGGGTTTTTTTGTTGTTGTCACTTGAGGTTATCTGTTCTAGAAGTTGATGATGACCACAATCAAGACCAAATTGTTATTTAGGCCCTGATAAATAAAAACCTAGAATTGAAGGAGGGTGTACTTTCTTTTTCCCATGACTGTAGATGTACAGTACATGTGGGCTGCAAACATTTCAACTCGGTTGTAATTTGGGAGATTAATACCAGCTTTAAATAGTATTTTCCTGTAGTATAGATCTAAATTTATCTTTATCTACTTAGAAGAATCTGATCTCAGACTGCCACCTCCCAGTGACCCTTTCTCAGGACTTCTTGCTAATGACTTCCTCTTCTTGGCCCAAATGACTTCCTGACGGTTAAAACAGAATTTCTGGCCGCAGAGGAACCAGAGTTTTTTCTCGCTATTGCTGCATTTTACATTATGAAAGTGTAAATAAGGAAAACCGATGTGGTTCTGATTTGTAGAAGAGAGAATAATATAGGAATTGTTTGTTGATCATGTTGGTGCGACATGATTCGTTTTCAGATACAAACAAGCACAAATTTAGTAATTGCAAAAGAAAAACAGCATGCGGTGAACTCGTAAGCTATGCACTATCCGTGTATTCATCTATCGCCAAGTCAGGATATTATCAATTTCACTTTAGCCTGTCCACACTGAACACTTCCACTCTACCTGCTGGATCCGAGACATTCTTATCCTGTTTGTATTAAGATGAATATCCAGAAGGTTTGGCCAAATGACCTGCCCATTAGGGCTCCACAGTATGGTTTTCCAAACATGTTTTATGTGAGTGTTTTGATCAATTAATGCTGACTGCATCAAATTACCAGTTTGGTGTAATATATTGCATGCATACTGCATATTCTCATTGAATCAGTACTGTAAATTCTTGAATCTTGATTATCTTTAATTGTATCTTTAATACGATATCTTCAATTGTACTCAGCCGTTTTGTCCAAAAGCTTTTTCTAAATAAATATTTTACAGTGGGATAAAATGACGATGATGTTTGTTCAGATGGTAAAATTGACATTTATTTGTCATTTGTGTGTGTGTCACTCTCTCCCTCTCTCTCTCTCTCTCTCACTCACTCACACACACACACACACACACACACACACACACACACACACACACACACACACACACTTACTTACCCATACAATTACCCCATGTACTCTCAGATTTGTGTATTCCATCTTGAATCTGGTCATGTACAGTATATGTAGAATTTAAGTGTTTACAGCTATAGTTAGTTCTACTGTATCTACATATATTTTAATGGTTGAAAAAATTCTATTCACTTCTAGTCCTCCAAGCCAAAAGTGAGCGTGCCTTTGTCTGCCATTGTGGAGGTGAGGACCACAATGCCTCTGGAGATGCCTGACAAAGACAACACATTCGTGCTCAAGGTAGCATGACTTCATTCTTCTTCTCTCCTGTACAAAGACACAATCTCATTAGTGCCTGTTTGCTTTTATGTGACATTTTATGTGACATCATTTTTCAGTCCATAATCATATTTTAATTGTGATCACAAATTTTGGTTTTGTGAATTAATTATTCCTGATCGACTATGATATTGGTGACTAATGCTAGATTTACATTTTTATGTCTTAACTGTGAATTTGAGTTTAATTGTTGTAATACTCAGTTCATGTGACTAAGGAGCGTCTTGTTCTGGTTCAAAGACCTATCAATTTGAAGGAATAGTAAATGAAAAGGCTGTGAAATTTTGATCTGAAGTTAGAAAAATGATCAGTTTGACTTTGTTCTATTGGCAAAGTAAGGAATAAAACACTTGAGGATGTACTGTTATAGGAAAATAATTACTGACAGGGTGGTGTGATGTGGCCCAGTGCAGTGTAGACTTACTGGTACTGCCTCAAAATGTATTATTTTCCAATAACAACAACAGTTTTATTCCTTTTATACTACAGCAATTTCCAGACAATCACAATTGTATTTATTAAAAAATGACACATCGTACATTTTATCAGTCCATACAGGAGTTTTTTTGTGATTATGAAAATTTGCGATGCAGTTTGCTGAGTTTTTTGTCCCTTTATTTATTTATTTATTTTGTGGAAAACTACTCGAATTGGCCAAATTGCAAAAAATTGTTCTGCACGGCCTTTTGCAGTGATGTTTGCTGGTAAATGAGACCTTTTAGCTGTATTCATGTTTGACGCACGTGAATCAAAGAGGGCTTTGGCTGAATGTGCGTTGTGAGGAAATCACATGGCGCGTTGTGACGATGTCACATGACGCGCCTTGGCCCAAATCTGCGTAAAATCTGTGGTAATTTTGAAAAAATTGCAATCTCCTGTGAATATTGTGGCGTTTCTGCAATCGCAAAATCCTGGATGGACTGGTATATCTGTTTATAGTTCAATTTAATGTTATGGAATGTCTACGAAACAAGTTATCAATTATGTTATCGCAGCTATAAACAGTTATTTCCTCACTAGCCTTTAATTTTTTAATTCAAAAAATTGTTTTAGTTATATGTGAGTACACTGTTATGTTCGTATGGAATTGCATCAAAATTCCTTTTTCAGCTTGTTTTGCTTGTCTACAAAGTTGTCATATACACTAGTTGATACTAATAACATTAAAACATTACATTATTGACTATAGAGCTTTAGTTTATAGCGCTAATGTGGACACTATTAATCTGTGTGGTTCACTGGTGGTAAATAGTGCTGGGAAGTGAGCCAGTCCTAAAAACACCATGCCTTTGTGCTCTGCCACAGGTGGAAAATGGCGGCGAGTATATCTTGGAGACCATCGACTCTCTTCAGAAGAACTCCTGGGTTGCTGACATCCAGGACTGCATAGATCCTGGGTAAACAGCAGGGATAAATATTTGCCTTTGGAAGGAAGGAGGGAGAAAAAGGGCGGATGGGGTGGGCACAGTACACAGCCATTGATCATAGCTGTAGCATGAATTGGTTTTGGCAGCTCTTGGTACAGGACTGGACACTAGAAGCCAATTTTTAAGCCTGAATAAATAGTATCGAGTCAATCCAGTGACTAATGAGAGACGTCCATAGACGTCCATCACTGAGATAGTCTGGTCTAACTTAAATTTGCTCAGTATTGGTATATTTTTGGTCGGTACTGGTGTACTATAATTTCAGTCCTTAATTATATGTCTTTTCTTGGCCAATATTAAGTTTGATGGCTTCCATATGACCTCAATAGCCATCTTTTCTTTACATCTTTGAAACACTGTATTAAAAATAGTGACTGTTGGTGAAATCTAGACATACAGTTACCCTCAGCAAAGACTATTCCCACTACTCTATTTCCCATCCTTTAAAGAAGAAGCCTTGGTTGAGTATTGTGTTTACCAATCACAAAACCTACAAAATCTGCTTTTTTCGGGCAAACCTTTTGAATCCTTAGCTTTAAGATAAATATATTTCTTGTCTAGGCTGTCTTCCTGCAAAGGAAGTCATGTTGGGTTGGGGACATTTACCTTGCACCTCTGGGGATTGGGGTTCCAATCCTGCCTCCGCCCTGTGTGTGTGTGGAGTTTGCATGTTCTTCGGGGGTTTCCTCCCCCAGTCCAAAGACATGCGTTGTAGGCTGATTGGCATTTCCGAAGTGTGCGATTGTGCCAGGGTGTCCCCCGCCTTGTGCCCCGAGTTCCCTGGGATAGGCTCCAGGCTCCCCCACGACCCTGTGTAGGATAAGCGGTACGGAAAATGGATGGATGGTTGGATATAGTGTCCGAATTTCACCATGTAAAGGTTTTTTTTCCCAGGCCACCATACATTTTAGCAGCACTGCAAAGCTATTAATTATTAATTATTATTTCTGAATTATTCACTGCAATCTTAAAGCATGTGACCAGAAAAGGTGTGGTGTGTATTTCAGGGACAGCGGCGATGACATCGAGCTTGCGTCATGTCCACACGGCCAACCGTCCAAAGAATTCTCCATGGTGGCCTCCTGCAGCTGTGAGCTCCTCTCTGAAGGTGGATTATCTCAATTTCTGATACAGTTCAAAAATGTATTGAAAAAGACAATGATTCAAACACAATTTATATGAACAGGTGATATTACAGTCTCCTGTTTAAACTCACTTGCGAAGGAACCATATTACGAAACAAGACGTTCTCATTGCCGACACTCGAAGTCGTTCGTAGACATTCCGTATCCAGTTGCACACAAGTTCACCTGAGTTCAGAGAGCAGCTCATTAAGAACCATCAGACTGAACAAAGAGCTAAAATCAATAAACAACATTCTGGTGCAGGTCTTGTGCTTGTCGAAAGACAGTCAATGGCCACATAAAAATAGTCTTGCCCAACTCCAGTTCACACTTGTCACACTGTGTGATTGTTTCTCGTTCCTCTCAGGTGTACACCGGGGCCCTGAGAGGTCGTGCGGCGCAGCTGCCGATCATTACAGCGCCCCTACTGTCCGCTGCAGGGAACTACCGTTCACACAGCACCCCTCTCACGTGCCCTTAGAGCGTTTTCTGCAGCTGCCAGAGGCTCAGAGTGCAAGCCCATCATCAGGTATACACAAACCATACTCTTTATAGAATACCTGTTGATATGTTCCATCCAAATTTTCTGAAACGTTTTTATGCTTTCATCAACTGAGCAGGATGCTACAAGATGGCCATCAGAAGAGTATGGTGGTCCATAAGTGCAAAACCAACAAATGCAACAGCAAATCAGAAAACACAACAACAAAACCAGACAACAACTCAGAAAGTGCAACAACAGTTCTAAAAACACGACAAATTAGAAAATGCAACAACAAATTAGAAAGCATGACAACAAAACCAAAAACACAACAAATCAGACAACATAAGAGCAAAACCAAAAACACAACAAATCAGACAACATAAGAGCAAAACCAAAAACACAACAAATCAGACAACATAAGAGCAAAACCAAAAACACAACAAATCAGACAACATAACAGCAAAACCAAAAACACAACAAATCAGACAACATAACAGCAAAACCAAAAGGCAAAAACAACTGAGAAGACTCGACAACAAAGCCAAAAATACACAACAAAACAGAAAACAAAACAGCAAATCCAAAAACACATCAGACAACATAACAGCAAAACCAAATCGCAAATGTAACTGAGAAAATGCAACAACAAAACCTCAAACACGCAACAAATCAGAAAACATCACAGCAAAACCAAAAACACAAAAACAAATTCAGAAAAAACATCAACATTACCTCAAAACAGAAAGAGTAGGTCTCTAATAAACATCACATGCTCGTTGCTGATTGAACACAATGTTTGACTTTTGCAAAGAAAAACAACTACACATTTTCAGTCTGTTATCTAGTTATCCTGGTGAAGACGATCTAATGCGATGCTATTTCTGTTATTACAGTGAAGAGTCGTTCTCATTTCTTCTGAATAACTTCTGCTGCTTCTTTTAGGCGGCTTTTCAGTGTTCACACTCATTAATGGCATGCAAATTTGGCAGAATGTTGCTTTTGTGTTTTCTGATTGCGGTTTTTGGTTTGTTAATGTGTTTTGCATTTATGGGAATAGCAGGTTTTAAGCACACTCTATAGAAAAGGCAAAATTTTGAACGCTTAAGGTCCTATGTTCTAAGTCTTGTTCAGTCCATGAAACACGTTTCCTAAATTGTTTTTGGGCTAAATGACCCTTACATAGCAAAAGTATTCTGAATTAATGCATGCCATATATAGCAGTTTTTTTAAAAAAAAACAATTTTTGTCATTAAATACATGTTTGTTGGGGTTCTTTTTATTTTTTTTATGTTTTTTGTTGCTGAGTCATAAATGCCATTCAACTTGGCATATAGTGCACTATGTAGGGTCTACATATCGCAGTAATGTTTATGCTGTATGTAGTAAACAGGAAGCCATTTGGTATTCAGCCTAAGTAGAGTCTTAAACATTCATGTTTAAAGATGAGTTAAAAGTGGGTTTTTACCTAGGAAATATAAACGCAAGTTAAATAAAGCAAATCTGAAACTTGTGATCTGAATCTGAAATTCCAGATTTTCTTTGCTTAGGATGAAGGCACAAGATGCACCTTGTATGGTTTAATTGATACAAGTGCATAGTGCTGAATTACTGCTAATGCGTGTTCTCTCTGTGGAAATATAACCTTATGGGCTCATTAATATTCCAAAGCATTTGAATGCTCAATCTTTTAAGTATTTAAAATGTAAGTGCAAATTATGGAATTTGATTGGAGGCTTGGCCATTCAGCACATGATTTATATGCAGACATTTTGTGCATGTCACAAAACTAATTTCACGGCCACGGTCCTGGTGGACGATCCCTCTACACTAATAAGATCATCTAGCAAACTTCACTCGAGCTAATCAAGCTAATTGTTTTATTTAAAATGGCAATAGGGAACGGTAGATGTCTTACTACACTCTTTCTTCATGTGTTCAGGTCCTGGTGAACCTCCTGTGGAGACGGACGTGGCTGCCACTCTCACTGGTTACCCATGGTTCCATGGGACTCTATCACGCGTGCGAGCAGCCCAGCTGGTACTGGCAGGTGGAGCTCGAAGCCACGGCCTGTTCGTGATTCGCCAGAGCGAGACGCGGCCAGGAGAATATGTTCTCACTTTTAACTTTCAGGGAAAAGCCAAGGTAAGTCTGAATCGCACAGAACAACACAACAGAATTTTAGCAGGGTTCCCCATGACAACTCATCGAAAATATTGAGCCAAATTTCTTGTTGAGCAGAAACCCAAGAAATCATGTTTTGCTTAGTATTGCATGCACTAATGTGTAGGTATGTAATAAGTATGAATTATGTGATTATATAACTTTTATCTGTGTGACTGAGCAGGAATTGGGGCTCATGTACTCCAAACTTTTTCCCATTTTGTCCCATTTGGTCTAATGTATAAAAAGCCAGGTAATGAGACATCTTAACAAATAAATATGGCATATAAAAGTGCACAATTCAGTCCAAAATTTGAGGAAAGATCATTATGATCATTATATTCTACATACTGCACTTGCATTGGACACTTTGTGTTCATACAAAACGAACATGCTCTGTGAAATGGTTTGCTTATAAGATAAATAGGCAGAGGGGGTATTGAGTTCGTTTTACATATACTGTTGCCTTCTGTGTGAGCATTTATCCATAGCGGTGGCACCCGGCCACTGCAATCCGGACGAAATACAATCTTTTTTTACATCCTGCCGTCCAAGATTCCATCTTACTCCAGTGTCGCTGTTGGCAACCTGAGGCCTTCTTTCATGGTGCTACATCTGAGAGGTCTTCTCTTTTACTTTCCCTCTCGCTAGTTCTGTATGTTAACTGATCTGCCTGAATGTGGAGGTGGAATTTTCCCACTCCACTCCTATGACCAGAAGTTGAACACTGCATTATGTGGTCTAAAGGCCAAAGGTGTGCGTGTGTGTGTGTGTGTGTGTGTGTGTGTGTGTGTGTGTGTGTGTGCGTGTGTGTGTGTGTGTGTGTGTGTGTGTGTGTGTGTGTGTGTGTGTGTGTGTGTGTGTGTGTGTGTGTGTGTTTCATGTCATTTATCTGTGCTGCTTCACCAAAGTGTGGAGGATGATGATTATTTGTACCAAGAGATATGATATATGATATGATACGATATATGAACTCCAAAGGCCTGGAATATTTAAGAGACATGTACAACTTCCCACTATGTCATTTTACATTGCTAATAACTTGCACACTGTTCCTGAGTGTTTGTATTTGCACTGTGCTGCAGTTTATTATGAGGTTCTAGTTCAGTGATTTAAACGTAAAAAAAAAATAAAAAATTCTCTGAGGAAGCGTAATTCAGATTTATATTTCAATAGGCCTACACTTCAAATGTGACAAACTCCTGAGACAAAAGTAAATTTCTGTCCTGGTGGTAAGCACATAACATATAATTCCTTAAGGCTGAATTGTGTTTTTGTTTATACGGTTCTCTCAGACTATACACATCCCTTAATATCAATGTATAAATAAATGGTAAGCTCTTATTGTATTGTACAGTGAGTAAGTAAGTAATAAAACATAACAGGGCATGGAGTTATAGGTAAATAATCAACAACAGGGTGGCGTTGATGACGTTACAACATCCTGAAGTGTTTTATTCTTATACCTCAGCAGTTTGCCAATGCTAACATGTTTTAAATCAAGTGTGTTTATAGAAACCTGTGATTTGCCATGCAGCCTGCACTATTGTCAGAGCTGCTGTTATAGTAAATTAATCAACATCCTCTGACCAATCAGATTTGAGTATTCACCAGCGTTGTGGTGTAATTCCAACATGACACAGCAGATCTAGCACTGCAGTTAGGTTTTATTTTTGTTTGGATTTAGTATTTTCTAATACAATTTTTAGAAGGCTGTTCATATCCAATTGCAATTAAATCAATCATTTTTTTTAATTGAATGAAAAAAATAATTAAAGCTAATGAATTAAGGTAAGATTCATTATTTAGAATTGATTTAAAATTACTTTAAAATATTTTATACGTTATTCTGTCAAAAAACGATTTATTTTAGAATATTCTAGCAGTTTCTCTGATGAAATATTTGACGCTTTGCACAGTGTTATAAAAATGTAAATGTGTAAACAGGAACTGCGGTTTGCCAAAATTGTGAAATGTGACTGTCCAGTGACTGAAAGCAGTTAACAGATTCACATTTTGGAGTGTCACGTTCAGCAGCAAGCTCCCCATAAGTTCCTCCCAAGTTTGAGGAAAACAATCGGTCAGGAGTTTCCTGTTATTGACCACCGCTCTTCTTTACTATTATGTAATATGAGAAGCACAGTAACTAAAACCAGTGAGCACTGCTGGAGTGTAATTATGTGCGTGTTGTGTTTTGGCAGCATCTGCGGTTGTCGCTGAATGAAAACGGCCAGTGCCACGTGCATCACCTCTGGTTCCAGACGGTGTGTGACATGCTGAGGCATTTCCACACTCACCCAATCCCACTGGAGTCCGGCGGCTCTGCTGACATCACGCTGCGCTCGTACGTGCAGGTGCAGCGCAGTCCCTCAGGTAACACACACACACACACACATGATGAACTCTCTTTGTCTGGTCTCAGACCCGAATTTGCATGTCCAGGGAGGAGCCGGTTTAAACCGTATTACGTGTGAAATTAAGAAAAAGCATGAAATAATGTATCCCATTGCAATATGATATGCATAATCAATCAGGGTATCGCAAGACGATTAACCACATACCAAATTCGATGGACTTATAAAGAATATTAAAAGGTGAAACATGGTTACAGACATTTAAAATAATATCCTAAGTTAAGACTATCTACAATCATTATGGTTAGGTCACATAAACACACAATATATGCCAATAAGATAACATCACACTATTTGGACATCGAATAATTACATATAATTACATGTTACATTCAAAAGAAATTCTTACATTGTGGGTGTGCACAGGTGTGTGCTTTGTGTGTGTGTGTGTGTGTTTGTGTGTGTGTGTGTGTGTGTGTGTGTGTGTGTGTGTGTGTGTGTGTGTGTGTGTGTGTCTGAAGAGGGGGGTCGTGTCCCCTGTCCGCATTCCGATGGTATCTGGACAAGAGGTTAGATAAGGATTCATGGCTTAAAGACACAGAGAAACTTCTTTGCTAAATCCAGGCTGATTCAGAAATCAGTTTGATACGTTCAGACGTTACACCCTGCTGAAAAAAATCAAAAGCAATGGAAACCCGCATAGAATTTGTAATGGTTTTAATGGTTATAATGGGAATCGTATTGGTTTTAATGGAAACTGTAATGGGCCCTGTGGGTCTCTACTGTTGATTTGTTGCTTTCTATTGGTGGCATGTTATGTCTAGTGGATACCATTAAGGACCAATAATGGTAATGATAATGGTTTTAATAGTTAGCTGATGGTTTGTAATGGTACTTGTAGTGGAAACCATTAGAATTTCTGGTTTCTATAGTTTTTTATAGCAGGGTGGTGCCCATTCATGAATGTTTTTTTCATTCATATGCATGGCCACTGTTCTGCAGACATTCTCTTTCTCTCTCTCTCTCTCTCTCACACACACACACACACACACACACACACACACACACACACACACACACACACACACACACACAGTTGATTTTACATTCAGATATAAGTACATTCAAATGGTGCTGAATCAGTTTTTGCTAAAAAGTGCATTTTTAAAATTTATATCCCTAACAGCTACCTAAGAAAGCCCACTATACAGGGTGTAAAAACCACACTGGTCATGCCCTACTTAGCATACGACGTCTTTGTCACTGTTGCCTTCTGCACAGCTTTTCCCACTATCCCTATTCTCCAATATATGAAAGGAGGTATTGCAAACAGAGAAATTGGAGCTAAGAAGGCAGAAAAGTAGCCCCTGATGGGGGATAAGCAGGGCTCAATAGCAACCCGCTGAATGTGGTGCCATGATGGATGGGTGGGCTTGTCGTCTGACTGAGGGAGCAGAACACAAACTCACTGAACCTGTGAAAACAACCCCCTTCTCTCCCTCGCTCTGTTCACTCGCTGTTGCTCTTTCCCTTCTCTGTGCCAGTCTGGTCGCAGCAGATGAATGCCCTTCATTGGGCTCTGAGGCGGCACAGAGCCCCTCTGTTCTTCTGCGGTTCTTAACCTGCTCCGTCACACACGTAAACAAACATTCAGACTTGTGTGCTCATGCTGTTTGTAAAAGCGCAGTTAATAGGCTGGTCTGATTAAAAGGAGTGTCTTTGCATGGACTCATTTTTTCCCCACACACACATACACACACACACACACACACACACACACACACACATTTACGGGCATCGTTACTGCATAATGGATGAGGGCATTTGTGGTTAAACATTGGCTTTTTTTTTTTTTTTTTGCTCTATTCATGATGAACACTTTGTAGGACTTTTTCATGAAGACATTCTTGGACTTTTTAATATTTATTGAAATGTCTAAGACATACTGTACTTTTGCACTTCTCAACTATACCTAAGGGCAGCATAAGCATTTAACATGACATCATCAGACTTAAACATGGGTATATAAATAGGGTCTTGGATCAAGGACACATTAAAAGTGGCTATACTAAAAATATGACATATATATATATATATATATATATATATATATATATATATATATATATATATATATATATATATATATATATATATATATATATATATATATATAAGAAGATCACCATATACTTGTATATGATGCTGATGCCTGCCTGGAGACCTGGAACAAGCTACCGAACGTCTAATCATGTTTTCATTGCAGATGTTCCCAACGTTGCCAGTCCTTCACGGGAACCCAGCTGCCGGAGCGAGGCGGCTCAGCCGAGCCTTCATCTTCCTGGAGTCTCGCAGCTTCCAGCAACCCCTGTGCATGATGCTCCACTCTCCTCCAGCTCCTCTTCGTCACCCACAGCCCATGGAGGTCTCCGGAGCAGGAGCAACAGCTCTGAAAGACTGCTGGAAATCCCCGCTGGCACCGTGGAGGAGTACAACGACAACGACGGGACTCGGAGGACCAGAGCCGTGGAGAATCAGTACTCTTTTTACTGAAATTCAGCAAGAGCAAGAAAACAACAGCATGCAGAGAGGAAATAAATATGATAATGACCGCTGCTCATTAAGAAACAACTTGTAAGTTTTGTTATTTGTTGCCAGCCTTGATTGAATACGGTATTTCCTACGTTAGACATTTTCAAACACGTCTTCAACAGCAAAGTTGAGTTGGTTGGAGTCCCAGCTACTCTTGGGATCCAGACACTCTTTAAGGACACACTGCATTTTCTACGTTTTCTTGTGTCTTCAGGTAAAATGGCTGTTCACGTAGAGAAGAAGTAGGACATACTTCTTCTTAAAGAACAGACATACCGTACATTTGGTTGCTCTTTGCAGCCAAATACCCTAAGCAAACTGAATTGTTGGTTAGAAAGCCATCTTCTAAGATCAGCGGTCCTAAAGCACCTTTTAAAGACATACTACATCCTGTAGTTTCCAATACAGCCTTTGAATTCAAGAAAGGAAGTCTTTGAATCTCACAAGGATATTTACACATCGGTAAATGCTTCTTAAGAATAAATCACACATTTGAGTCTGTGTTTTCTCCTTTTTCACTGTTACAACAACAACAACAAAAAAGCCATAACCAAATGTAGAAAGAAGTTGTTTAGAGTCCCTGTGAGGATTCAATGCATGCCACGGCCGTTGCCTTATAGAGAGGAAGCGTCCAAATTTTTAAGACGATATAGAGGCAAAGATGAAAGGAAATATCATAAATTAATCTGGTAATTTTTAAAAAATTTCGTATATAGGAAAACAGGAAAACAACAAAAAAAAATTTACCACCTATGCTGTGTTGTGACATGCGTAGTACCCTTTAAAGACTTAAGCTTGTTAAGGAATGAATCTTTTGATCAAGTTAGGTCATTTTTCCCCTACAGAGGAAAAATTGTATCAACACCCAACATCCCTTAAAGCAGAAGTGAGCTCTTGGCTGGATTCCCAGTCTCAATCTCTGACCAGAGGCCTCGAAGCATATTTTCTTTGTTTTCTTATCTTCAGGCAACATGGCCATTGGTTTACAGTATCATGCAGCCTTTCCTATACAGATGTT
The DNA here is from genome assembly GCA_023630585.1 of Cranoglanis bouderius. Classification (NCBI taxonomy): domain Eukaryota; kingdom Metazoa; phylum Chordata; class Actinopteri; order Siluriformes; family Cranoglanididae; genus Cranoglanis; species Cranoglanis bouderius. The sequence continues at coordinate 4,981,189 of CM042571.1, forward strand.
TACATAAGTATTCAACCCCCTTTTGAGCTTTTCCACATTTTTCCATTTTCCACAAATGGATTTAACTGGGGTTGTCATGAATCCACACAAAATAGCCCATAATATTGAAATGGGGAAAAATCAATCTAGCAAAAATATTGTGTAGATTCATGACATACAGTATAATCTCAGTTCTGTCCATTTCAGTTACAGCTTGTAACAGTACAAAAATGTAGTAAAGCTCAAGAGGCATGAATACTTGTGCAAGGCATTGTATCTTTTATTGGTCCCAAAAGCAACATGGGAGTTGGAGAAGGATTGAAATTTCATATTAACATACAGTATAAGAAGAATGAGAGATGATAGAGTTTCAAACAAGGATCCCAAAAAGTGAAAATGTGTTACTGGTTGGAGTCGTATCTTCCACCAGGGGCTCTGAAAGCCCCTTCAAGGACATCACAACATCTTTCGTTTGCTTACTTCACGAGGGCCGTTGGCTTACAGTACAATACACTATATTCTATCGTGTCCCCAAAAGTGAAAGTGATGACTTGGCTACTGCTCAACTACCCAGAGGCCCTGAAGCTCCCTTCCTGTATGTACTACATCTTTTCTTTCCATTCTCTCTTTTTTTTTTTTTTTTTTTGCCCGACAGTGCAAGTTTGATATCATACGTTCCTTTTCCATAGAGGAAGCTGTCGTGTTGAGACATCTGCCAGCGGTTAGTCTCCCACAAGCCGTTTCCTGCAGATGCCCTTAGCTCCCACCTTTTTTTTTTTTTTTTCTTTTTTTTTTTTTTAAAGGGGCTTTTAAGAAGTTAAAAACAGCTCAGTGAAATCAATTTCCCCAGAGTGCTCCACTTGTGTTTGTGAAGCTGTTGATAGAACGTTCCGGACATCCTGTCCTTTGGGGTTTGCGGAGAGCTTCCCACAACTTTGACGTGGGGTGAAGTGGGTCAGTCTCCAGAAGTAAATGGTTAGTAATTAACCCAACAGAAAAAAAAAGCTTTCTGTTTTGTAAAATGGCGTAGCGTTGATTATATATCGAATACAGACACTATCACTTTTCTTAGTGCGCAAATCCAAATGCTGGCACATTTTTACCTGCAAGTGTAATAGTTCTTTGGAAATTTTTCAACCCAACATGAGCTACCTATGTTCTACCTATGTTATGTTTTGCCATTAAAACCTCATTTCACATTGTACATATGATAAAAGGCTAGAGTAATAACCTACTAATACACAGTTCTCGCTATTATTCGCCCTGCGCAAAGGGATTGTAATTCTGTAAGGATAGTATATCAGTGCTAGAGGAATAACAGAAGTAATGAGTTGTAGTTTTCGGAGCATTGATTGATGTGCTGATATCATGATATTCATATCATCGTTGCTTAATCGATCTTGTATTTAAATAATGAAAAAAAAAAACACTTTTTTAAATTTTTTTTTTTATACCCTACTGGAGTTGTTCCAACCCATTCATTCATTCATTCATTCATTCATTCAGAAGTCAAATAACAATTGTCTTTTCCAATGCACTCTAAATAATGTAGTACAGTTCAAGCCAAATCCACACACAAAACAAGTCACTTAAAGTCAGTTAAAGATGCCATGATGACGACGTTGTGCGCTTTGAATTTTGCGTTATTTCTCGTGGGCACATGCCTACTCAGAGTCTTTGAACCAGATAATACTAATTGCTATATGAAAGGAATAAAACATGATGGGACATGCTGTTATAGGACAATAATGGGGTGGTGGTAGCTCAGTGGTTAAGAAGTTGGGCTACCGATTGGAAGGTCGTGAGTTCAAATCCCAGCACTGCAAAGCTGCCACTGTTGGGCCCTTGAGTAAGGGCCTTAACCCTCAACTGCTCCCTGGGCACCGCAGCAAAAATGGCTGCCCACTGCTCTGGGTGTGTTCACAACTCCTAATGTGTGTGCACTAACTTGGATGGGTTAAATGCAGAGGACAAATTCCAACTATGGGTTACAATACATTGGCCTTCACATGTCACTTAATAATCAATGAGGTGGTGCCCAATGTAAAGTTTTTAATTAAAAAAAAAGAATAATTTTCCAATAACAGCACCTGAAGACGTAAATTTACAGGTTTACCTCTGACTGTTATAAAGCTCTGACGCTGGAGACTCCTTACAAAAAAAAAAGCTAAATAAACGCATCCTCGCAGAAAACTTCACCGTATCAACGATTGCACACGTTTTTAGTCCGTTTGTATGGAGTCCCTGTGTAAGTTGTTACTATAGAAACAACAGATTAGAATATAAATGACAGGAGTGGCCCATAAGTTTATTCAGGAATTTGACACACACACACACACACACACACACGGTTTAAAAGTAGGCAGACAGGGAGAGAAAGTCACAGAGCCACGTGTGCCAATCTGAATCGTATTTTTGAAACCTATTTATTTCTTAGCTGCTGTTAATATAATTTTAAGTTGTGTCTTTTCACCATACATGTTTTATATATATAAAAATCCATGTGTAATCTTAGTTTGCTTATGCTAATAACTGGTTTTCTTTGGTGTTTGTTTTGTTTCTGTTCTTGTTTTCGTTTTTGTTTTTTTTGGTCTGGCTGAGTTTTAATGAATGAGTTTGTGCAATTTTGTACAAAGTTATGTACTTGACATACTACTTTATATTTCTGTGAATAAAAACAGAGTGAACAACCTGTTAAATGACCTTGGCATCTGTTTTCTTTAAAGAAAAATGGCGGCGGGGAGAGATAAACGGTCGAGCTCAAGGAGGGCTGCAGAAGATCATATTTTAATTGCCATCATGATTTTGGTTTTCTCGTAAACATAATTAGTTGGAATATTGGTTAGCTTAGCTAATCACATTTTATTATCATGAGTCAACGATTTATACATTTGAAAACCATCTACGGAATAAAATATGACAGGACATGCTTTTAATAATATACAAAAAACAATCAGTAACAGGGTGGGGTAGGGTGGGGTGGGGTGGTGCGACCCACTGAGTAACTGTCACCACCCTGGAGCTGATTTTCCTGTAACAGCATGTTTTTTTTTTTTAAATCCATTTATAGTTACATTTAATGTTTTGGATTGTCTGCGAAGCAAGGACGTCCCTGTTATCACTATAGCTATATGTTGTAGCAGCTATAAACAACTGTTCACTTTTTTTTTCTCCCTTGAAGTCAATAAGACAGAAAATGCAGCTTGAAACCTGTCCTGAAGACTTTCTGTGATTGTTACAAAGTGCTGACACTGGAGATTCCTTCCATAAATGCTAAATAAACATCCCCTTACAGAAAACTTCATCATATCAGTGATTACACACATTTTTAGTGAGGAAAGATAACGAGGGCATTCATATAAACGTGATTTGCAGCCAGCACTATTGTCAGACCTGCTGTTATAGAAAATTAATTACCACCTTCCAGCCAATCAGAATCAAGAATTGAACACTGGTATCTGTATCTGTTTATAATATATAATGTGAAAGAAACCCTGTTTTCTTGTTGATTTAAAAATAACATGCAACACTCGTGTGTTTGTACTGAGACGTGGAGTGAAATGATAGTGTTCATGACTAATGCCTGATTCCTAAAACATCATTTTAGGAAACTTATGCTGTATCTTTCTCAGCAGATGCTCTGAAGACACTGGTGGAGTCCTCCATTCCCTCCATTTTATGCCAGCATGACGCCATCTAGTGAGCATTTGATTAATTTCAGAAGCCCAAAATAAACGGTATAAAAGGTAACTTGTATGAGAAACCTTGTTGAAACTTGTTACAACTCTCAACGATCATGACTTAATAGTTCTTTATTATTATTATTATTATTATTATTATTATTATTATTATTATTATTATTATTAAAGCTAAACAGATAAACAAAAAAATGTTTTAACACAAACTTATTTCATGGATGTTCCACATCATTAACTATAAATGGATAAAAAATTATGACATTGTGTCATTCTTTAATAATTCAAACTTGCAATAGTTGGTTATGGTGTTGTGATGTAAGAGGAATAAAACTTTTCAGGATGTTCTGTTTGAGCCGGTAACAGTAACGCTTTTTGGTTTTTTTTCATCTGTCTGCATCACACCACCCTGTCGTTGATTATTTTCCTATAACAACATGTCCCATCATGTTTTATTCCTCTTATACCACAAGAAATTTGCCAACGATCCTGTGCTGTCAGACATTAGCTGATGATATCCGAAGCATATATTGTATGTCGCTAAAAATGGTTGACACTAGTTTCAATCCGCACAGGATTTTGCTGAGGATTTTGGGGTTTTTTTGTGATTGTTGCGGCCAAAAATGCTTGATTTTGCTGCGGCCTTATTCCCCCCCCCCAAAAAAAAAAAATTTGCAACCAAAATTTTGTGCTTTTTTTGTGGAAAACTACTTGAATTGGCGAAACTGCAATCGCACGAAATTGTCTTTCGCAGTGATGTTTGTTGGGAAACGAGACTTTTTAGCTGTACTCATGTTCGACGCACGCGAATCCAAGAGGGCTTCTGCTGAATGTGCGTTGTGATGACATCACATGACGCATCGCGGTCCAAATCTGCGGTAAATCTTTTGAAAAATTGCACGCTCCTCCAAATATTGTGGAGTTTGCTTGATTTTGTGTTCAGTTCTGCGATCGCAAAATTGCGAGATCTTGGAGGGACTGTAGTGTAATCTAGTTTATAACATTGTCTTTTCTATCAGTCCTATGAGACATCATCCAAAACGTGTACCGTTTCTTCGAAAAAAGCTACTTGACTTCTAATACAACCTCAACCAGACGCTACATATAGCCAAAATGGAGATTCTTCTGTCCAGCCTGGGGGGCTTCGTATCGTTGATCTTCTGTTCTGTGTGTTTATTGTCCTGTCCTACGTAGTCTTGCGTACTGTTATGTGTTGCACCATGGTCCTGGAGAAACGCCATTTCGTTCCAATGTATACAAGCTACACAGAGGAATGGCAATAAAAACCCACTTGACTTGACCTCACAGACTGCAGCGTAGGAGCATACCTTCTATGGCATGTCATAACAAACGTTAAGATTTAAGCATACGACTGCCTAAATTAGGAAGTTTAGCTAACATGAAGTAACAAGTTGGTGTTTCATCAGATGTTAGCGGAAACACATAATAAATAATTAACCACTAGCTAATTAGCACTGATCACAAAACCACCTTTGTCAGCTCACTAACTGTACATGTATAATGCAATAAAGAATGTGATTAAAGTGTATGATGTAATTCGATCTTGACAAACTCGACACAAGTTTCACAAATATACTTCACCGTGGTTTTTATTCGACACCCTGAGGTATTCTTGCTGTGAAGGTCATGAGGTTACATTTGTTGTATCATAAAATAAGTATTATCGGTTATTGTGCAAATGATGCAGTTGTGAACAGCTGGAGTTAGACAGGATATTCAAATCAGCCCGTTAAACAGTGGCTAAAATTCCAGGGATAGAATAAATATAACGTCAGCTTAAAGCAGATGCTCTACGTGATCCAGGTCAGCTGCATAGATTAAACCGAATCGAGGTTTTTTGGCTGAGTTCAAGGACAAAACAGAAAACTGTTTGAAACATGAGTACAAACAGATCCTGAAGTATCTTAATCAATTGAATCAACTGAAATTGAAAGACAAGCTAGAGGAACTCTGGGCAAACACGTGTACCTTGGAAATCATAATAAAATTTCCCAAACCAAAGAAAAATTTTATATATATGTATATATATACATAGGATTTAAAGGCAAAGTCCTGTGAGACCTTCCCAGTTTCATCCTTCTTTGTGCAACATGCCACGATTGAGCTGCTTATTATTTATTATTATCAAATTATTCATTCAAGCTCTAAGCTTAATTGACTGTTCACTTTTTATGTGGCTTTAGTATGCATCTTTTACCTGGAGAGGTGCATGTAGTGTATAGCACAGGTTTCCAATCCTGTTCATCACAGAGTACCCCCTGTCCTGAACATGTGACTGTTTTCTCTGCTCCCAACACACTTGATTCAGCTAATTAGCTTATTATTATCTGAATTCTTGAGCAGGGAAAATACAGTAAAATGTGCAGGACATTGCGGGGGGGGGGGGGGGTTTACTCCAAGACCAGAGTTGGTTTCCTGCGCTTCCTAAGTCTAAAATTCTAATCTAAATGTACAAGAATGGTCCTTAAAGGTGTATTAGGTACGAGTTTCTTTTTTAAAGATACGATCTCTAACAGTTAAGTAGGTGAATTTGACATTTGAATGAATTTCTAAAATCCTTGAGCCCACGCCCATATTCCCACCCATTAAAGTGTCTTTAAGCCACTTAAAGGTGCAATAATAGTTTTTTCTTTATTCCTTGTTTCCTTGCAAATAACCTGGAAGACATGATTTAAAAACAAACAAAAAACATTAAGCCATGGCTTTAGCAAAAGTGTATTAAGTCACTGAGAAAACACGTTTGGAAAACTGAATTCTGGTCCAAAAGGCTCGTTTGTGTTTGGCCGTGCCTCCTGTCAATCACTGTATCGACACTCTAGGGACCACTGTAGATCCAGGGGCGGAGCTTCGTCAACATGGGCGGGTCTCTAACAGCTAACTGTTAGAGTACTAATGCACCTTCAATACACTCGTCCCCGTGAAGTGCCTTGAAGCGTGCAGCGTTATTCGATGTGTTGACGTAATTTCCACTGAAACAGGAAGTCAGGGCGGGACATCTCGAGTGGCTCCTCCCCCTTTTTAAACAGCCAATAGCTTTTAGCTTACCTCACAGCCCGGGTTAAGCCGTACTTGACAGTTAGCACCATGGACGCGAGCCTGAGCAATAACGACGCGTCGAATTCACCTGTAGAGGATTTTTCTTCACCTCCTCCACCTGTTCCAGAGGACCTCGCAGAATCTTCTACCGATGAAGAAAATGAACCAGCGTTCGAACAGCCAAAGAAACATTTACGACCCGTGCTCGCTGATAGGATTTCTCTCACTCGACAACGGCAACTTCGGCACGGTGATATTTATAATGTTGGGGGCGGGATACTAAGCATTTGATTGGACAGAAAATCTGATGAGACGCTGAAGTGCAGAATGATGTCATCGAAATTGCTGATCCGTATTGGTGGTAGAGAGAGACTGTAGATTTTGAATGCATATATCTTTTAAATGTGAGTTTCGTCATCGTTTTGGAGCTCACAAGCTTATAGATAACCTTAAGGCTGACATATTCATACTAAAAGCCACAAAACTTCCATTTTTGATTTCATGGGGACTTTAAGGCCACGGGTTAACCCTTTATATTTCATCATGTTGTACATATCTTCCAGGTTGTTTGTAAAAGTATGAAAAAAAAGACTATTACACCTTTTAAGTGACAGTTTATTTTGTTTTTTTTCTGAGAGTGTAAACCTACCGGTCACTCCACATGTATAAAAATGTGAACGAATTGAAAATATTATGATTTCAGACTGAATAGAAGGACAACCCCTACAACCAGCAGTGCACCGACCGCCATCTCAGTCCCCTTTTCCAGTTTCCATTTGCGGAAATCCTCTTGTTGTGTCTGTTCTCTCCGCTCTCTCCACCGGCGCAGGGTCCGCTCTCTCTCCAGCTGCTCTCCGTAATGCGCTCGATAAAAAGCGTCGAAGTCGAACATGGGCCTCCCTCCTGCACCCGGGACGGACCGGGAGCGCCACCGCTGCCGCTGCTCCGAGCTCGTGGGATGTGCCGTGTCTTTCCGAGAGGGTCTCCCGGCGCTTTGGACGTCCGCCAAGCTCAGAACACCGCGATCATACATCCTCCTGAGGCTGACGCTCCCCAGCACCATGTAGGCTTCACTGACCTCGAAGAAGCGGCGCACGGCTTCATCGCTGCCCGCGTTCCGGTCCGGATGGTAGCGGAAGCTCTGGCGGTAGTACGCCGTCTTGATCTGCGCCTGCGTGGCGTTCGGGGATACCCGCAGAATGTCATAATACGCCGTTTTACTCGTGTGAAGTGAAGAGTCGTTGTTGTTGTAGCTGTGAGATCGGGTGATGATCAGAGCAACAGGACACCGCGGCTGTTTCTCAGTCACGCGCAGGACAAGAAGTCCAGCGGATCTGCTTTTCGGTGTGATGAGCGTCATCATTATTTTTCTCGAATATTCTCAGACTAAAACATGCTCCGAGGACGACTGCTTACTCAGAATGCACGGTTTGTTTTAAAAGGACAAAAGTTGTAAACACCGGCTCCCACTTTCCCACTGACCTCCGCCATTACGGAACGGAACGTCAACATCCGGTAGAGAGACCGTCAGCCAATCAGTGCGAGGTCATGCCGGAAGTAGTGCTGACTACGATTTTATCTTTGTTCTAGGTTAATACATATTTATTTTTATTTAGTTTTATACGTTAAACTCTTTTTCTGTATCCATAAACAGCTGTGATTAATTGATTATTAAATTTAAATCACTTCAATGTTCTCTAATTCTTACTTTTTTTTTTGTTTTTACATAAATCAATCATCTCTTGAGTTCAAGGTTCGTCAATAGTATAATGTTTAATAACGCTAGAAAAATAATTTTGGTCTGATTAAGGCATTTTTCGTTTAATCCTGTATAACTTATTTACTCTTTGAATCTCAAATACACTACAAAATAGTCTGCTATTATGATAATGACTCCAGAATGCACTTAAAATAAGCTAATTTCTTTAACTATACCATTTGTTTTTAATTACTGAAGTTGACATGTTCATTATTAATACTGAACATGACCGAATAGCCTAATAAATACATTACAATATTAAATTAAATACAAACACTACCTCTCAAACTCCTGCTCCCCTATACAAAATTATTATTATTTTTATATTTAAGGAAAGAAATAAGTAACGTGCAATACGTTTTTAAATATAAATAAAACACAAATATTGCAAAGCTTGAATATATAATGATTTAAGCTAATTTCCTGGTACTCCTTGTACATCAGCAATGTGATCAGTAAGGCGACACAGCAAAAACCCACCAACACTTGTTTTAAAGGATCCATGTCTTGAAGAATTTTATCTAATGGTAATGTGATGTAATGTTACCAAAATGTTCTCATTATTTTGAACTTTTTGATGCATGTAAAAGCAGACTGTATGTTTGTCTTTTCTTGGTAATGAAATGAACTGTCGATAAAGTGTGTGCTTTTTCTGTTTTTATACCTTTTATTTTACCTTTCCTTGCACATTTCACATTGTATATGATTAACAAAATAAAATAAATGGGTATCTCAAAAATGAATAACTTGATTTTTCACCAACACAGTTCAGATATTTTTCCAACGCCTGTCTCTTTAAGAAGTTTTGGGAGCGTCGCCTAAAAGTGACGTCATCTCGGCTGGCCATGTAGATACATGTGCATGTAGTGATCTTGCTTGTTTTTTGTTTTCTATAGCAATAGACACCGCGTTGGTTTGTATTTTTTCAGTATTTAGTCTGATATTGTAATTCCCAGACATAACAAACATGGCTGCTAGTTGTCGCAGACCCGAGCACATGGCACCTCCGGAGGTGGTGAGTATTCAGAGTGTAGCTGGAACCCAAACAGCTCCATGTTGGATATATTGTAACATGTACTGTGTATATGCCTTTATTTTACCCTATATGCAGTGAACATATGTAGGGAGTAAGGACGCATTTGGGATTCAGTCTTATGTAGGTAGCAAATACACTCAAAACAGTATAGCTTTATATATAATATATTATATTATATATATAATATATTATATATTATATATAATATTTATATATAATAATATAATATAATACAATACAATACATTTTGATTGGTCAGAATTTGTTGATTAATTTTCTATAAGAGCAGATCTCACAGTAATTCTGGCTGCAAGGCAAATCACAGGTTTATATTAATAATTACATAATTATAAAAATAATCAAAACAAAATAATAAATGATCTATTTAAAAAAGTGCTGTTATTTAACAAAGGAAAGCATATTATTGTAGATTTGGTGACGCTTTCCTTAAGGAGATGTCTATTTAACATTTATGGAAGGAGTCTCCAGTGTCAAGTCCGTACGTTTTCCACCACGCAAATGTCTTGCTTTTTTTTCCCCCTCTTAGTAACATGACAGACTGCAATTTTTGTCTTAATTTAAGTGAGAGAAAATAAAATAGAAATATCTTATTATAGATGAATACATTGTTTTGCCTGTTAAAAGTTGACACTAAGATCTGCTTGTGTTAAAAATCTGCTCAACAATTGTAACCTACTCGGTCTGTAAACTCAAACCTAGTTAAGAGTAAAATCTAAAATCTCTTAAATGCTGCACCGCCTAAAGTTTACTTATTGTATTTGCAGTTCTACAATGAGGAAGAGGCCAAGAAGTACTCTCAAAAGTAAGTGTCTTAGACAATCTGACAAAGGCAAGCGGATGACATGCTGAAATTATGATCAGCAGTTTTGTGTTGCTGTAAGGTTGTCATTGATAAAATGCTTGCTGTAATTGTTGCCTGCTGTGCTCTGTAAAGCTCTCGGATGATCGAGATCCAGACCCAGATGTCGGAGAGAGCGGTGGAGCTGCTGAACTTGCCGGAAGATCAGCCTTGCTATTTGCTGGATGTAGGGTATGTACTGATGGTGTTTGGGGTGAAATGAGTATCCTTAACACCCTTATTTTTTATTTATTTATTTTAAACACATATTAGTTTAGGTACAGGGTCTAAAACACGTGTAGTCTTTTGTAGCGTTTCAACTTTTTTGTTAATTCTTTATTTTGCCAGTTTTCTTCTCCTAGGTCAGTTTTTCTAGAAAAATACTGATATTTGACTGGCGAGTGCAGAGAGAATGTGAACGGTTCTGTATTGTGCTGTGTATTGTGCAGTCTTCTGTTTGCATGTTCCTGTGTCTCTTCAGCTGTGGCTCTGGACTCAGTGGAGATTATTTATCAGAAGAAGGCCATTACTGGGTTGGTGTGGACATCAGTGCTGCCATGTTGAGTGAGTGCGAGTATTCACATCCACATACTGTAATGATATTACATACAAGTAGTTTATTTAGTAGCAGTAGTGGTAGTCATTATTAGACTTGGATTATGTGGAGATTCTGCCCTACAATATATACAATAAAGAAACATAATTGCAATATAGTAGCAAAAAATGTTCTTTTGGTTCTTCTTAATTACATGAACATATGAAGTATTGTTTGCTCTTTTCCTCTGTAAGACGTTGCCTTGGACAGGGAGGTGGATGGAGATCTCATTCTAGGAGACATGGGGCAAGGAATGCCTTTCAGACCAGGGACTTTCGACGGCTGTATCAGGTAAAGAAAAAAAAAAAACTACTAAGCTGATGTACACTCTTACACAATGTCCAGAAGTTCCAAGAAAACTACCATCATTTATTTTTACAGGACCAGGACAATTTTTCTTTGGAAACTTTGTGTTTTGCTGTGCTTATTTTTCTATCCACACTCACCATCCACTAGGAACACCTATACACGTGAACATTTGTGCAATTATCCAATCAGCCAATCATGTGGCAGCAGCACATTAAATAAAAACATGCAGAGACAGGCCAAGAGCTTCGGGTAATGTTCACATCAAACATCAGAAAAAGTGTGGTCTATGTGACTTTATCCATGACATGGTTGTCGGTGTCAGATGGTTTAGTTTATTTTGAGTATTTCAGAAACCGCTGATCTCCTGGGATTTTCACACACAACAGTCTCTAGGGTTTACACAGAATGGTGCAAAAAAACAAAAAAACATCTTGTGATCAGAGGGTCTGCAGGTTGAAACACCTTGTTGATGAGAGATCAGATGAGAATGACCAGACTGGTTTGAGCTGTCTGTTTGATGTGAACAGTAACTGAAGCTTTTGACATGTATCTGCATGAATAATTTTATTTATTTATTTTTTTTTGCATTGCGCTGCTGCCACATGATTGGCCAATTAGATAACTGCATGAATGTGCAGGTGTTCCTAATAAAATGGAAGACTCAAACAGTTCACTTCTCCCAGTTCACTTCTACCTATTTCATACTTATATTTTCAAATTCTAGAGTATTTAACTTGAAGCCATTCCTTGAAGTGTAAGCAAAAATGTTAATAGAAGGTGTTCAAAAACCTTTCTAATTGAAATGACATCATTGTCACCCTCAGTATCTCCGCTCTGCAGTGGCTGTGTAATGCGGATAAGAAGACACACAGTCCGCCCAAGAGACTCTATAGCTTCTTCAGCACACTGTACTCCTCTCTGGTAGGAATTTCTTACAGCTAACACAATACAGAGATTCATTCTTTATTTGGAATAAAATTTCTGTTCTGTTTATTCATTTTTAGACAAGAGGTGGCCGTGCCGTCTTCCAGATTTATCCGGAAAATTCCGAACAGGTGACATCTACAAACTCAAGCTTATTTGAATTATTTAATTAAGACTTAGGGGCATGCTGTTATAGGAAGATAATCAGCTTCAGCAGTGTTGATGTCGATAATAGCACTTCCCGAAGCGATTTACTCCTCTTATACCACCATTTTTACACCAACGATTTTTAAAAAAATGTATTAAAGAACAACACATTGTACTTTTTGTCCATTTATAGTTATTTTTAATGTCCATGAAATTGGTTAGTTCACGTACGTTATAACAGCTGTAAACAATGGTTTCCCCACCAGCCTCGTTTTTCTCTTTAAGTTAAATGAGAAACCGCAAAGCCCTCCATCCTGAACAATCGGAACACTTTTTCTCTGACTGTTACACAATGCTGACACTGGAGACTCCTTCCAAAAATGTAAAACAAACATCTCCTCACAGAAACCTTCACCATGTTAACAGTTACCTACATGTACACGTCCCTGTCCCCGTGAATTAGTTGTTGCTATAGAAACAATAACGTATTAGATAGAGGTCGACCGATAGTGGATTTTACCGATACCGATAACTAAGTTGGGCGGTACCTGCTGATAACCGATTAATCGACCGATCGTTTTTAAAATTGATACTGAATGAACACACAACACTCAAAGTCAAATATTGCTGAACGTTATTACAAAAATACCATGAAAATGTACTGTACTGTTTCTAATGAAATAAACATTAATATATATTAACTATTAATAAACACTGAAGTAAATAAAAGATAAAAATAACAAATAAAAATAGAGACATCCAAAATGAATAAAAAACACTTCAAATAACACAACAAAATTTGTCAGTGATAGTTTTTATTTCACCTCTAGAGGCCGCTCTCATACTGTATAATGACAGCAGATCCTGTCCGCTCCCGCAACGGATGCAACCAGGAAAAACTATCTGTGTGGATTTTTGCCGATAACTGACAGTTCCAGCAATCGGTTATCCGTGCCGATTAATCGGCAAAACACATCAATCGGTCGACCTCTAATATTAGAAGGAGACGTATGTAATGTAATCAAAGAAAACTTCGTAACCATGACAGGAAGTGAACAAGGACGTGTTATTAATGCAGGGTTAACTTTGGCATCTCGTTCCAGCTGGAGCTGATCACAGCCCAGGCCATGAGGGCAGGTTTCACCGGAGGCATGGTGGTCGACTACCCCAACAGCAGCAAAGCCAAAAAGTATGTGCTCCCCATTTTACAACATACATTACAAACTCACTTGTTCTGTTGTGTCCGTGTGCATTTCTAATAAACTAATCATCACGTGCACACTTCCGGTAGGTTCTTCCTCTGCCTGTTCGCTGGCGTGTCTGGTGTCTTGCCCAAGGTATGTAGCTTAATTCACAAACGATTGAGCAAAGGTTTTGCGTTAAAATATTAAGATGCATTTGTTTTGCTGTATTTAAGGGTTTAGGGACAGAGACTGTTGACAGGAATGTTTCGAATCAAGCGCAGTTCGCAGGACAGAGGTAAGAGGGTAGTTTTCTTTCTATAGGTTAAAATTAAATTAGCTGTTTAGTGCCAGGGTAGAAACACACTTGACTTGGTATTGACACAAAAAGAAAAATGTACCGTGATACAAATTAGCATTGGATTTTAAGGCAACGCTATTCATACTACAGCATGTTAAAATCAAAGACATAAATGATTTGTTTTAAATTAATTATTTATATTAATTATTTATGTGAAGCTAAGCAGTTTTTGATATCATAAATGCAAATTAAGTGATGCACCAACACTAAAATAATTTGTTGAAACCAAAAAACCAGGTGCTGCATTTTTGTTTTTAATTATTTTAATGGATTTTGCTTAGTTTAATCAGTTTAATCTGTTACATTGTTCCTTGCATTTAAAACGAGGTTAGGTTTGTTTTAAGCACTTTTTATATTTCACGTTACTATTGAAATGATTTATGAAGTGTCATGTTTTAATATGATGAATTTTATCCTAAAAAAAAAAAATGAAGAAAATTTTATCTGCCACTTTTCATCATTTGTATTCTTTAGTGTTTTGGATTTTTTTTTTCCCTGGACATAATTTATAGTGGCTTAAATTTTGGTACACATAATTTAGTTAATATTTGTTAGTTTACATATTTTATGTGCATATTATCTATACGTTTAAAAAATATATTTTAAAAAATATATTGTTTACTTATTTTGTTTTTAATTTTGTATTAAATTATACTGTACATTTATATTACTTAGTAATATAGTACTAACTAATGACTACTATGCATTAACAACCTCATTCATCAATGAAACATCAACATAACATCATAAGCATGCATTAGCCTGATAACTTTCACAGTTTAGTACCTTGATGTAGACAAGATGATTATTATTGGCACCCCCTTAGGCAGAGGTCTTGTCCATGGCTCAGTGCAGGTTTCAGTTCTGTCCTGTCCTGAATGGACGTGGACCAACAGAGACAGAGGGCAGTAGTTCTGTCTGACTCTAGCCTCGTCATGACAGATTTTCCTCCCTCTGACATTAACACAAATATTGTTTCCTAGACTGTTAATGTACCAAACAGTAATTTAAACACCACTGCTTTTTATGGCGTTTTAATTGTTGAATTAAAGTTACTCAATGTTGTGTGTGTGTCCTTTTGTCGAACCAAAGATCTCGCTTCAAAAACTTGAAAGGCAAGTCCCTGAAAAAGAGCAAGGACTGGGTCAAGGAGAAGAAGGAGAGGAGACGAAGGCAGGGCAAGTACGTATCTCTGGTATCTTCCATGCATTTTTCCATACAGTGATGGTTACAACGTCTGTGGAAAATATGTAGACGGGTTACAAAGCAAAAAGGATGTGTCTGTTAGGCCTGCCACGATAATTACGTTATCGACTTATCGTACGATATATGGACGTGACCTCGATCATGTTTGCTGACCTCGATACTGCCCGTTGTGTTTACATGCGTGTTTGTTTACATAAGAATGAATATCCCCAACATTTTAGCCATTCGCGCTGCTTCTGTCCTCTCGTCTGATCTAGGGCTGTCAAATTCAAATGCGAACATTATGAACAAATATGAATGTTTGTCAAATTTAAGATAAAAATGCACAAAAACTGTGCATTCGAATTTAAGATGTGTATCAAGCACTAGCACCGATTTTAATTAAAACATACTGTTGAAAAAAATAACACACTAGATATTAACAATGCACTAACAATGTTTTTAAAGAAGAAATATTTAGAAAGAATAGTTCTGGTGTTTCAAATAATCCAGTCACAGTCAATAATGTCGGGGATTGACCCGCTTAAGCTGCGTGAGCTGAAGCTGAACAGTGAATGAACAGCGGTAAACTGAAGCGCTTTACTATCAGGTTAATTAACTCACCCAAACACATCCTATACACATATGAGATTAATCATACATTTACACAACATAAACCTAACATTACAACTTGTTTCTGCACAAAATAACGCGAATGCATAAGTGAAGTTGAACTTAAGTAAGGCGCTAGGTAGAATGGTAAGTCTTTCCATAACAACTCACTAAAACACACAATGAATAACTAAAGCATAAAGAATTCACAATATCGTATTACAGTAGTTTACTCATTGTAATGTTATTATTTCAGGAGATCAGGTTTTCACAACAAGGGCAGTTTTCACATGTTTTTGTTGATGCATGTTTAAGTTAATATATAAATAGTGTGAATATTTGGTTTAATTTTTGCATTTTCTCACCAACTAAAATGCCGTTGACTAAAATTCAGTGGCATTTTAGTCAGAGTAAAATTGACTAAAATACATAAATATGACATGACAAACTACTGACTAAATTTAAAGGATATTTTCGTCAGAAGACAAAAACTATTTTTTGACATTCCAGTTCCAATATCTGAATATTCTTAAAAATTAAAAGTTCATTGCTCTTTGAAAGCGTGTACTTGCATTATTATGCTATTATATTATCATTATATCAGTGGCATAAAATGGTCTTAAAATGACAATAATATCATTTATCGCAATTATTTCTGAGACAATATATCGTCCAACAAAAGTAGTTACTGTGACAGGCCTGGTGTCTGTTATGTAATGAAGTTCGGTATTTCAGAATTTCTGAGAGCCGTTGAAGGACCATAAACAAAACTTCTTTCAAATCTCTGCCGAAAATGTTTTTTTTTTTTCATACGATATACAATTATTTTCTACAACATTACTCTTCTTTTTCTACTCCTATCTATCTGTTCTATCGATTAACACCAGATCTGACAGCGATCATCAAAACAAGTCCCTCCAGACACTTGTTGAGCTCCATGACTCATTAAAGCAATTTGGGTGGCTCGAGGAGGCCTGACACTTTACTATAACACCTAACATTGTTTTTTCCTTTAATTTGTCGCCACTGTCCTAATTAAGCTCTAGGCCTACTCTAGACTGAAATGGTTCAGATGGTGCTCCTCATGGCTGTTTCTATATTTATTAATATTGATGATCTTGTTTCAGGGATGTGAGGGCAGATACGAGATACACAGGCCGCAATAGGAGACCTCGCTTCTGAAGACGGTCGTGACCGATGGTCTGCCTCGGGCTTCGCCTTTGCCTGTTCAGATGGACTTTACGGACTAAACGAGATGGCCGACTCTGTGGACTTGTGCAATGTGGGATTTTCTCTTTTCTGAACAGGTGCTATGTAATGAAATATGGCTAAAGTGAATGGGAGAAATGACTGCGTTGGCTATATATGATTTAGGATAGCAAAGTATTTCTTACTCATTCTGAAGGCACAAAACACTGTTATTAAATAAAAACAGCCTCCATTGCTTGTGTATTATAATGTTGCCAGACAATTAAAAGGTTCATTTAAGCCACAATGCTTAATGAGTGATTTAAATGATTTATGGCTAGAGTCAGAGTTTGTGTAGCATTTTTGAGTGAGTGGCATTGAGCTCGGGTTTCTGTTCACCCCATGCCTATGTGGGTTTCCTCTGGGTTCTTCAGTTTCCTCCCTGGTACATTGGTGACTCTAAATTGACCCCTAGAGTTTGAACGAGTGTGTGAGTGCATGGTGTCCTGTGATGGACTGGTGTCCCATTCAGGGTGTATTCCCAGCCCACGCCCAGGATTCCCGGGATAGGCTCCGAATCCAGCAATTACTAAAGATGAATGAATGAACGAATGAATAAATGAATAGCCTAAAGAGCATTACTAATGTCCTCCAGCAGAGGGTGCCCTCAACACAAGGGCCTCCCAACACTACATACTGTACTCCTTTACTAAACAATTGTCTATATCAAAATTATAGCACATTATACCACTTAAAATAGTGGTAATTAGCATAATAATGGTGGTTTATATTTTTTCAAAATATTGTTTTGGCTTTTAACGTTAGTTTTCTAGCACAAAATGAAATGTTACAGAAAAATGTTTGTATGTCATTAAAGAAAGCAGCATATTACGTAAGAGACACTTTTCAGACAAAAAACACAATGAATGCTGCTGGGTTTTGCTGCAAAAATAAGAAGCAAGTGCGAAAGTCAAAGTCTCCAGAAGAACTGTGGCTGGTTCTGCGAGATGCTCAATAAAACTTACCAGCTCATTTCCTTATAAAACTGCACTAATTGTACCGGAGACTACTATTTTTATTTTTATTTTGTCACACCAAATATTGACTTTGTTTCATTTACTACTGTTTACTGCTCTTTACGGTATCTTTTTAAAAGTGTAGAAACATTTAATTTCATTATTTTGAAGGCATCTTTGCTCTACAGCATTTCTTTACATCTGCCTAAAACTTTTGCACAGTACTGTGTGTATATATGTGTGTGTGTGTGTGTGTGTGTGTGTGTGTGTGTGTGTGTATGTGTGTATGTGTGTATGTGTGTGTGTGTGTGTATATATATATATATATATATATATATATATATATATATATATATATATATATATATATATATACACATACACATACACAGTATCTCACAAAAGTGAGTACACCCCTCACATTTTTGTAAATATTTTATTATATCTTTTCATGGGACAACACTGAAGAAATGACACTTTGCTACAATGTAAAGTAGTGAGTGTACAGCTTGTATAACTGTAAATTTGCTGTCCCCTCAAAATAACTCAACACACAGCCATTAATGTCTAAACCGCTGGCAACAAAAGTGAGTACACCCCTAAGTGAAAATGTCCAAATTGGGCCCAATTAGCCATTTTCCCTCCCCGGTGTCATGTGACTCATTAGTGTTACAAGGTCTCTGGTGTGAATGGGGAGCAGGTGTGTTAAGTTTGGTGTTATCGCTCTCACATTCTCTCATACTGGTCACTGGAAGTTCAACATGGCACCTCATGGCAAAGAACTCTCTGAGAATCTGAAAAAAAGAATTGTTGCTCTACATAAAGATGGCCTAGGCTATAAGAAGATTGCCAACACCCTGAAACTGAGCTGCAGAACGTTGGCCAAGACCATACAGCGGTTTAACAGGACAGGTTCCACTCAGAACAGGCCTCGCCATGGTCGACCAAAGAAGTTGAGTGCATGTGCTCAGCATCATATCCAGAGGTTGGCTTTGCAGAATAGACGTATGAGTGCTGCCAGCATTGCTGCAGAGGTTGAAGGGGTGGGGGGTCAGCCTGTCAGTGCTCAGACCATACGCCGCACACTGCATCAAAGTGGTCTGCATGGCTGTCGTCCCAGAATGAAGCCTCTTCTAAAGCTGATGCACAAGAAAGCCCTCACACAGTTTGCTGAAGACAAGCAGACTAAGGACATGGATTACTGGAACCATGTCCTATGGTCTGATGAGACCAAGATAAACTTATTTGGTTCAGATGGTGTCAAGCGTGTGTGGTGGCAACCAGGTGAGGAGTACAAAGACAAGTGTGTCTTGCCTACAGTCAAGCATGGTGGTGGGAGTGTCATGGTCTGGGGCTGCATGAGTGCTGCCGGCACTGGGGAGCTACAGTTCATTGAGGGAACCACGAATGCCAACATGTACTGTGATATGCTGAAGCAGAGCATGATCCCCTCCCTTCGGAAACTGGGCCGCATGGCAGTATTCAAACATGATAACGACCCCAAACACACCTCCAAGACGACCACTGCCTTGCTAAAGAAGCTGAGGGTAAAGGTGATGGACTGGCCAAGCATGTCTCCAGACCTAAACCCTATTGAGCATCTGTGGGGAATCCCCAAACGGAAGGTGGAGCGCAAGTTCTCTAACATCCACCAGCTCTGTGATGTCGTCATGGAGGAATGGAAGAGGACTCCAGTGGCAACCTGTGAAGCTCTGGTGAACTCCATGCCCAACAGGGTTAAGGCAGTGCTGGAAAATAATGGTGGCCACACAAAATATTGACACTTTGGGTGTACTCACTTTTGTTGCCAGCGGTTTAGACATTAATGGCTGTGTGTTGAGTTATTTTGAGGGGACAGCAAATTTACACTGTTATACAAGCTGTACACTCACTACTTTACATTGTAGCAAAGTGTCATTTCGTCAGTGTTGTCCCATGAAAAGATATAATAAAATATTTACAAAAATGTGAGGGTGTACTCACTTTTGTGTGTGTGAGAGAGAGAGAGAGAGAGAGAGAGAGAGAGAGAGAGAGAGATATTATATTATATAGAGGCCTATGTATTTATATATATATATATATATATATATATATATATATATATATATATATATATATATATATATATATATTAATCCTGGAAGATATATTTGGATTAGTTATAATGAATAAATGAATTTTAAATTTAAAACAATTAAACAAAAGTTTCTTTGAAGATATATTTGAATTATTCACAATCAATCAATGCTATTTAAAGGAATAAAGTGACCTGCTTGCAAAAGGTTCTTGAAACATAAAATCCAATTTCCATAAGAACCACCAAAGGCTCTCCTATGAACCCTTTTTTGGAATGTGGGCGTATTGATTTTTTATTAAAAAATTTTAAAAGCCGGTGCCGAATCCAAAACAGAATTTTTGAACGACGGCGCGCGCTTACGGTGTCATTCACAACAACCTCATACATCAATCAAACGTCCAACATTAAACATCAAACAGTTCGGCGGCTGATGACGTGTGAAAAAGCGCTGGGCGTGCCCCAATAATCTACATCCAAAGCGTCACGTGACCGCTCTAAATAACACGCCAAACTAATCCGCCACCTGTATGACACGCGCTATTAGTACAGCCAGCCTGCTGTCCGTCAATCCCACCTTCCTCTAGAACCAGAGCCGAAACCGGAGGAGGTGGGGAGGGAAAGAAAAATCACGCGCTCCGGCTACGCGAGAGATGCGCGCGCCACCCCGCGCGCTCCCACTCGTTACGCTCTTTTGCACAGAATTAATTTCGCCAGGAAAACGGGCGCGCTGATTTTTGGTTTGGGGGGCTGTGGGTCGTCTCGGTAGAGTGCAGGACGTAGTTTGGAAACATGAAGGACCGCACGCACGAGCTCAGGCATGTAAGTAAAAGCTTGATGATTTAACGCCACTTTTATTTTATTTGTTGCGCTTTCTCAAGTTGCGCGCGAGGTGTTGAGCGCAAGCGGTGGCAGTCTGAATCCAAGAGCGCGAGCACGAGCACTCGAGCGGCTGTTAATATGCAAGTAAAAATAACTGATAAA
Organism: Cranoglanis bouderius; assembly: GCA_023630585.1. Lineage (NCBI taxonomy): Eukaryota > Metazoa > Chordata > Actinopteri > Siluriformes > Cranoglanididae > Cranoglanis > Cranoglanis bouderius. Next base: position 5,002,150 of record CM042571.1, read on the forward strand.
AAAACAAACCACCACCTGTTTAGAATCCACTATGAACAAGTGAGCTGATTTAGGTCAGGGAGACAATGCAGTCCGTGATGTGACAGATGCATGCATTTACACCCACTCGCGCGCTTTTTACACGTTATCTTCAGAGTCTGGTTTCCATGGACGTGAAATGTCACGGCTCTAAATGCCAATAATATTAATAATAATAATAATAATAATAATAATAATACATTTTTTAAAAAAATCACATCTAGACATGTGGAATAGTCCACGCCTGTAAAATCGGTTGCCAAATCTGAAATGATGAAGCTGTAAGTGGCCTGATTTACGCGTTACGGCGCTCAGCGCGTGAAAATCTGAGATAGGAAAGTGGCCCCCGGTCCGGCTGCGCAGGCTCAGTATTCCCGAACACGCTCTGCGCCTGTTATTTCAATCAGCGGGCTGCGATCTGAAGAGTCCCCGGAACAGCGTTAACGCCCTATCTTTGGGACCCCTTTAACGATTTTATTTTAAGATATAGCAATTGAGCAGAAAATGACTCAGACTTGTGGGGTCACACAGCGGACGGCATTGCTGCCTCAGAGCTCCAGGGTCCCTGGTAAATTTCTCCTAGGTGTGTGTGAGTGTTTGAATGTGTGTGCAGGGTGTCCTGTGATAGACCGGAGTCCCATCCAGGGTGTTTCTCCGCTTTACGCTCGGTGTTCCCCGGGATAAGCTCCGGATCCACCTGACCAGTGCTGCTGCCTTAGAGCTCTATGGTTCCTGGTTCGATCATGTGCCTGGGTTACTGTTGGTTTCTTCCAGGTTCTCAGGTTTCCTCTCATTTCCCAAAAAACATGTCAGTATGAGGATTGTCTACATTAAATTGCCCCCTAGGTGTGAATGTGAGTGTGGTTGGTGCCCTGGCATCACATTCAGTGTATTCGCACCTTGTGCCCAGTGTTCGCGGGATAGGCTCCGGATCTACTGTGACACTGACCAGGATAAAGCACTTCCTGAAAGTGATTGAGTGAGTGAGTAAAGGCTTTAAAGGTACACCGGTGGTCCTTTCAAGGTGAAAGATACTAAAGGAACAAAAGATGTACCATTAATGATACAAATCCAGAAACAAGGCAATGTACAGTTTGGTGCCTGAGTGGAACTAACCAAAGAACTGTTCGATAAACATTATATGGAGGATTGCATACTCTAGCTTACAAGTAATGTCCAACAATTAGCATTAGACACACTACATTATTTACTATGTAAATGATTTTGCAGGGATCGATTTTGGATCCCTGAGCTACAGAAAATTTTCATTTTTATTGGATCCCTTGTTTACTTGGGGCCCTTAGAGTCATCCATTCAAAATGGCTGCCACTGATGTTAATATTTGTTTATAATGTTTACATTTCATTGTAAATGTAGTGTATCAATGATGGAAATGTTACAAATGGCATAGATTATACTAATCTAGCTATATTCTTATCTGATCTTTGTATTATTATTATTATTAGTAGTAGTAGTAGTAGTAGTATTAGTAATACAAGTTTTAGTAATAGTAGTAGTTGTCATCATCATTGTAGTAATAGTAGTAGTTGTAGTAGTAGTAAGAGAAATAGCTTTAATTGGAGCCGCATTGGACAATTACTGTTTCATCATATTTTAATAATGTCTATAAGATCGAGAGCACAGAGACAATCTCAAATGTATCATATAGGAATGAATAAGCAGATTTTTTTTCCCTTTCTAACCCCAGTCTGCCAACATTAACTTGACTATAAATTCCACATTTGTACAGTCGATTTTTATGTATAGTCACTGTTAAGTCCATCTGGTACATCCATCTGTTGTGTCTAGACGTTGCACACGTTTTATGTATTTGCTGTTACATTTGAGTATTTCACATTAGAACGCTGTCCCTTCAGACTGCTCTACTTAATCACCAATAAACAGGGCTACAACTGGGCCTGCTGGAATCCTGTCCTGCTAAAATAATCCAACAACCAGGAATGCTGGTAGTTTTTTTTTTTTTTCATCTACAACATTAAGTAAGCTCATTTGAAAATCATTGACTGCTTCAACTTCTGTTCGACTGAACAAATATTACAACCATGAGTGGAGTTTTGTCTCACCGATAAGGGGGCAGAAACAGGCCTGCCCCTGGCCTTTGGAAATTCAAACTCTGCTCTGCAGGAACCTGGCCACATATTGATTTTTTTTAGAAATGACAGGGTGACTAATTTTCCTCATGGCTGTGGTTTGTTTTCATGCTATTGACTGGTTCAGGCAGAGCCTATTAGGTCTATTTCTCCTCCAGAGAATGTGTGTGTGTGTGTGTGTGTGTGTGTGTGTGTGTGTGTGGGCTTGTGGTAGGTGGTAAGTGGTAATGTGTAGGCTGTTAGAATCAGTATGACTTTTCACATGCCTCGGCTTATTGTGTGTGTGTATATGTGTGTGTGTGGGCATGTTTTATTTTAGTGGGGACCAAACATACCAAACCAAACACACACCCAGCAAGTATAGGAATATCAGACAGTTTTGTCTTTCTGGGGACATTTGACAGTTCCCCACAAGGAAACTGCTTTTTGTTTTAAACAAAAAGGTTTCCTTTTGGTTACTGAGGTTTCGATGTAGAATAGCATTAATTAGCTGCATTAATCATTCAGTGAAAGGTCCTCACAAGGATAGTAAGACAAACATGTTTGTGTGTATTTACGGGTCACAGTAGCACTGAATGACCTCGGGTCACAGAGGGGACTGGAAATTGTCGTCGAGGGACTGTGAGCTGTAAATGATGAGACAAAGGGGAACAAAATGGAGTAATTTGATGGTGGCTTCCTGGGTGAATCGTGTCTGGGGGGCAATTGACTCCTCCTCCTTTATAGCATATTCTTCGCTGTAATCGGTCACACACCACAGCAGGGTGGAAATGAGACAGTGTCCAGCAAGAACTGGATAGTCATGACAGGTGAAATAGATCGCAAGTTACAATGGGTGGAAAAATGAGAACTGGAAAGAAAATACAAGGGGAAAAAAAGATCCTTTTTGAAGCCTTGTCCACTTTTTTCCCCCTTGATTATGTTTGAATTATTATCTATAATTTCTGTGGTGTGCTTGTGTCACTGTTATGTTATGTCTCTCGTATTAGCCTACTCACAGATTTAAAGCTGGTCACTTATGATATAAAACAAAACTTTCAAAGCTACATTGTTATATTTGAAAATGTAAAGTTACGCACAGTAGGAGTTGCAACTAGTCGACTAAAACATTCATTAGTTGCCGCTTTGAGGATGTCGCCCAGTTAGGCAGGTGCAAAAACAGTGAGAAATTGTTTAAAGAGTGAAAATGAAAAGGTAAAGAAAGCAGCAAATATTTCAGACTAGATGAAGCCAATTCTACAGTCAACATAGTTATTACATTTTCTTTAGCTTTATCACTTTCTGAACACTTTTATCATTAAATGTACAGGTAGGTGCAGGAGGTTTTTTTTAATTTTTTTTTATTCCTCTAAATAAAATAATTGCACTATGACAAAATGAATTCTGCCATGACCACCATTGTCTGAGCCATGGGCTGCACATCACTACCCAGTCCCACATGGGCAACTTTGAGGGTGACCGTCACTGCATGCCAGCTATTTAGGATTCTATGGCTGGAGTTGATGAAAAACTTTGTTGATGGACATGAACTTCTGTGCTGTGTGCTCTCAGTTTCAGAACCACTGATTTCTTTGCTGTTGTTTATCAGTATTTAACTGCACTAATAATGATGTCCTGAGTCAGTTTTTGCTATGGAAAAGATGCCTATTGTTTTGTATTATTGACTGAATGGTATAAATTAATAGTCATTAAAGCCTTAGTACACAGATACATACAACAACCGTGGTTTGTATGGTTATCATACTATTATAATTTTGATTATAGTCTTTACTTCATTGGTCCTCATAGCCTCATCAAAATCTCTGCGACCCTGAACATGTGTGAGTGTGTGTGTCTGTTAGAGAGAGAGAGAGAGAGAGAGAGAGAGAGAGAGAGAGAAAGAGAGGCTAATATTTGTTTTAGGCACATATGGAAGCTCTCTTTCCAAATATAGCCCTGGCTATGAAACCTATTTAGCAGCCGTGTGTAACATCTGTCTGTGGCCACTGTCAATTATATTTATTCATTAGGTTCTGGTTTATAGCTGTCAGCTGGCATCAGCGGCAGCAGCAGAAAAGTGCCGCAGGTCATGCTGGGAGTAACGGCCTCCTGACAGGTGCTGTAAATCTTTACACCCTCGCTGTGTATGGTTGCTGTACCCAAACCTAATGACATTTTGACACAAGCTAGATCTCAAATGGTACCAGATTTCAGACAATCAAAACGAAAAAAGTGAGATTCTAGAGCACACTAGACTTAGACTAAACTAGGTTTGTGGGTTCTTTTCTCTTCTCTTCTCTTCTCTTCTCTTCTCTTCTCTTCTCTTCTCTTCTCTTCTCTTCTCTTCTCTTCTCTTCCCTTCTCAAGAAGATGTGTTATGTATATTAACATGAAGGTGGTCCTAACACTGCCTCATACTGCCTCATACCTCGCACTGTATATTCTCCAAAAATTACCAAGATATCATTTAGGGTCTCAAAGTGACAGGAAATGATCAGATGAGTATTCCACATAAACAGACAAAGCACCTTTACTTGACCAACGTTTTACTATTATATTTTATCTGGATCCAGTGTTACCCAATTCTTATCAGGGAAAGTAGCTAAGGCATGCTCTAAAAAAATAGTCCCTAAAAGTTGCCAGGTGACGTCACATAATTTGCATATTCACTAAATCATCAATCATTTGAAAATAAGCTGTTACATGAAGAAGGAAGAATTTCAGAAAACATGTACTGTATATAGAATAGAATAAAATAGGTTATCTGAATAGAAAATAATAGATTATGGCAAAGAACAAAGAACTGCGCAGGTAGGACAAACGATTGTGATCTCAAATTGGTCTTTGGGAATAATGGTGAACAGTGATTGGTCATTGAGAACAATGGCAGGCAGAAATTAGACTTTCTGTACAGCCATAAGAAATTAATAAGCACACTGATGTGGTTTCTACATGAATGACTTTCTTGCTTTAAAGGAGCCCATGTCTGAAAATAATATGCAGCATTCATGGTCAAACCCTGGCGCATGGTGTCAGGTGTGAATTAGCATTTTTTTCCCCATTGTAGCACACCCACACAATTCTTTGCAATAAACTTGACTGTTTGACTTCTTTTTTTTTGCAGAGAGATGTTCATCTGTGTTTGATATTAAAGTTGAAGCCCTTCATTTGCAGCCACCTGATGTTGTCTGGCCTTCTAGGCTTGAGCAGTTCTCTCACAGCGAGCAATGATACACTTTTTCACTAATGTGTGCAATTAGGTGACTCATGTCTTACTAAACCTGGTGGTATTGCTCCTTGTGCTTTAGTATTGAATCCCTGTGTGATTTAACATTATGAATCGTAATCTGATGGCTAGAGAAATCTAATTTCACAAAATGAACTTGATTAGATTGTGGCTCAAAATGTTCCTTCTTGAGGTTGTTCCCCAAGAATTTCTTTGGGGTAATTACTTGTGGGTTTTCTTAATATTGTGTTCCTCACTATCTTTTCCTACTTCTCAAGTATATAATATAGTTTATATATAGTATATATTCTCAGTATAATATTCATGCCTCATTATATCTAATGAATCTGCACAAAATATCCATAACATTGAAGTGGTGGGAAAATCAATTTAGACGTTTGTGATTGCATAAGTGAATATTTATGCATGGCATTAATTACTCCAGTTTACATACATCAATGAAGATATTGTTTTGGCCAATTTCGGTTTGTTCAGCTAGACCCAAAACATTGTTCAAACCTGAAAAGACGTGGTTTCATTGACCATTTGTTGCTCATTAACCCGAGGGTAAATTTTTGACAAACAAACTAGACCCGTCTGTCCTGTCTCTGATAGCCAGATTGGTGATTATCCTCAAGATGCTGCAGCCTGGGCCTCATAAAGAGTTCTTTTTGTTTATGCCAAATAGAAAATGGCACGAGAGAGCCACACTGCTTGTGTAAAAAGGCACGAACCAGGTGGAGTTGGATAAAAACCACTGCCTTTGCTTGGATTCACTATTCAGTGTACTTTAGATTTGAGCCTTGGTCAATCCTGTATTTGAAGGTCCTCTGCTTTAAGATTTATATGTAATCACATGTTTGTATTGCATTTACAGGTCATTTTGAATGTGTGTTTAGCCATTAATTGCCAAAACGAACTAAAGCTGGTTTTAGACTGTTATTTCAAAGGTCATATAAGATTATTATTTGTCAAGATGATCCTAATAAAAATATTCTATAACAGACTGTGTGATAACATTCTCCATGTCAGATTATACAATGACGATCCTATAATGGTAGACTTGGGATTAAAGAAAATGACTGTTTTTCTTACATCACTCAGCGTGGTTGAGACTTCTGTAGAAAACAAGGTTGCATAAACAGAAACATTCTTCAAAGTGAGCTTGAGACAGTAAGGATTTTTTTTTTCAGTCCATTTGCATGTTTTGAATATGTTTCGCCATGGCCGCTACCTTATTTGTAGCTGTCCCATTACTTTTGCATCACCCTATGCTGTTGACTTATTTCATTTCTGACATTGCCAGACCATATTTTGGACATATCATATGAGCATGCCACATTATATATCCTAAGACCGCCAATCTCAATTGCAATCACAACTTTACAATTGACTTAAGTATCGATATAAAATAGTACACTGGGGGTTTCACAGCAACGGCCATGAACACTTATGCAATCAAACCTTTTATGTTCTATAGTTATATACCATATATCGATGTGTCTGTTTTCAGATAGTACGGTAGGCTGCGATCTTCAGAAAGTAGGTCAGTGAACTTGACTAACCACATTAGACACATTTATTTTTATTAAACAAAAATACAATACATCAAAGTCGCTGCAATTTGGCCGTGGATTGACACAATTGTTACGTAACTAACCAAGCCTTTTTTCTAATAGCTGTGATATAAATCTGTGTTAAATATTGATGAAATTCATATTTCAAAGGCATCTCATTCATAGTAAGAGATAGAGTCAACTTCAGACTTAACAAATTCTTAAGAACTCTAAGAACTTTCTTATTTACTAACAGTCTAGCACTCCTAAAGAATATTTTATTCTAAACTATTTTATTAATTTAAAAAAAAAATGCTTTCACGGGGTCTGTTTCCCTGGGGTTTTATTATGAAGCTGCACGCATGTAAAATTCATTTTGTCATCCATCACCATAGGGAAAAACATTATACAATTCAGTCAGTGTTACTGACCTCTAATGGCCACGGACTCCTCTCATGCGGCACTGTCCTTAGACTTTTAACATGACAGGTTTATTAATATTGAAATGCATTCAAATACTAAAGTGAGTTAAGTCATTAAAATACAGAATACAATAATCGATTTAAGTTTAAGAGGAAACTGATATTTAGTAAGAAGTAGGTCAGTGAAGTAGGTCAGTATTGGAACACAGCCTTGATTTTCAACAAGAGATGTCTGTAATATACGATACTGGTCAAGTTTTTAAGGGCGCATTCACACTTATAAGTCTGTTTTCTGAGTCTGAATCAGAGCGAAATCGAACTTTTAGTTTGTTTGATATTTGGCTCGACACTGCACGTAGTTAAACAAACCAAAATCTTAGCCTAGGGGTGTTTAGGGCTGAAAAACGCACACTTTAACCTCTTTCATTGATTGGTTGGAAATATGGTGATGGATAATAACAATGGTGCACATCATCAAAACCACAAAAACCACCCAAGCATGGAGAACATAGAGCCATGTTTAGATCATAATCAATGGATAAAATACTGTAAATAAGTAGTTTAAATCATTTTGTGTATCATATCAACCGTAGCGAGGGTTGAATTCAAAGTGACTAAACACTACGTGTTTGAAAACATCCCAAAAGACCATTTGCAACTTCTTAATGTACACTGAAGATTTTAATGTCAAAACTACTCAAGTAGAAATGCTGTTTTATTTCATAGATCTCCAGAAAGCTGTGCAGTATTTGGGATAGTCAGAGTCGATGCTTATTTCGAGGCCAGACATCAGGATGTGATACAGGGGGTGTTGGTATCACTTCCGCCTGAGCGAGAGACTACACGCCCGAGTGTTGATTGATGAAGATGCAAATGCCACAGTCGGTGGTCTTTTCTTTTTCCACAAGACAACAAGAACGGCAGCGAGGTGTAATTGGATTTGTGTCGCCACACACTTCGGGGCCGGTCTACAAAACACTGTGTATAAAACCCAGAGGGAGAGAGAGGAATGAGAGGTGATGGCGCATCAGTCTCTCCTTGCCTGCTATCTGTCATTACAGGCCACTGCAGGCTTAATGACATTTTCCTCTCAGACTGAGGCAGAGTTGCTCCTGCGGGGAAAATAATTCCCTGTTTCCCTGGGCAACTAGATTACATGAGCAAAGTGAGCTAGCTGAGTGTGGAAGGGCACGCATGGTGTAACGCTTTCACCTGGATATGTGCTGATATTAGATTTTCTTCTCACAACTGCATCAAATTTGATCACCATTACTGACAGCATGATTTTCAAACTTTCCAGAATTCTTGTCTGATAAACAGAATGATTGGATTACTTTAACTGACCAGGATACGCACAATTAGATTTAAAAGTCTGCCCAAATTGGTCGTACAGCATTATGAATGGGACATTTTTTTTTTTCCACAAGCAAAGAAATATCACCCAAAAATGCAGTTTTCCCAGTCCACTTCTTCCAAATGGAACGCTTGGACAATGATGACATTTTAAAGTGTTCGTAATTGCGTAATATTATGCGAATTCGTCATCACAGCATTATGTATTACAGATTATCAGCACCTAACATATAATTCGATATAACTATCTAGATAATTATGATATGTATTGCGTATTCCCTGATGTTTAATTTGAGGTCTCAATAATATTTGTAGCACAAAAACAAATTGAATTAGTATGGTGTAATATGTAAGGAATAAAACACTTGGGGGTATGCTGTTATAGGAAAATAGTCAACGACAGGGTGGTGTGATGTGGCCTGATGTGAAGCGGAGTTACTCTTACTATCTCATAGTTGTTTATTTTCCTATAATTGAATGTCCTGAAATGTTTTATTCCTCTTATACCACAGCAATTTGACAACAATTGAAATTACTATTTGTTCAAGAACATGTGATACTTTTTATCCATTTTTGTCCATTTATAGTTACATTAAATGTTGTGGAACGTCCATGAAACAATTTAGTTCATGTTATCACTTATGTTATAGCAGGTATAAACAGTCGTTAATTCACCAATCTTTCTTTTTTCTGTCTCTTAAAGTTAAATAGACCACAAAAAAAAAAAATCTGGTAATGTTACAGAGAAACCAAAAACAACAGTGGCAACAGTTTGGAGAAGAATCACATATGGGTGTGATGGTCAGGTGTCAACATACTTTTAGCCATATAGTGTATAACATGGTTATTGTATTGGACACAACAGCGTGGACAGATATACTGTATATTGTATGGTAGTAGATTCAGTGGTTTCGTCAAATATCGAATTGTTGCCTTAAGAATCGAAATTGTATTGTATTGTATTGTGTGGTTTAAGCAGTTTATGACAGACGATGACTCTGTCTCAAATGGGATGCATGCTGAGGTTACTAGATAGACTCAGCATATTTTTAAATAATCCGTATTTTATTGTAACCAATAAAATAGTTAGACAGTTATGAGTAGTTAAAATTAGGACATCATAATGTTAACATCTTGTGTAATTGGCCATTTCTTGGTTATTTGTTCTCAGTTGGTGTAACACCATAAATATAAAAGTGCTGTAACACCATAAATATAAAAGGGATAAACTGGCAATGTATATATGAAAAGACTGAAAATAACGTAGGATGTGAATTGAGGAAAAAATAACAAGTGTAGCGGGAGGCAGCCACAGGTAACTCTGTCCATGTTGTGTGGGCCGTCTGCTGTAATGAGACTCGGATTGAGCTCAAGCCTCCTCCCTATTGTCTGTTGGCTTGAGAGAGAGAGGGAGAGGGAGAGAGAGAGAGAGAGCAAGCCAAACTGAGAAGCATGAAGAGAAGGGCGGAGAGAAATGACAAAGGACAGGAGAAGAGAGTAGGTGGATGGAAGATAGCAGATGGGGAGGAGAGGACTGGAGATGCATTCGGCACTTGTATTGCCTCTTTCTAGCTGCCTTGCTCCCACTGAAGATTTTCTGCTATATTTCATCATTAAGTCCACAGGGCACTCAAGTGAACATGAGAGATATCACTTCACAGCTTTTACATCAGCAAGGTTCTAGGGCTTGCAATGACATTATATGACATTAAGTATGGCATTACCAGCACATAGTTGATTTCTGAACTCTGAATATTTCCAAACCCCAATTTCAGGCTAGATTGGACTTGTAGGTGGACTCCATGATGAATTGATCATAGCCAGTGATGTGACTCATTATTATTCATCATATTAATGATTTGGGTGTGTTTTGTAATTCTGCCTTTTCCAGCTTCAAAACCATCTGAATTTCAACTATTTGCATATTCTTTGGACTTTCATAATATTTGTGTATTTAAAAAGAAAAATACCCAATTTGAGCCTTTAGGACCTGGTGTTCTACTTTTACTAATAATACTAATACTTTTTTTTTTTAAAATAATAATTATTGTTATTACAGAATTTTTTTAGGCTTAATCTTCAATTGAGTCTGATGAATCTGTGGGTAGTGAGGAGTTAATTCCAAAATTGTGCACAGGATTTGAGTGCAGCTCTTAATCAGAATCTTAATTAGAGACACAGCTTATATTAAGGACCAGATTTTTTTTTTTCTGGATAAAATTAAGAACACTTACTTAAAGTGAGCAGTAAGTCTAGCAGATAACTGCTTGGTCAGCTTTATTTACAGTAGAGCACATGGAATTAGCAAAAATATTGGCATCATTTTATTAATTGGACAACTGAATATATCAAATGAAAAGCATGATAATATAGCAATTATCCTACACACATTATGATTTCATTACCTACTGTATATTGGTTTCATCAAATTGTGCACACAATTACTGGTCGGCGCATGATTTAAAAAAGTAAAATGCAAAATAATAGGATGTTCTGGATCAAGTGCTTTTATAAGCTGCTGAATAAAGAGGGTGGAAGCCATGTTGTATAATTAACTCTTTTTACCAGAGGCCAAACGATTTCCACCTGTTTTGCCCGTGTTCAGCATCAAATTTATTTGTGATAGTAGTAGTGATTAATGGCTCATATGAAAGTAAACACTAAGTGCTTTAAGAATGTGCAGTTTTTCATCAGTATTTCTTTTCTTTTTCTTTTTTTTTTACCTGTTGTTTATAAAGCTTTTATCAAAAAGCTTTAGCTGTGCTGTCCATTTTATCTCTGTAACAATGCTATTGTGGAGAGGTGTGAATTGTTTGCACAGGAGGAGGCTCACATCCCTTCCCTTTCCCATCACCCTGCTCACCAGCAGCTAAACACAGAGTCAAGATACTCTACAGACAGAAACCCAACAGTGTTCTGACTAATCTTATAACAGACTTGTGGCAATAAAATAATTAATTTGTTTATAAAGATTGAAAAGGTCTGATAAGTCAATTTCCATTCCGCCTGCACAATGGAACATTGTATTGATATCCTGTGCACCATCTACATTGTACATCGGGTCCTTTATCCAAGGACTCCACAGACTTTTTCTTTCTTTATTTTATTTTTCTCACATTTTATCATTGTTAATTCAGAGAAGTGAAGGGTATAAAGAAGTATTTGTAAATGTGTTACACACCAGGCTGTTTGGCCTTGATTTATGTTTGGTTCATGCAGTTCTTCCTTTTGTTCACATTGTCCATAAGGTTTTTTGTTTTGTTTTCCTAAGGGGTTGTCTTTATGTTTTTTTGCCTGAGGGTCATTCCATCTCAAGTGGTCCAATGCAGGTTGCTTGGCTGTTTTTAATTTATTCGTTTGAGTGATTACTTCTATGTACTGGCATTGCAAAAATCATCAGTTTTTCTTTTTTATTTTACTCGGTTTAACTACAATGGCCATCTTTGTGTCATGCCACATAACAAATTTTGGTTATACAGCTGTTTACGGAAACCTCAGTATCTCGGGTCACTCATTTTACACATTCATGTTCGTTTGTGGTCAGTTTATAATGGTAAGGGTTCGTGTCTCAGTCTTAATGTTTTTTAGGGGTACCTAGGCAAGTATAGTGTGCATGCAGAACATTTCTGGGGTGAGATTTTAAAAAAAATTCCCCTCACTTTCAGGTTGAATATCTCTGGTGGGAGAGCAGATATTAACCTGAAATTTTAACAGAAATAAATGATCTATAGTAGTAAGGTAAACTCTGCAGGACAGTGGACATTGAGGGCCAGATGTGAAGAACCAGCCTGATCTATCATGTTGGTACAGGTACAAATTTTATGCAAATATGCAATTACAGTGTTCACTTGGCTTTGGTTTTACAAATGAACAGTGTCATAAACAGAGCTGCGGTGTTGTTTCTTAAGTTACGCGAATGTACAAAATGTTTATGCTGTATATGAACCTTCTAATGTGCTATAGAGATCAGTTTTTGTTCCAAGGAGCTAGGCCCATGCTGAGCTGAAATATTTAGGTTTCCCTAAACAGCTGTACAACCAAAATTTGTTGTTCTTTGTAAACACTCACGGAGTCGTCTCTCCTACAGATGATGAACTCTTGAATTTCACAACACCGATACCAGCAACAGACAAGACTAAGAGGACCGCCTTTTGCAATTATCTGCCAATCAGTGCATTGGTTAACTTGTTGCCAGGTGGAACTCCTTGCATGGCCAATCACATCAAAGAAAGACCAGAGTGAGCTATTTGAATAAATCATGATTTTGAGTTCATAACACTTGAAATCTTACGTTTATGTATTTTTTTTTTTATAGGTAAATAAGTTAAGCGAACTTAGATTTTTGATTTATGGGTCCAAAACAGTAATGTTTAGTCATGATTACTTGATTGTTTAAATAAAGACAACATTGGTGTTTACAGTGTGCTCCAAGTGGGGCAGAGGGTTCTAGTGGGCTAATTGACGAGTGAGTCATGTTTCAATGTGTCGGAGATTGGCTCTGGGCGGAGAACTGCTCTTCCCTGGGGTGCTGTACACCAAAGAGAGGAAGTCGCTGTCCTCTGTGGCTTATTGCTGTCTCAGAGCTGCTACCCTATATGGCCTACATAAGGCAATGAAACAAATGATGCTGTAGAATGAGTCTAATGAGAAACAAAAGTGACTTATCAGAAGTGGCGTACCTCAAGGCTCTAGTACAGGTGCCAATAAACACATATGAAACTGGCCATTTGAGGTACGTTAATCCAGGAAATGAGCTCTGCACTGTCATAATTGATCTCTTGGTATATACTAGTCTGATATGTTGTAGTATCATTGCTTTGAATGCCTTTGTAGTTAAGTATGATTAGAATCCATTAACAGTATTGCTCAGGACAGCAGTACCGAAAAGGTACAAGGTGTCAATTTGAAAACAGATCCATGAGAGACTCATACTGAAATACATGAGGATTATCAGTGAGATAACTCTGCCATTGTGTCTTAATTGCTATTCTCATTTAAGTGCTTTGACTCAGGACTGAGATATAATTGTGTTTTGTGGTGAAATACAGCATAACTTATTGGTTTGTGTGCTGTAATGGAATTAATTTAGCACTAATATACGCAATTAGTGCCAAATGGTGGTTATGTGTTTGTTTGTTGTTATGTTGTTAGAAAACCAGGCCCCATTTCAATACAGTTCAATGTTGTTAATGATAATATGAGGTAAATCTGCCCTTTACCTATACAATACACAAATGGTATCGCTTGTCAGTTGTGACATCCGGACAACGTGCCACACTGAAAAGCAAAGCCTACACTGCATTGTTTGATCTCTTTAGTGAAAAACATGGGATTGTTATTTTTTATTTTTTATTTTTTTTTAAGAATTAAACCCTGACTTCATGTCAGAAGTGAGTGTAATTCCCCATTACATTTTATTTCTCTTTCCTCAGTGTGTTGCAGTCATGCCACATTGAAATGCAATAACTGTCCAATAATAGCCCTAAAGCATCCTCAGGGGTGTTGTTGTAATCAGAGAAGGGCCTGAAATCACCTTTTCCCAGGAGATGTTGCCATCCATTTAAAGGAACGCCCTTGATAGTTACAGTATTTCACGGTTTTACACCAGTGATTGCTTTTCGATCTGGGACAGAATTCTCTTCATAGTTATCTACTCTATCAATGGGCTTAATTTAGCATCCAGTCATTTCAGTTTAGCATCCAATGTAGTTGCTTAATGTAGAAATAAACCATCAAGAATTGTGCTAATTTGTCATCTGCTGTGACATTAGTTAGAGCTATAGGTATCCATGTGCATACGAATATGGAGCCACCAAACTACAGTGTGGAACTTGAGGATGAGTGCTCTGGCCCTACCTGAGTCTTCTCCTATAATGCCTGATGAGGTTGAAGAATGATCCAACTTTGTGGCAACAGTTTGAGAAAAGCCCAGACATTTCTGTGATGGTCAGTTGTCCACATACTTTTGGCCATATAGTGTATTGTATGTACTGTATTCTATTATACATCACGTCAATGACAGTCCCTAGTGGAAATACCACATACATTTTGGTGATCATATGTTTTTCACACGTGATCATGTGACCACATGTGAAGGTGCGTTTCACCATGTTACGCCTTAAAATTGAACATGAGAACTCAGTTGAACATGTGACATCAGGCAAATAATATATGACCATATAAAATAAATTGCCACACCCACTTTTATGTGAAAAATGTGTAAATGAATTAATAGTGAAACAATTATATGTGAAAAATAATACCACAGACCTGACACAAACAGGTGTCAAAACCACATGTGTAAATTTCACACAAGAATAATGCTATTATTAACATGACATTTGCCTGACATTTCTGTAAGTGTGTGTGTGAAATGGAAATCATAATACATTTTCTTCTGCAGTGTGATATTTTTCCGAGTAAAATGTCCAGCAAACGGAATTAGACATTCTGAAAAGACCACAGGTTATTAGAGAAAACAAAACAAAACATTACTACCAGGTTTTGTGCTTGTTGGTCTCGCGACGTCTTGATTGAATAACAGGCTGCTAATAACTTGACCTGCTGTGCTAATCAATGCAGAGCGCGGCTGTAATGACTCACGGTCCACAACTTTTCATGAGCACTAGGTGAATAGAACCAACCGCAGCTCATCTTCTATATGGAGCACAAATGAGAAATTTGAACCAAAATGAAGTTAAAGTGGGTTTTTCTGCGATTAAATCGTTTAAAAGGTGCATAGTAGTATGAACATTATAAGATTAGAGATTTCAACAGAAATCATCTTAAGAGTGAGAAGGTTTGAGAAATTCAAGCTCCCGCAGTTTTAAATCACATATCGTTGAAGTTAATCGCAGATGCTTATTTCAGTTACAGAGCCACCATTACAGCAGCTCTCTCCAGTCTCCTGTTAAAAACACAGTTCAGCCAAAAAAGGAAATGAACTCAAATGTGTTCAGTCACCCAGGCCATTTTGGCTGTCTGAAGTTTTCTGTAGTTATAAGAAATTAAGCTGTTAGCAGCAGTGGTACATGACCATAGATTTTAGTGAGGCAGGATGACTTTAATAATGACATAGTCTGGAGCAAAATTAAGTCGAGTAGCTAACACACATAAAATTATTCTATGAACTACTATCTAGTGAATTTTTTGAGTAGTAGGCAGTCGAGAGTCGGCAACGTAGATACAGTCATCATACAGTCTAGCAGCTCTTTAAGAACTGTTTCAGATGTACATTTTATGTTCAATACAACAGGTGTGCTTCCGGTCACCACATACAGAAGAGATTATATCATTAACCAGGGTTGCTGGGTTTCAGCAAAATTTTCTAGAACATCTCAAAAACCACAAAAAAGACCTGAAAAGGCCCAAAAATTCAAACACTGGAAACAAGGTCACCGTGGTGCACATACATTTCTGATGTACTAACATTATCCACTCCATAATCTCCCTTTCCTTCTCCCAATTGTTGCAGCATAGTGTATCTTAGGGTGTACACACACTAGGTGATCTGTACAGAACTGATCACCTAGTTCAGTTGGACTCGGGCACAGTACTCATCTAGTATGATCGCTAACCGTGGCCAAGCACAGAACTTGAAGCATGACGTAAATCATGCGACTGTCAGCTGCTTCCATAAAAATCTTCTGATATGTGCAGCACGATTAAGTGAAAATTGCTATACTGCATATGTGATAAATCTATTAGGCAGTTAGGCATGTGAGAGCGCCATGTCTCACCGCGCCCCAAATGACTCTAAAAAAGCCATAATAATAATAATAATAATAATAATAATAATAATAATAATAATAAACTTTATTATATATAGCACCTTTAAAAGTAGCTTCTCTAGGCGCCTTACATAATAAACACAGTCATGTACAGATAAAAATCATAAAAAATAAGCATACATACCACCAGTCAAAAAAAAAAATTCAAAAGTCAAGTAAAAGCTAACCTAAAAAAGTATGCTTTAAGATAAGTAACGTTACAGTGATGGACTCCATTGCGTTGTGTGAGAGCACTTTTCTTCCTGTTTTCTTCAAGACAAAAAGCTGCATCATAATGATGTAAGCAAGCTCAGGCCCGAAACGTTAAGTGCAATGTGAGTGCAGGCCAGCGGGGGAGGGGGGAGGGGGGACAATCGTGCTTGGGTACAGTGCAACGCAACCGGTCCTAGTGTGAGTATGCCCTTAGAGTAGAAATGGTTCTGTACATCATAGATACACTGTCTGCACTTACACTTTGTCTTTGTTTGCAGACATTTATTAGGTTTAATTCTGATTATTTGCTCATCACCTCAAATGTTCACAGAGGGAGCATGGGGCAGTGTGATTCCTGTCCCAATGGGCCTCTATTGGTGCTTGTTGCAGTTCCCATATTTGACCACTAGGTGTCAAATAACCCATCCATCCATTTTCCATACCATTTATCCTACACAGGGTCGCAGGGAGCATGGAGCCTATCCCAGGGAACTCAAAGCATTGCAGGGCACAATTCACACACTGCAGACAATTTGGAAATGCCAATCAACCTACAATGCATGTCTGGGGGAAGAAACCGGAGTACCTGGAGGAAACCCCCGACGCATGGGGGAAAAATAATAAATAATAACTCTATGGAGCTAAACAGGGCAGTTCACAATTTTAGAAAGGTGAGGGGGACAGGGAGGTCCATGGCAAAACCTCTTTGTTTTTGAATTATTATCGTATTACTTTTTTGCTCTCTTGATGTAGGCTGCTGACTTTTGCACTCAACTGTGTACTTATTTGCACTTGTAAGTCCCACAAGTAGCAAACGAAACTTGAAATGCATTTCATAACTGGAGTTGTTTATAAATAAACTGGCTATAGATAGCTTGACTAATTAATCTGTAGAGAAATAAATCTTGTACTGTGATGCCATAACTTGTATAAAAAGATCCTGTGAAGCTCTTTTACATTGACATTAAGAGCTAATGTTAATTGGGTGTTATTTGTCTCTCAGGGGAAGGACACTGAAGAGGAGGAGGAGGTGGCAGTGGGCATGGAGAAAGGCTTCATGGATGAGTTCTTTGAACAGGTACGCTTTCAAGATTTTTTTTTCTTACCCGCACCACATTGATCTGGTTCCTGGAATTTAAAATTAGAGGAGTCCTCAGAGTCATCAGACACATACACACGCACACAATCTTTTTGATTTGAAAGATCGGATGGGTCTGCCTGCTTTAGTCTGCCCTGAAGCTTAAAATCCCACTCGGGATTTCCATGTGGAGAAGATTCATCAGCTTCCCACAGTGGGTTTAAAGAGATTTGCAGTGGAATTTTTAAAAGGGAAACGAAGCTGTGTTTTCCTTTTAAAACCGACTTTATTCTGAGGCTGAAAATCATCAGTGGTCTGAACTTCTTATTCAAACCGTTTGAAAGGGTAATACTGTTACATCTGAGGCATGCTGACATTCTCATTTGCTTCCCTGGTTCACATTTGAAGACATTTACAATTACATTTATTCATTTGCCAGGCATTTATATCCAGAGATACTAACAATGGAGTCTGAATTACATCTGAATATACAGCTAAAGAGAGACCAGTATAGTGATACAAGTGCTACAAATCTAAAGCTGCATCTTAGATGGTGTCCTAAAAATGCATTATTTTCTTACACCATATGTTATTGACTTCATTATGTAGTACCTGGATTTCTATTTTTTCCTAGCCTACTAGGTGTAAATTTTATTGGGCAGTTGTATACAGAGTTTTACTATCAAAAAAGCTTTAGTTGTACTGTCTGTTTGATCTCTGTACCAATGTTATTGTGGAGAGGTGTGAATAGTTTGCCCAGCAGTGGCTCACACCCCTCCCTTTTCCCATCGCCCTGTTCACCAGCAGTTAAACACAGAGTCATGATACTCTACACACAGAAACCCAACAGTGTTGGACTAATCTTTTAACAGACTTGTAGCGATAAAACAATTTGTTTGTTTATACTGATTGAAAATGTCTGATAAGTTGATTTCCATTCCGCCAGCAGACTGGAACGCCAATGTACTGTATCGGCCCATTAGTCTTAAAGATATGTTACAAATCCGTGTGCCGAATTGCTTCTCCTTTTTTGTCATAGACCTTCTTAAAAAAAGATAGTGATCTTATATCAAAAAGGTCAATTATATACTTAACCTACTCGACAAGAGGTATACAAGAAAAAAATTTAAATGTCCAGCTGCATAAAATTCAGATAATCAACTGACATGACTGAATTGTGACAGCAGTTACATTTTAAAGCTTAGCCATTAGTTTTTGGCGTTCAATGAGACACTTTGAAGTGGTTTGTTTCACAGTAGCCCCACGGACTCTGAACAGATGAGACGTGTTTGTTTTGAAGTTGACGCAGGGAGTCCAGTCATCTTTAAAACATTCTGTTTTTGTTGTTTTGTCATTTGTCATTTTGTTTTGTCTGACTTTTTGTCTGGCCTGATTTTTCCCAACAAGCCATTTCATCAGTTTGCTAATTCAGCCAGAGAAGGTACATAATATAGAAAACAAAGGTCTGTGAAAGCTGTCTCCTTTCTGACCTAATATCTCTATCCCTAGCTAGTCTGTTGTCCAATAAGCTGCCTTCAGCTAAATAATTTACATACATGCGATTGGATCCGGTGCAGTCGTTCATGTTTAGAAAACTAGAATCATGACCAGACCGATGGCAAGGTTATTAATACTTTTATCGGCTCTGCTATATTATTTTCCAGGTCCTGTATGTGTCTTTTTAAAGCAAAAAAAATAAAATAAAATCTGGATTATAGCATTCATGTTTTGAATGCACAGAAAAAAATAATAGCAAAGTAATAAAATGTGAAATCTTACTGAATTACAACCATACAGTACATACTATAATCCTTATTTTATAATGTTCACCACACTCATCATTGTATTTTATTTCAATTTTTTTTTTAAAAAACCTGCGGTTTTGCTTTTTGTTATAGATGAAGCCAGTCAGTAGTATATCACTGTTGATATCAATGTCTTTAATGAGTTCTCCTAGATTTATAACTCATATTTGGCTAAAGGCATAATTCATATACGCAAAATGGAAAATTCATTTGACTAGATTCATATTTCAGTAGCATTTGTAATCTGAGGAGTCAGACATTTCCATGTTACATCAAACCATCGCATTGGACCAAACGCATACTGACTTTGATAACGCCACTGACATTTTATGCTAAAATATTAGTTTTGGAATGCAGTGAGGGAAATTAATCTTCACCTTCTGACCAGTCTCACTTGAGAATTCCACAGCATTGTGCTATTGTGCTATTGATATTGTTAAACAGAACAAGTGTAAAAATATCACAACACGATTTAAAGGTAGTATTGCTCAGTGCAACTAGAAACTGTTTTACGGAATGTACACATTTATGGTTTCTATTTTCTTTGTACCTCCCAGAGCAGCTCAGACTATTTCATCCACTGAAAACTCTTTTACATATAAAACCCAGCTGCTTCAAGGCCTGTGCTAGTTTTTCTCCCAGTAATCAGCCAGTCTGTGGTTTTGTAGTTGAATACTATCTTGATATTACAGTAGTAATGTGTTTGGTAGCTTTTAATCCATGTGTAATATTTATATTCTAAGATGAACATAGCCTAAATATTACATCCTGGGCTTGTATCATTTCTATTCGGTGTAAAGATAATGAGGCAGGTTTTGAATTTTGCCAAAAGAAAAAAAATCCCTCTATTCTTACTCTTTTACCCGTGTTCAGACTTTCAAATTAAATCAATATGAATATATATCCATATAGCAGCATACATCATAGTGTGCGACTATAATTATTTATACTGCAGTGCTGCTGAATTCTCGATTCTGTTTGGTCAGAAGGTTGTTATAATATGTTATCATTTCTACAGTAACGACGTCTACAGAGACTTATTATATGGTGGATGTTTCACGTAATCTAAGCCTAATAAGAAACAAATTTTAAAAAATGTGCTGCTATTTAACAAATAATAATGTGTAATTGTTGATATGGGGAAGGATTCTGTGCGGAGATGTTTGTTTAATGTTTATGGAAGGAGTCTCCAGTGTCAGTGCTTTGTAAGTCGGTGTGGTAGGTAACATGACAAGCTGCCTTTTTTAAATCTCATTAATTTCAAGAGAGCAAAAAAAAAAGAAGCTAGTGAAGGAATGACTGTTAATATGTGATCACAAGAACTAACTTATTTTGTGGACATTAAACAACATTAAGTAAACATTACTGTAAATGATTAAAAGTTCTTAAAAGGTTAAACGGTACTTTGAAGTGTTTTATTCCTCTCATCTTCACCACAGTGATTTATTCCTTGCTTAATATAAATAAATGTGATCTTATAATAATAATAAACAATTTCTGCATATCAGTAAGTGATATTTCATGTCATTGGCGTTTTGGGGCATCTAAAGTATTAGATAATCATATTTGTGCCTTGATTACATCTCAGTGATGATGACTCAGCTTTCAGCGAAGGTGACTCAGCTCTCAGTATCCTGCCTTAGTCAGGAGGTTAATGTAGCTGTCATGTGAACACACGCTGTTACACACATCAAGCCCACACTTACATCTGTACTCCTTCGCAGTGCAAAGTGTAGACAGTCACTCTCAACTTGATTCTCATGCTTGATTAGAAACATCAGGTCACACATCTGGCTGTAATCTCAATCACTGCCTTATACTTACTTACTTAGACTTAGGTCCTCCTGCGCCGTTCGGCGCATTGGGCGGCAAGGTGTCTCCATCGAGATCGATCAGCTGCGGCAGCTTTGGCTTCGTCCCATGAAATTTCGAGGGCTTTCAAATCGTCATTGAAGGTCCGACGCCAGGTTATTCGGGGGCGACCTTGCTTCCGTCTTCCTCTAGGTGGCGTCCATGTGATGGCAGCTTTTGGTAGGCGCGTTGGTTGTTGGCGAAGAATATGGCCTCCGAGTCGCATACGCCTCTCAGTCACGATGTCATTGAGAGGGCGGGTGGCAGTTCGGCGGTGAATCCCTTCGTTGGTAATGCGGTCTCGGTATGAGACTCGCAGGATCCGTCCCAGCCACCTCTGTTGTGCGACGTTGAGCCTTCTTGCAATCTTTGCAGATGTCTTCCATGTTTCACTGGCGTAAATTGTAGTCGGGATGATGATGGAGTTGAGTAGGCGAACCTTCGTCGTCACATCGATCTTCTGGGTCGACCAAATCGGCAACAGCCGTTGGAAGACTGCCCCTGCTTTTGCAATCCGACAGGCTACGTCATGGTCGGCATCTCCATCGCTCGCAAGGACGCTACCAAAGTATGTGAACTTGTCAACCTCCTCAAGTTGCTGTTGTCTAACCGTAATGGGGTTACTGGCTGCCACATATCCAATCCTCATAATTTTGGTCTTGTTTCCACTGATTCGTAAGCCAACCTTGGCTGCTTCTTGTTCCAAGCTTTTCGTCATAGCCGCCATGTTCTTCTTAATGTCTGTGAGGAGGGCGATGTCATCGGCGAGGTCAAGGTCTGTTAGGCGTGTTGGTGCTCGCCACGGAATTCCAAACCCGTCTTGATCCATAGCAATCCGCATTACGAAGTCGATGGACAATAAAAAGAGGAAGGGGGATAATATACACCCTTGCCTCACGCCGGTTTCGATGGCGAAGAAGTCCGTGTTTCCATCCTCCGTTCGTACACAGCAGCTGGATCCAAGGTAGAGGTTTCGGAAGACCTCAACAAACCGCTCCGGGATGCCATATGACCTTACTACGCTCCAAAGTGAGTCTCGATGGATACTGTCA
Organism: Cranoglanis bouderius; assembly: GCA_023630585.1. Taxonomy (NCBI): domain Eukaryota; kingdom Metazoa; phylum Chordata; class Actinopteri; order Siluriformes; family Cranoglanididae; genus Cranoglanis; species Cranoglanis bouderius. Next base: position 5,024,583 of record CM042571.1, read on the forward strand.
AAGGCCTTGGTGAAGTCGACGAAGTTGATAGAAAGTCGCTGTTGGTATTCCAAGCTCTGCTCGATGATTGTTCTTAGGACAAAAATCTGCTCAGTGCACGATCTGCCACTGCGGAATCCAGCTTGTTCTTCTTGAAGCTTCTGATCCACAGCTTTTTGAAGTCTTCTGAGCAGGACGATGCTGAAAACCTTTCCAGGAACCGAGAGGAGTGTGATTCCACGCCAGTTGTTACAATCCGCCAAATTGCCTTTCTTTGGGAGCTTCACGATGACACCTCTTCGCCAATCTTCCGGTACTTGCGCTGTTGCCCAACAGGAATTTAGGTCTGTCATTTCTTCGATGAGGCGTTGTCCACCGTGCTTGAGCATTTCCGCAGATACCATATCCAGGCCAGGCGCTTTGCCATTTTTCAGGAGTCGAATCGAAATCGAAGTCTCTGCTGTTGTGTTTGCATCTGTCCTCACGTCCAGGTCGTTTGCTCGATCCGCAGGAGCGAAGGTGAACGTGGTCCCGGGGGGAGGCTGGTTCAAGGTTTCTTTGAAGTGTTCCACCCATCGGGCATTTTGCTCTTCTTTGGTCAGCAGCGCTTTGCCATTCTTGTCTTTGACAGGTGCACCTTGCCCGGTTTTCGCGCCGGTAAGGTCCCGGACAATGCGGTAGAGCGTCTTGGTGTCATTCCTTTCCACCGCTGCTTGTTCTTCTTGTCCCTTCTTTTTGTTTGCTGCGCAGAGAGAGATTAGCCGGTCTCCATTGTCGTTGGTTTCTGTGGCTGAGCCGTGTGGGCCCATGATGTGTTCCAGACCATGACGCTTCTTGCCAATCTTTGCATTGAAATCGCGGATGAGCAGAATGATGTCGTGACGGGGGGTTTCATTTAGGGCCTGCTGTAGTTGGTTGTAAAACTCATCCTTGTTGGTATCTTCTGTGTCTTCGATCAGTCTGCCTTATACTAGTACTATTTTTCTATTCTGGCAAATAATGTTATTTCAGACAAAGCTGATTATAAATGTAAGAAAATACCATTATATTTCAAAGATATAGCATTTGTTATGAGTGTATGAGAACTTTATTGACACTGTTCTACTAGTTAATTAGTGCAGTTGATAATTAGAACACTAGCTATTTAGCAAGCCAGCTAGTTTGCACAATATGAATTTGTTCTAAGGGTGTATATGTACCTGTTTAGGTATTTGTATTCGGAATTTAAACCGAAGTGGGTGTGGTCTAAAATGAAAATCTCTAGAGATGTGTTATTTTATTTTTTTAAATTGTTTTTCTTTGTACCTTCCTGCGTTTTTTTCTATATTTCCCAAAATATCAACAAACTAATAGTCCAATTAAACCACCACTACCCTGACCAGACAGTTACTAAGGATGCTGTAAATGCATTAACTTGAATGTGCTCTGAATGAAGCTTCATATCTGATCAGTCGCTTGCCCCCGCATTGTTGCGTCCCATGGGCCCATGCAAAACTCTACTCTCAGACAGAGGCCCTGTGAACCTTTCTGGCAAGATTTCAAAAAAAAAAAAGTGCACCTCATATTCACATCTGTATTTGTATCTGTTTAGAACACATTATCAGTTTATTCTGAATAATGTATTTGTATTTGGTTACATCGCTTCTTTGTTGAAAGGCAGCAAATCGAGGAGAAGTCGTAAGGAGGAGTCGTAAGGAGAAGTAAAAAAAAAAAATTAAGCAAGGTAAATCTAAAGGACTGGTGTTGAAATGATTTGAAAGCATCATGAATACATTGTGTAGTGACACTGTACCAAATAAAACCACTTTATACTTTAAGTAAGAACTGCTGCTGTAATCATATAAACTGTCCTGTGTACATCTGAGGATTCACAATCTGTTTCTATTGAACATCATTAGGAATGTTTGCTTTACTTTTCCATAATCCCACTATCCAGTGTCACCAGGAAGAGCTTCCCTTTTATGTCTGGTTCCTTTCCGGGTTCCTCATGTCGTCTCAGGGAGCTTTTCCTTGCCACTGTAAAGCTGCTTTGTGACAGTGTTTACTGTTAAAAGTGAAATAATGTACTTGTAAGTGATCAGTGCAGAATTTGGCTTTGTAAGTGATCAAATTCATCACCTGCCTCCACTCGATTGTAATCTTGTGTTCATAGGATCTTCTTCAACTAATGAAAACCACTTTTACTCGAGCCATTTGTAGCATTTCAGTGGTGTGTATTTTCACAATCGAAAGCTAATGTTGCTTTTCCAGGATCACACAGAATAGAGCAAGATTTCCCTGCTGTAATGCGTTTTTAATGGGGCTGTTTAATTGGAAGATTCTGCCACTTCGGCTCATTAAATTTCCTGGCAGGTAAAATCGAAGGTGGGCCAAATAAGCGCCTTATCGTACGTGATTTATTGCTTTTAGGTCAGCTGCTGAATGGCAGAGCTCTCGGCTAATGGAAAGGGTAGTGTGATAGGACAGTATGAAAGATAAGCTTATGTTTCAATTACAGTGATATTATTATTATATTAGCTTGACTGAGTATATGATGTTGTCTATAATATAGAGTAGTGTAATCTTATTAAAAATGGACACCGATAAAGATAAGGATAAAAATACACCAACTGATATCTTTACACTATGTACGCTGTATTACTATCACACTGTCGGAAATCGTGCTAACATTCCCATTTCACCAAGGGCATTCCAGACTAATGTTGCATAGCATAAATTTCAATGTGGACTTTGTCTTCTTGTACATAGGAAGTGCATTCTTGGCTGCAGATTCTTGTGAAATAAAATATATATGATGTGTAAGGAATAAAGCATGATGGGGCATTCTGTTATAGGAAAATAATCCATGATCGTATGGTGTAATGAAATGCAGGGTTACTACTACCATCCTGAAGTTGATTGTTTTCTTATAACAGCATGTCCTGAAGTGTTTTTTTTTTTACTTCTCTTATACCACAGTGATTTGCCAATGATTATACATTTAAATTCATTAATGAAAGATATGTTGTGCTTTTTAGTTGTATTTACATTTTTTGTAAATAAGCAGCTAATAGCAATACTGTTGGAGTGCTGTTATAGAAAACTAATTAAAACCTTCTGACCAATCAGATTCAAGAATCCAGCAATACTGTTTGGAGGAAAACTATATAGTGACTGTATAGTGACTACATTACAATTATGGTATACACTGTGTGGTGAGCATATATAGTGAACAGGAAACCATTTTAGATTTAGTGTTACTGCACTAAATAAGAAAATTATTAAAGAAGAGATAAAGATGGTGAATTTTTGTTTTATTTTATATTGCAGGTCATGTAAGAAATGTAACATTAAAGTACATCAATATCAACCAAATAAATATTGTGGTTCAGATGATGAACAACTGTTATGATAAATTTATGATCATTTTCTTGTCATTTTCCCCCTTTGTTTAAGTGTAACAGTAGTAGTATAACTGTAATGGTAGACTTCTTAATATTCTAATGATTTTAAATGCTTAATGTTTTGAGAAATGAAATTCAAATGCAATTTTGAAAGGACTTTTATAGCTTTAGACAAAAACCAGGAGTACAACACTATTGCAAACTGTGATATGAATGATATGTATTATGTAATATTCAGAGATGGCACGATACCACTTTTTGTTTTCTGATACTGATCCTGAAACCTTGAGTATCAGCTGATGTCGATACCCATACAATATATATTTTTTTTTTCTTTGAAAAGCTTTAAAGCTATTTTTTAAAAACTGAAACACTTAAAATATACTGGAAATAATACTTAGCTAAAAACAGGACTTACACTAAACCGCAGCTTTCACAAAAACAACAACAAAAAAACACTTGCAAATACAAGATTCCAAAAAGTCTCCATACATAATGGAAATGAATACTTTTTCCAATATTTTTCATACTTAGTTTATATTATATCTATTTTTTCAGATAGCCTTTAAGAATGACAAACGAAGAAGGTATTGAAATCATTCTCATGGCTGTATCAGGAACCTGTCGCAAGGTTGCGATGGACTTTAACAGGAAACATGCCAAACACATCACACACGACACTGTTACCAAACTTATTAACAAATTCAAAAAGACCTGAAGTGTTACGGACCAACCGAGAAGTGGACGTCCACGATCATCCACTGACGAAGGCACAACCGACGTGGTGCTGGCAAACATAGTCCCCTATTTATGGAGACTTTTGGGACACGCTGTATAATAGATATAATAAAGTGTAATGTATAAATATAATAAAAATCAATCTTAACAAAAAAATTAAATGAATTTTATTTGTAAGCATTTCCAGTTCCAAAAAAAACCCCTCAAAATCTTTTCCAAAATCCAAGTCCAATAATAGAGTTTCCACAATTTCCAATTCCAATCATTCGTAATAATGTTACATGATGCAGCATTTTTGATTGTGTTTACTCAGTATGTATTATTCACGTCTTTGGGATTTTTCATCATAAGGTTGTCACAGAGCCACCATCTGTAGCATCTGTCCTTGAGCCCTGCAGCATCTTTACTCAAAGAGCCTCAGAAAGGAGGTGTTGGACACACAAACACACACACACACACACACACACACACACACACACACACACACACACACACACACACACACAGGCACTTGTGCTTCCCAGGCTGTGTCCATGTCATCATTGACTGAACCATGCATGCCACACACACACAATCACACTGAGGCCGCCACACTGAGCTTTGATTTATCTGTTAAAGAGCACTGTGTCTGCTTCTTGAGTTATACCAGAGACAGATAGCGAGATAATGCATGGATGTGAGTGTGTAAGGATGTGCCATCAACAAGGGTCAAAGAGTGCAATTAAACTCCCCACTCATTCAAGGGCCTGTCAGTAATTAACAATTCAAAGGCAGATTTGACAGGGTGGCAGACAGCACACAGACCACACCAGGCTTTTGCCCTTGCCTGTGACTCCCTCCCTTATGCCTCCATGTGCTATTTTTAAAAAGAAATTTCAGAATTAGAGGTTGTTTTTTTTCAGTCACACACTGAGAGAGCTCAGACAAGGCAAGAGCTCGAGTGCTATTCTTTGTAAAAGGGTCACTAATTAACGCTCATTTTGTGCTCATTTCCACTGAGAGGCAGCAGCTCTCATTGTAGCCGGTGCATTAGTGAGGTAGAGCAATTAGTGCGATGGCCGACACAACGTGTTCCTAAATATAAACCACAACTATTACTGCTTTCAGAATTGTTTATTGTGAATTGCTATCTAAATCCCCCAAGTGTAGTCTTACTTACTGAGGTCAGCTGAAAAATTGCTTATTTCAATATTTGTATTTATTTATGTGCAGATGATCGTTTCCAATCCATCTTAAATGTGAAGCAAGATTCAGTATCAGTATGGATCTACTCAGTTACAGTGAAACAGTATTTTCAGTACACGCAAAACACAAAAGCAATTAATCCCATCCGGTTGTTTCAACGGATGGGAGAGAAGTATTGACAGCTGGTTTTAAGCAGGGTAGGGAGGGTGATGGTGAAGGATATCAAGCGATGATCAGAGATGTGGAGTGGGGTAGCAGTGATGTCTGTAGCTGGAGAGGGGTGGCTGAAGACCAGATCCAGGACATTTCCTCCCTTATGTGTGGGATGGCAGCTGTTGAATGTCAAGGAGAAGGCAAGAGGACTGGAGCTTGTTGGAGGGGAGGTTGAAGTCTCCAAGGACAGTAAGAGGGGTGCTGTCGGTGGGGAAAAGACTGAGGAGCATGTCCATTTCTTCAAGAAAGTCTCATAGGGGACCAGGAGGGCGGTAGATGACAATGATGAGACTGCTTACTGCTTATCCTACACAGGGTTGCAGTGAGTCTGCAGCCTTTCCCAGGGAACTCGGGGCACAAGGCAGGGGACACCCTGGATGGGGTGTTAACCCATTGCAGGGCACAAGCAAACACTCTCACACAATTTAGAGATGCCAATCAGCCTACAACACATGTATTTGGACTGGGGGAAGAAACTGGAGTACCCAGAGGAAACCCCTAAAGCACGGGGAGAACATGCAAACTCCGCACACACAGGGCGGAGGTGGGATTTGAAGCCCCAACCCCAGAGGTGCAAGGCAAATGTGCTAACCACTAAGTTACTTCCTGATATCTCTTACATTACAGCAGCTATAAACAATCATTCCATCACTTATAAGTGAAGTGTTTATACTTCTAAGTATAAACATTTATACTGATCAGTATGTACTGTATCAGCGGCCAAGAAGTAGGTACTGAATCGAATGCAGTACGTACTGTCACAGTACACGATTTCGGATGCAGCCCTGGTTGATCTTTAGTTGTTGTCATTCTTATTTGTATCATGTTTATGCTGTTGTCTAGCCTCACTGTTTCTCATTCATGTTTTATAGTCTTTGCGTTCCCTTTATCTCTTATCTGTAAATAAACGTTTTCCTGCATTTGCATCTGCGTCCATCTCCAAATCCTGACAGGTGTCTGAAAAGTCAGGAACCAATCTGGATATGTTGAGCGAATATTGAGTGTAAGGGTCAACATGTACAGCATGTTGTAAATATTAAACACATAATTAAGTATTATGTAATTTAACTCTCATTGGTTCCTGACTTTTTGGTACACCCTGCAGCTCCAATAACGTATTAAATAGAGTACAGTATTATAAACATGTAATTTGCCTTGCCCCCAGAACTACTGTCAGAGCTGCTGTTATAGAAAGTGAATCAACACCTTCTGACCAATCAGAATCTGTGCAGTAGTATAATTTTTTATTTTTTTAAAAATGATGGACTTCAATGATATGAAACTTGATTTTTCCTCCATAAATTCTAATATCCGTTTATTTTGCTTTGCTGCTACTGTCAGGGCTGTGTCATCGCAATGTTCTTGTTTTGTATGATGGCACTGTCTATTACTTCTCAGTTTGTATACTCGCCCTAATTAGGCTATATTAAACTCGATTTGGTAAGGGACATTGGCATGCAGCTCTGATTCAACCTCATGTAAACAAGGTAGATGACCTTGAGAATATTCACATCATATATATATATTGTTCTTTGGCACAAGAATACATGGTGTCATAACAATAACAATACATAGAAATATAATAACACTTTTACATGTAACTATGAAATGGGTAACTTTCCATAACAATTTCGCCTCTATAGAATTTTCACTTTACGTTTCCATTTAAATATTTGGCAGACGCTTTTATCTCAAGCAACTTACAATGAGAGAGGATACAATCCAAGCAGAAGAAAGTTCAAGGCCTTGCTCAGGACCCAATGGCAGTCATAAGATTTAAAATGACAAGCTTATGATCACTCGCAGATCACCCACTTTTATGTCAGAGCTTCCCATTATTAATATTATTTATTTAATATTATTTAGGAGCAGCAGATGGGAAATGGAGATCAGCCGTAACTTAGCAGCGCTAAGTAGAATTCACCATGTAAGACGTGAAATAGCTAAAAGGAAAGAAAAGAGAAAACAAACAATAGTTAAGACAGGTCAAACTTTATACTTCAGCCACCTCAAGAACAGTTATGCTTTTAAATAATGAAAGTGAACACGTAGTATGTGTGTGGCTTTTCAATACAGATTGGGACTTGCTGCTAGCACTGAGTGTAGATTAACTCACATCATTCAATGCCTTATTAAATCAGGACCTTAAGGAGGCACTGGAGTGAAAAGAGGATCAATGAGGAGGGCAGATGAAGGTCTGCAGCTAGGCATGTGAGTAGGTGTGTGTTTATTAGCTCAAGGGGAACTAAATCCTGGGTTTTCAAACTTTTTTTTTCATTTTGCAGCCCTTTAATTGTAAAGAGAAAACTCTACTGACCCCTCAGTACAGATTTATTTTCTGAATATAATACAAATATTCCAATATTAGGAATATTAACATTATATAAACATTTACTATAATAGTGTGGCTATTTATTAAAAGCCAGGTAGCATTTAATTCCCGAACTTTCCACTAACCGAACACATTTTTATTAAAAATATTAGTTAGATTCAAGTTATTTATAGCCTATTTGTTTTTGAGTTATTGAGGTTTGGATTAAACCCATTCAATTCAAATAACCAGTCAAGTAGGCCAATGACTACAAGAACTCAATTGTAAATATAATCATTTTGATAATGGTGTTGTGATTTTCACCACCATTGACCCCACATTGAGAACCATGGTACTAAATGATAAACCAAAGATGAACCAAAGTGAAGTTGTGCTGTGGCATATGAAACACTGCTATGTGTGATTAGCAAGAATGGGATGTTGATACAGCTAGCAGTAATAAAACTAAAAGACATACATTATACAAAGGTAAATGTTGTGGTTCCACACAGTATTCTGTGAAGGTTATCATGGCTAAGACGTAGTTGATACTAGGGATGAAATGCAATGATGCAATACTGTCTATATTTATATCTGTATCTGTTCAGTGCTTTAAATATCTGTATCTCTATTCAGATTTTAAGGTTTAAAATATAGGGTTTTATGAACCCTACCAATATGCTCCCAAAAACACTGGAAAACACTGGATAAAACCCAGATTTAGAAATGCTAGCACTGTCAGCATAGTGTGAATTCTGTCTACGACAGTTCCCTCGACCTCAGCTATATCACTCAAGCTCATTATTGGTCGCAACTAATGATGTGCATGGAATTGTTTTTTAATCCCACTTGCACAGTCATTATATTTGTTTGTACTGGTTTGTGATATTTTTTAATGAATTTAATTGGCTCTATTTCTCAAAATATAAACAAATTAGAAGCCTAATTTAAACTAACGTGACCCTGACCAGGCAGTTACTAAGGATGAATGAATGAACAAATGCATTGCGCTGAGCTGCAACAAAACTTGAAACTTGAAACTCTCCTCTCAAACAGATGCCTTGTGAACATTTCCAGGAAGCTTTAAAAATCTTTTTATTTGTATCCAATAGAACCGTTAACCACCAAAAGAACCCTTGATGAATGTTTTTTTCCCAAAGATTGCAGGAACCACCATACATGTTTGGAAAATATAGAATCCTACAGCACTGAATAGTGAGAGGGACTCCATGTAGGTCTCCATTTTATAGTTTAGCAAATATAAAGGACTTTACAGCATACAAGGTGCTATTTTAATCTTACATCTCTCTATTTTTATTTCACACAGCACCACGCTGGAACAAAAATGATAGGCTGAGAAGGTTGGAAAATTATTCTGCATCCCCATTTCAATAGTGGCAGAAACACTGAATTGTCATAGGAAGAAATATGAACTGGAATCTCATGCAGAAGCAATAATAACTGTCCTGCTTTTGACCAGATAGAAAAGATTTTTTTGCTCAAACATTACTCCTCAAAATAGAATGAAATTAGATAATAATTGTAACCAGTTGCTTTCCTCTGTACAATTTTGTGAAAAAAATGAATGGGTTTGTATTTGGAACACAACCAACTTTCCAGACGTATTCTCCGTCTTGCGTGTGTCTGGTGTGAAAATATTGATATCCTACAAACTCATTTACTTAATGACCCATAAAATGCATCTGCATTCTGGAGCTATTTGAGGCCTCTGTTGCATACCTCAGCCTGGTGTTTGATAAACCGAGCTCCCAGCGGAAACAAGCCAATTATCAGTGTATTAAAAATGCAGATGCAGTAAGCAGGCTATTAAGGACGTAATGAGTGATTTTATATGGCAAAGGAGAAGAAAGATGAAGCGGATGGGGGATGATATATGGTGCAGGATTGATGAGTGTTATTTTAATGCTTTTAAAGAATTATATAAGAAAATTACTGCATTAGGACAGTGAGGAATATAAAACTGCATTGCCAACCCACTGTCTCAGGGCAGAAGGATGTGTGTTTAAAATATTACTGTTTACTAAATCATTTTGGGAAAGATATAACACTTAGGTGCCCTTTTTTTGTTCCTGTAACAGATTATCTTACATTTATATTTACATTTATGGTATTTTGCAGACGCCCTTATCCAGAGCGACTTACATTTATCTAATTTATACAACTGAGCAGTTGAGGGTTAAGGACCTTGCTCAAGGGCCCAGCTTTGGCAGCTTGGTGGTGCTGGGATTTGAACTCCAGCTTCAGTCCAATATCCCCAGTTTCAGTGTTTCAACCTCTGTAGCACAACTGGCTGTGCATTCAGTATTGTCAGTTGGCACTGTGCTTTCTCAAGTGCAGACAAAGGTAATAGGAAAGTGTTTGCATTTTTGTATCCTCAAGCAGAAGTACTCAGTGAAGTTCTGGCCTTTCCAAGTCTGGAACCTCAAACCACGGGCCATTCAGGTCACATTGATGGTTTAAAAGCCTACAGTGGTACTCTTTCATATAAAAATGCAGTGGTCATACCCTTCCTAAATGTTTTGAACAGGGATCATATATAGATATTACCAGAAGACAGACGAGTAAATTAATTTTGAAGCATTTTATTCAGTATTTGCACAATTTGATTTGTTTAATACCAGGAATCCATGATGCGCCTCATGCTCATGAACCTCATGCCACTCGTTCCCATCATCTCCCTGAAGCTGCGGTACTCTCCGGGCCTGAAGTACCACATCCTGCCTCTGTAGTGGGGATGCTCGTACATGAGCCAGTGGCCGTCCATAACGTGGCATGAGTGGCATCCACCTGACCAGTGGTAGCGATCCATGATGGAGTCGCAGTCGTCAGTCACATCCATCGTCTGACCCATGAAGTTCTCCCGCTCATACATCCTCATTCTGTAGGAGCCCCTGTACTGTTTTATGGAAAAGATCCTTGTGAGCCAACTTTCATTATTTCAGATTGAGAAATTGTTATGCTAGCAAGTGGTAGAGTTGATTAGCTTACCATTGGGATCATGCGGCAGGACCTGATCCAGTTGTTGCCCCATCCCCACATGTTCATGTAGTCGGGGTAGTCGCCCCTCCTGAGGAAATACTGGTTTCCCATAAAATTGGGGCGATCATACACCATCCAGCAGCCACTCTCCACCCTACATGAGTGGCAGCGGCTCAGGTAGGAGGACATATCAGAACAGTCGCTGCTGCACTCATAGGAGCGACCCATGAAGTTCCTGTCCTCGTAGAAGATGATCTGTTTTTTTGGGGGGAAAATTTCAGGAACTGAGTGAGGGCAAAGCAAGATTATAGATCTGTCATGTTCTTGTCACAACTACACTAATCTACTGTAGGATCAGGCCATCTTTTTAGATTTAGTATAAAATTTCTTTTAGTATATATCTTATCTTATTTTTGTTTCATTTCATTTCAATGTTAGAACCCATTCATGGATCGAGACCTTGAACAGATTAGAGAGGAGAGGTCAAACAAAGAGCAATTCTAAAGACCCCTATGAATGGTACAAAGAAGACTAAGTGTACCCTTCCCAGATTAGGGCACCTGCATCACCTGCAACATGACAGTTGGGGGTCAGTTACAATGCCACTGGGCTTGGCATTGACATGGACTAGACCCTGTGATGGAAACTGGCTTTGGGAGCAATATTAGAAACACAAAGTTCTTTCACGTGATAAGGGATCCTCCTGATACTATTTGTAAATCCAAGATGAATGACATCTCAAATAGAGTAAAAACAGCTTTCTGTTATATATTTTTCTGCACTGTTATTCCACTTTGTTACTCTCAGGTAAATATGACCTGGACATCTGTATATATGTATGTATCTTTTTAGTCAACTTTAGAATGGATCACATAGTAGTAGGAAATTATCAGTCTTTAATTAAACTCTAGTACTCACCCTGGTCATGGTGATGTCCTTAGTCACAGCAGAGGATTTGGTAGGTGGAGCAGTTTCCAGTTGGCAATCTGACACTCAGCCATGTTTAACCCATGAATTTATACCTGACCAGAACAAAACAACGTGCACCTCCTATTGTGAAATGTCCTGAGCAAGCAACAGTGAACAGAGCTGAAGTGCTTTCGTTACATTTCCATGTGCCTCGGTTCTCTATAAGACTTCACAATGGGACTGATTGGTGAGACAAAGCAGCTGAAATCCATTCTTTTTAGTTCGCATGTCTGTTAAGCAAACTGTACACAATTCATACACTAAGTATATAATAGGCTTGTTAGCTTTGTTATTATTATTATTTCTATATGTAAATAGCATTGTTTTTTTTTTTAATTGATTTTTTTAATTTATAGCCCCAAGGGACATATTCTGTTTCCTTATTTACATGATGCTGAGTGCTAGAGGCAGCATTTTATAATAACTGCATGTTACAGTGTTCATATATTCAGAGTATAGTTGTTTCTTACAGTACTTAAAAAGCATTATTATATAAATTAAAAAAAAAAACAAAAAACTATAATGCATGAACACATTTTTATATATAAAATCTATCTATCTATCTAATATCACTTTGGCAGTTCATTAATTACTATCTCATGAATGACTCATTTGATAATTAACTTTTATCTGTTTGAAATTTAAAAGTGTGTTATAAAATTGTAATAATAATTATGGAATTATTATACCTTTTGGAATTGGTCTCATCAGACCATAAAACATTTTAAAATCTTACAGAAACAGCTGGTCTTTATTTGGCGTTAATCAGAATAATTTCACTGATGACGGCTGTATGATAATTATTTTGAATATGAGATTGAATGTGAATGGTTCATTACTGAACACAGCCACATCCCCAATTAAAAAATGGTATGCACACTTATGCAACCAGGTTATTGTAACTCCACCCCCCCCCCCCCCCATTTCCCCTAAAATGTTTCTGATTCCTTTTCACTTAATTTTTATATGTTGTACTTTCACATTGAGGGTGGAAAAAGTTCTGACATGATTAATCTATTTTAACAGGGGTGTGCAGACTTTTATATCCACTGTATTTCTCCAGCTAATGAATAAGGAAGTCAGAGACTAACGGCACTGAAAGCTACTTGTAGGAATCTGAATATCTGATTAGCTATAATGTTGGATAGAATACTGCTGTCATTTTCTTGAGATTAGCATTACATTTAAAAGCATGAATAAGTCCAGCAAAAGAAATGACGCTCCATATTGAGATTTTTTTAAAAACAGTTTTATTTACTAATGCACAGCACTATCCAAATGTCTAGGTTCACAAAACAAAACAAAAAAAATACAACAGAGCACAAAGTCAATCCTAACTAGGATTGCAATAAAGAATGTAATAATAAGCAGGTCTTTTCAAATGAACTGGAGGCAAGTAATTAAAGTACAATTTTCATGATTTTATCCAGATTTATTTATTTATTTATTTTTCATGAAAGATAAATGGACAATGCCTAATTGTGCAGGAATTACCCCCCCTCCCCCCCCAACAAAAAAAAAAGTCTGCTTAATTATGCAGCATTTGCAATTATAGGACCTTGTTTATTTTTCTGGTATTCTGTTTACGTGGCCACTTGAATCATGAGATGATGAGGTGATGATCAGGCCCGTTTATTAACAAAATCATGCGGTTAAGACCATCTTGACTTTGTAGAGTGTTTAAATTAATGCTCACTTGAGCATTTAATGATGATTCTTCGTCCCGCTTTTGGACATTTCAGCTTATGAAATTAATTTAACCTTATGCTTTACTTCATTATTACAATCTCACTCACTTATTGCCGTCATTACTGTTAACAGCAAACGTGTCAAACTCCGGAAGTGCACATTTCTTAAAATGGTTGATGTTCTATTTGAACATGATATGATCACACGGCAGCACAAGCACCTCGGTATATAACAGACAATGATTTAAGAACAAATACGCGGCTTTAATGGTTTATTTTACACTCTATGATATTGACATATGGCTTGATTCGGTAAAGCAGGGCTTGTGAACCCAGCAATGTATTTCAGTGGATTGAGCACTCAAATATACTTTACTAAACCTGATCAATGTATGAAGTTGCTGTCTGTAGTTCAGCAACTCTAGTATGAACCATTGCAACTTCTAACAGATCCTCTGTTGCAGCCTGATGCACCACCATGAAACAAGTTGTCTTTTTTTTGTATCCTCAAATGAATCACTTAATAGTCAAGCACTAAATGGTAACTGTTGTCACCACTCATATTACTATTATATTATTTGCTTGACCTTTGTAAGCTAGGAATATTATATAGATGGTGGTTCAAGGATGGTAGTTAAATACCCCTTTTCTAAAGGTTTTTAGAGGTGTACAAAAGACAGACCAGTAAATTATTTTTTAAACATTTTATTCAGCATTTGCACATTACAGAAATGGACTTGTTTAATACCAGGAATCCATGATGCGCCTCATGCTCATGAACCTCATTCCGCTCATTCCCATCATCTCCCTGAAGCTGCGGTACTCTCCGGGCCTGAAGTACCACATCCTGCCTCTGTAGTGGGGATGCTCGTACATGAGCCAGTGGCCGTCCATAACGTGGCATGAGTGGCATCCACCTGACCAGTGGTAGCGATCCATGATGGAGTCGCAGTCGTCAGTCACATCCATCATCTGACCCATGAAGTTCTCCCGCTCATACATCCTCATTCTGTAGGAGCCCCTGTACTGTTTTATGGAAGATAACCATGTGAGTCATTTTTTAGGGAAAAATCTTTATGAGTGTATGTTGAGAAATTGTTATGCTAGCATGTAGCAGAGTTGATTAGCGTACCATTGGGATCATGCGGCAGGACCTGATCCAGTTGTTGCCCCATCCCCACATGTTCATGTAGTCGGAGTAGTCGCCCCTCCTGAGGAAGTACTGGTTTCCCATGAAGTTGGGGCGATCGTACACCATCCAGCAGCCGCTCTCCACCCTGCACGAGTGGCAGTGGCTCAGGTAGGAGGACATATCTGAACAGTCGCTGCTGCACTCATAGGAGCGGCCCATGAAATTCCTGTCCTCGTAGAAGATGATCTGATCAGACAGAAAGAATACATTTTACCAACAGAAATTTAGTGTTAGGCCAAAGCAAGATTTCAATTTCATAAATTTCATAGACTAAAAAGATAAACAGGGTTTTCCCTCAAGTAAAACCCCAGGATAAAATAATTCATCTTCAAGCTCTGGTGCTCACCCTGGCCATGGTGATGAGTTTGTGGTTAGTCACAGCAGAGGATTTGGTAGTTGGAGCAGTTTGTGCAGCTGGTGAACTGATGCTCTGCCACGTTCAAGCTCTGAATTTATACCTGACCAGAATTTTAAAAAAGTGCACCTCCTATTGTGAAATGTCCTGAGCAAGCAACAACGCACGCGATTTACAGTGGAGGTCTCTGGATAGCTGAAGGGCTTTTGTGTGAATCAAATATCTAGAAGATTAACTCATGAAATGTTTAACGTACACAATGACCTGCGTTCAGACATTTCACATAATACTAATAAGACTATTTATTTATTTTTTAATTTTTTTAAAAATAAAGAAAATACATATAATTGCTGATATGGTGAAGTTTTCTATAAGGAGCCCTTTTTGTTTACATTTTTGGAAGGAGTCTTCAGTGTCAATGCTTTGTAACAGTCATAGCTAAAGATATTCCTTTCATTTTTCCACTACAGGTTAAAGTACATTGTGCTGTGCAGTTCAAAAGAGAGGAAAAAAGAGGCTAGTGAAGAAATAAATGTTTATAGCTGGTAACACTGGTAACAGTAACTCTGCTTTTCATCAGGTCGCATTACACCATTCCGTTGTTGATTATTTTCCTTTAACACACCAAGTCCCTAATTATTTTAAATATATATATATATATATATATATATATATATATATATATATATATATATATATATATATATATATATATATATATATATTTTAATGCTGCATAAGTATTAACATACAGTATGCACTTACTGATACCAAAGAAGAAGTATCATGCTTTATTAATCCTATTATTAATTCAAATTTGAAGGGCTCAAAAAACACTTTCTACTTTATGAATATTAATAGATGACATTATTATATTTTCCTCAGGCACAAAGTGCACTAAGCCTTCAGGGACTAAAGTTGCCTAATGAAATTATGATAACTATTTACCATTCATCTTTCTTTCCAGTCGTATTATTAAATATGTTTGTATTTGTTGTTTTATTATTGGCGGGTAAAAATATCATACTTAGCCTTGAGGAATCTGCATTTCTGGGCAGTGTGTCCCATTTACAAGACCATATTAGGACAGGTGTCTTGATTTTGATTAAGTCCATTGCAGTTTTTGAGACTTATTGAGATAAAGTGTATTGTAGAGAAAGATAGTGTGCTGTACATTTAGTTTTATTACAGAATTAAGGAGGAGTTTAAAAAAGCAAACTGGAGCGCCTTTAACACATTTTATTTTATGCAGGTTTTAGGGTCTAATGGATTTTCTTGGACACCTTTTGTACACTTTATCTGATTATTTTTTATTCCTAATACCCTCATTGGCATACAAAATCAGCTGTATTTTCCTAGTCATGTTCAGGAAAAGGATGCTAAGGTAGGCAACATTTGTGGGCTGTATTTGTAATATAAGATAAAATCTGTAATATGATCCTGGATTGTGGACAAATTTAAACAAAAGGCAGATTGAGAGTTATGTGAAAGCATGGCAGAACGACCCATCTCTCCAGTAAGATATTGTGGTATTCATGGTGAAAGGGTTGTCAAATATTGTGATTAAAATTTAACATGCCTACTACTTCATCCACACTCACTCAGTGCATGAAAATGAATTTATATACACAGGATCACAGAATGAAGGACCTTTTTTAAAAATTTTTATTTTAAAAGGCATTACATGAATGTGATGAATGAGATCAATCAATAGGATCAGAATGAGTCATACTGTATGTGGGTTTTGTAGTTGGATTCCAAAGCTCATACAACCTCTCTTTTGCTCTTGTGAGCTTTCAGCCAGCAAATAATAAAATCTAATGGTGAAGGCTTTTTGTTTCTCTTTCTGTCTCTCTTAGGTGGAAGAGATACGTGGCTACATCGACTCACTGGCTGAGAAGGTAGAGGAGGTAAAGCGGAAACACAGTGCCATCCTTGCCGCGCCAAATCCAGACGAAAGTAAGATGCTACTTTATGCAGCTTTATGACCATATTTATAATTGGTCATAATTGATAACAATGCAAGAGCATTATGAAGCATAGTGACTAGTTACATTTATGTGTATAAGCCATCAATGGATTACCACAAGTTTATAACAGGCATATGTGAATATATGAATTATTACACAGGCACGGGTCAAAACAACAAGAAACACAAAGCCCTGCTCTTATCTCCAACCTGTTTAACACTTATTTAAGGCTTGTTTTTGCAACCAGCTTAGCGGTGTGTATCAGGACTGGGATCCAGTTGGACCCCTCAAAAATATTCACAGTAGTTGGTGGTTTTTACTTGAGCATGTAAAGCGTGCAGTCAGATATGTAGCTCTCAGGACAAAGAAAGCACGCGATTATTAAAAAGCAGCACTAGGGATCTCGAGTGGCACAACAGAATAGTGTTGGGCGATCATGAGTTCCGATGACGCCACGGCCATCCATGGCTGTGAATCCTGGAGAGCAAAACTGGTCTGTTGGTGGGAGGGATGCCATATTCTCTCTCCCCTGTCAGTCACTGTGACACTACCCAAGCATGGATGTCTGTGAGCTCATGTATGTGGAGGAGAGTAGATAGTGCTTTCCACAGTTCAGAAAGATTTGGTATGTCTATCAACATGAAGACCAGTGAGCTAACTAAAAGCAAGCCATTTTGAAGCTGAGAAAAGAGGGAAGATCTAACAGAACCATTGCACAACCAGTGGGCATGGCCAATACAACAATTTGGAATGTCCAAACCATTGGTGTACTAACAACCAGACATGGAACAGGTCAGTCAAGGACAACAACAGCAGTTGATGACAGAAACATTGTGAGAGCTGTGAAGAAAACCCCGCAAACAACAGGTAGTGACATCACCAACGACCTTCACAGGGCAGGGGTGATGGTACCACAATCCACCGTTTGAAGAAGACTTTAAGTGCAGAAATATAGAGGTCATACCACAAGATGCAAACCACTCATGAGCAATTAGAATCAGAAGGCCATATTGGAATTCACAAAGAAATACAGAGATGAGCCACAAAAGTTCTGGAACCAAGATTAACCTCTTGGTGAAGGAAAGGCCAAAGTGGGGAGAAAGAATGGATCTGCTTATGATCCAAAACATAGAAGCTCATCAGTCAATCATGGTGGTGGTAGTGTCGTGGCTTGGGCTTGCATGGCTGCTTCTGGAATGGGCTCACTAATCTTTATTGATGATGTAACTCATGATGGTAGCAGTAGAATGAATTCAGGAGTTCGTAGGAACATTTTGTCTGCCAATATACAGAGAAATGCATCCAAATTAATTGAGAGGAACTTTATTATGCAGCAAGACGATGATCCAAAACACACTGCAAAGTCAACAAAGGCTTTTTTTTGGGGGAAAAGTGGACGGAACTCTTGTCTCATATCCATCTTTTGATCCCGAACCCAGATATCGTTGGTGTATAGCACAAACAAATGAATTGGCCTTGACGTTCCAATAGTTTTGGAGGGGACTGTATATATAAATTCGGTCACTTCATGTCTTTTCTATAGGCCCTTACATTGGTTTACTATCTGACTGTGGCCTTTATGTAACTTCTATGTATTGTGCTGTCTCACTATCGGTCTTTCTATCACACACTGTTATTATGCAACATTGGTGTATCCTACTACAGCTCATCTATTTTCCAGTGGCCTCTATGAGTCAGCAACATGTAAACACTACAGCTAAGCTCTCTTTCTCATTTCTAATGTTTTGACTGATCTGGTTATAGATGGCCCACGCGGGCGGTGCCAAACACACACAGCTCCTGCCCACATGCTCTATCGATGGACTCGTTGACTCTCCCACTCCACACATTCAGTCTTGCTTTGTGCACTTTGGAAGTGTATAATGGTTTAGGGAGGGCCGCTTTCTGCTCTTTGAGAGCACGACCAGGAAACGACATGTCATCAGTTGTGTTTCAAAATGTCAGTGTAGTTAACCATGTGCGGATAGAATTCATTACACAGCACTGTCCTGCTGTGGATAGTCCCATCAAGGAATGTGTCATTCACTTTAAAATGTGTGGCACCATTGCGAAAGAGTAATAAACAGCTATTACATTTTCATTTTCAGTATTACAAATCCTCATTTCATTTGTTTTAGTAATTGATTTTCTGCTATTTATTGATGCTATATCACTGCAATAAACAAGTAACTGGTGCTTTAAAGTAGGAAAAGTTGAGAATGACAACTACTCTTTATACCACAGCATTGTTGAATTCTCAAATCTGATTGGTCAGAAGGTATTGATTAATTTTTCTATAACAAGACATCACAAGTTTATATTAATGTACTCATTCTAGTACATTTTCATTTCTATATTAACATCCAACTAAAACATGCTGTCATTTAACAAAGAAAAATGTAAGGAGGCATTTATTTAACATTTATGGCTCCAGTGTCAGGACTTAGTAACAGACAGTAAGTTTTCCTAACACTTCAGGACTGAGGACTTTTTCTCTGGTTGTCTTCTTAACTTCAAAAGACATTACATTAAATGCAACTATAAATGGATAAAAAGTACATTTTAATTAATACAAAATTGTAATCATTGGCAAATTGCTGTAGTATTTGAAGAATGAAACACTTCAGGATGTGCTGTTATTGGAAAATAATTAACTTTAGGACCCCATTGTTGATTATTTTCCTATAACAGTACATCCCCAAGCGTTCTAACACCCCATTAGTCATCAAACCTTGCGAGGTTAAAAATGAATCTATCACCTTTTTTTAAGTTCTTTTCAGAGCGTACTTTGACTGGACATTTTTCACTCTTTCTGTTTACTAAAAGAAATGCCAAGGCCGACTTGTCTGATGTCTGACTTGTCTGAGAATACACAATGTGCTATTGAGAGACACTTATACAACTCACAGCTCATCACAGCTGTTGCTGAACATGTCTGCACTTCTACATTTCTGCCTCTGCATTTCCTGTCTCCCTTTGTTCATCACTCAGTCTGTCTCTTTCCCTAACACCATCATCTTTTTTTTAACCAGTGCTTTAATGAGTACACTTCTATCAGTGTTTATATTAGGAGATAATACGGATTTCGTTTTTTAGTCACGTTAGTAGTAGTTGTTGAAAATGGAATGTGCATACTATACATACTCCACCCCATCCTAAATATTTCCAGTATCCCAAAGACACTCAGATGATATACTATTCTGGCTGAACTTCCAAGTATGCAACCAGAGCTAGAGTATATTCATGGTGTATAGCATCCCACAATGCAATTTCATTTTCAAATGCTGGGAAACTGTAATATAGAAACCAACAGCAGTAATTATATATGTAACGAGAATCCAGCTATACTGTGGTATGTTTTCATCTAAATGTTGCAGTTAACAAGTTAAAGCTAACTGACAGCTGTTAGAACTGGCTAAATACTGTTTATGTGTGTGTGTGGTCAAATGAATACACTTAATATTAATGTTCTTGTGAGATCTTTCATTCTTAACTGGCTATCATGACTTTTTGTACAGAGAAGAAAAATAGCCATTTATGCTGTTATAACATTGTATTTTTGTGTAGGAAGTAAGACAAAATTGGTTTTGGAATAGCATGATGCCTTTCACTGTGGTGTCATTGCACTATTTTTGGCTTTGACCACCAAAACAGCAACATTTTGTGTAAGAGTAACTGAACATCTGAGTTAATTCTGAGGTAACTGCATACAAGTGACAGTTAATCAGTCCCCCGTTTTTTTTAATCAGTGCCTCAATTTTGCAGTCGCAGAAATGAAGGCAAAATCAAGCAAACGCCGCAATATTTTTCAAAATTGCCGCAGATTTTTCGCAGATTTGGGCCAAGATGTGTCATGTGACGTCATCACAACACGCATTCAGCCAAAGCCCTCTTCGATTCATGTGCGTCAAACATGAGTACAGCTAAAAGGTCTCACTTACCACCAAGCATCACTGCGAAAGACCGTGCAAAACTATTTTGTGCAGTTGCGATTTCACCGATTCAAGTAGTTTTACACAGAAAAAGGCCCCCCCAAAAAAAGTTGCATCGCAAATTTTTTTTAAAAGCCGCAGCAAAATCAAGAATTTTTGGCCGCATCAATCGCAAAGTGACATTACTGTGTACTGCATCAAATGATAGCTCAAGAATACTGAGTATAACCTCACTGAGACATTTCACTGTAAGTATCACGCCGCTTGTCTATGTTCGTCACGTAAAATTCCACTTCCTAGTAATTGAAACGGTTACTATAGTAGAATTAGCGACATCATCGGCAGACATGGCAAACAATACTTTTCAGGAATATAAATTATGAAAGCTTGTCAGATGATGATGAAAAGGAAGATGAGATGTGAGTGTGAGAAAGTGAGTGTGGTTTCTTCTGGATCTATTTCCACTAGCAGAGCACAAATAAACAGATAATTTGGCCATGTAGTGTCTGAAATATCACTTACTTAATATTCATTTAGAAATTAACCACACTCTTGCTTGTGCAATATTGCTGAACTATATTGCATAGTACTACAAGTAATAGTATGTAGTATACATTATATGCTGGTGCAGTATGCAGGATAGAGAACACAAGTAGAGCATATTGAACACATCCGATATGAACAAGGGATCTTCAGTCAGAGATCTACTTAAAATGGCTAAGTGTCAGGTGCAACTAATAGTCGTGGTGAAGTTGATTATTGGTTGTGGGGGTGGTGGGTGTTTTAGGAATATATACGATTGAGGACACTGCATTTTCTTTTAAATCTACCGGAGTACTTTTTAAGCTTAGGGCAATTGTAAATATTGATTACCTAAACCTGGTGGTTTGCAGTTTGACATCACTCTGAAGTGTGAACCTAAAAGGAGTGGACAGGCTTAATTAACACACCAACACAGACACACAGACATTACACACTGGCTTTTCCCACATGTGTAAACATACAGAAATGCATGTACATACCCGCCGTTAATATATTCTCCTGCACGTTCTGTAATTTTCCATCCTTCTCCCGGTCATGAATATAAACAAGCTCCAACGCTCAGGACTGATGTCTATTTAATGAACACAAAGGAGCCAAACGTTGCAGTTTTAAACTCTTGCCTGCAATTTAAGTAGTCTGCATTATTCTCAACAACTACCACTTGCTCTCTCTCTCTCTCTCTCTCTCTCTCTCTCTCTGTAATATACAGTCATATTACATGAATAGGCGAGTAATAACGATGTAGTTATGATAATAAGTAGTAATAATAAAGCTGAGCAGATTCACCATGTATTTCTACATCCTAAATAAGTGAAGGCTACAAGATTTATCATCTCATCTTTTTTTTTGCAATATTTGATAGTTATGCAAAAGCCTGGAAGTTTAATAATCAACTTGAAGGAAACACAATAACTGTGTTAAATTGCATTTCCGTCACGGCCTGCGGCTTCTTCCGTGGAGTCAATTTTGCGCCAAACGTATTAAACAAATGATCCGGCAGCAAAATATTATGTATCAAAATTTTAGAATAGGTGTAGGAGACACAAGTATCGAGAAATAAATAAAACTTAATTCATCCAAACAGTTCCTGCTGCCTTTAATACTCTTTTTTTACTTTTTGTATTTTTTGCCAGTCTTTTTTTTTTTTTCTGAAATCATTTGTTGTTTCCGGATTTTGGGAAATGCTTCTGATGTTTGGCACATTTTTCATTAGTCAGACTGGAGAAGATATGTGTAGATGTCTTTCACTGAAATGTCTTAAACCTTAAACAGGTTATGGTGGGGGAAAAAAGCCTGCTGTCTCCTTTTGCTTTGTGAAAAATCCAGACCTGGATTAGAGTCTGGAGTGTTTCCACACTTGGCTCACCACTTCAGCATTTCAAGTGGACTCAGAGTAATGATTTAGAACTTTTTGTGCATATGTGAGCATATCAAACGAACTCAAACTCTTCTAAAATAATAAGAAGGCACGTATCTGAGTGTTTATATGGAAGTCTTCAAGATATTCTTCTGAGATGGTATTTTTAAGTCATTCACAAAAGTCTATAATCTTCAATAATAGCATTAGCCACCCTGCTGAAAAAAAAACAAACAATAGAAACTATCACAGAAATTCTAATGGTTTCCATTAAAACCATTACAATTACCGTTATTGGTCCTTAATGGTATCTACTAGACATAACATGCCACCAACAGAAGGCAGCAAATTACCAGTGAGAGACCCACCGGGACCATTACAGTTTCCAAAACCAGAACAATTCCTATTATAACCACTAAAACCATTACAAATTCGGTGAGGGTTTCTGTTGTTGTTGTTTTGATTTTTGTTTTTTTCAGCAGGGCAGCTAATTAGCATGTGCTACCTGACAGGATTTCTGACAGGATCATTTTAAGATGTAGAAATGTTCATAATCTTTACTGATTAAGCTAACCAGCTAAGCTATCCAATATAGCTGGTCAGCTAACTAACATTAGCTAAAGTTACAGCTTCTGATAAAGCATGAAATAATCTGACAGGATTTCTGAGAAATTCTCTAAGTCTTATTCACAAATGTTTATAATCTGTACTGCTAGCTAACATAAGCTGATAAAGCTAGTCAGCTAACTAATATGAAGTAATCTGACAGATTCTGCAAGGATGATTTTGTCATATTCATGAATGCTCATAATTTTTTACTGCTAACCTAGCCATCTAGCTAACATAAACTATCTGACAAAGCAGCTAACATGAAGTATCTGACTTGATTTTTTAAAAGTCATATTCACTTCTAATGATAGCTGGATGTCTAAAATAATATAACAGGATGCTTTGTGACAGGATTTTTTTAATTTTTATAATCAATGCTGCTAATGCAAGATGGCTAACAAGCTAATCTGACAGGATACAGATAATTTGTGGTGCATTTTGTGAACTACTTAGGAAAATGGCTGACCCTTGCATGTGTGCGTGCGTGCGGGTGTGTGTGTGTGTGTGTGTGTGTGTGTGTTTCTACAGTCTATATTTATGAATAGTCTTGAATGTTCTTTTATATCATCATTTGAGGTCTGATTTCAGAAAGCTGTCAAAGCACTTCTTGTGTTCAGTGAGGGTTTTTTAACGACTTTATCAAATGTTTCATGGCCTGTAGCCTCTTTGACAGTCATTGCTGTGTGACGCGACCAGGCATGACGTGTCTGAAAAAGCGTAATAAGATTCAAGGTTGTATCTTTAGAGAGTTCTTGATGAGAGCGTAGAAGTCAATATCTCCATTAATGGAAAAATGGAGTTCACAGAATGCAACTTTCGCTCGTATCAGACTGTTTATCCGACCTACGCGTCAAGACAGAGGTCTGAGCAGTGGGAAGTAAATCCATTTGAAAAAAATAAAAATAAAATAAAATTACCTTCTGGTTGTGGCAGCAAAGAACCGCTGAGACCCACTGAACCCAGATAATGTTTTTTTCTGCAGAATGCACTTGAACACTGCTTATTTCTTGCTATTCTGCTGTTAGTTACATGGCTGGCAGCCGTTCCTTTTTTTTTTTTTTGATGGATGTGGGCTGTTATTTTCAATGTGCTGCCTTAAATAGCTGACAGGACTTTCATAATATTGCTGCCTGTAGAGTGTACCTTCAAACTCGTAAAAAAACAACAACAAAAAAAACCCTGTATGATAACTGTACAACCCAGGATAGTTGTATGGTTTTCAGTATATTTCTATATTGTTTTGAGTCCCTTATTATTCATTTATTCATCTTAAACTATGTTGTTTATTGATGACTAATTCTTGGGGGCACAGTGGCGTAGTGATTAGCACTTTTGCCTTGCACCTCCAGGGTTGGAGGTTTGATTCCCGCCTCCACCCTGTGTGCGTGGAGTTTGCATGCTCTCCCCGTGCTTCGGGGGCTTCCTCCAGGTACTCCGGTTTCCTCCCCCAGTCCGAAGACATGCGTTGTAGGCTGATTGGCATTTCCAAATTGTACATAGTGTGTGAACGGGTGTGCGATTGTGCCAAGGTGTCCCCCGCCTTGTGACCCGAGTCCCCCTTGGGATTGGCTCCAGGCTCCCCGTGACCCTGTCTAGGATAAGCGGTACAGAAAATGGATGGATGGACGGATGGATTGTAAGTCTTGGCCTGCCAACTGGTTTAAAGGTTAAAACAGAGTTGTTAAGAGGATGCTATTAAGCATTATTCCGAATAAATGAGTTTAAGCTTTTCTACAAAAGCCAACAATTTATTTAAATGGGGAAAGAAATGAACTTCTGCTAGAGGTTAGATTTGCTTCGCACCAGGTTTGCGAACTTTACCCTGCAAATTCACGAATCTTCAAAATGTGAACCAATAGAAGTAGAGGATGCTCTTTTCTCTCTGAAAAAAATACACAAACTGCTAATTATTAAGTAGTGTTCACAGTGGACGTTTGCTTCTCCATTTTCCTACAGCTACAAAATCACAGACAAAACAGCCTAAAATTGTCTGTTTTTCACTGGTGAAGAAAATAGCAGGCAAGTTGACCTTTTTTTTTTTTTTGTAAACTTCTCATTTTGCCTGCTATTAGAAATGTAAAGGAAGAATAAAAACTTCTGTGTATTTAAAAAAAAATCACTAACCCCAAATATAGCATAAGATTAATATTCCCTAATTAGAGTATACCATAATTCTACTGTATCTTCACACTGCTACTCCAAAAGTCTATACATTTTTGTAATTTAACGTGACCATCATTTTACATATTTTATTAGTTGGATATGAACAAGACCTTTAAATAAGGACAAGACCTTTCTTCGCTGATGGCTGCAGAACAATGATTTCCAATGGTCTTTAAAAGTGGCAAGCATCCATACACCATGGGCTGTCATGGCCCATTAAGAAGCCTTAAATATACCATTGGTACAATTGAACAGAAAATTGATTTATAGAAAGGGACACAATTGTGCACTTCAACATCACTTTTACTTTATACCCTGGACCGGAATGTTAACTTTATGTGTATGTGACTGTGTATATACTATATATGTGCGTACTTTAAAGGTCTTGTTTGTGATTTTGGTAGCAGTTTGTTGAAGCTAACTGTTTGAAACTCAAAGATCACGTAGCCTTGAGTGTTTCCCAAGCTTTCTGAATTGACAGCCAACATGATTGACTAGTCCTGTTTGGTGGTTGGGTCTATGAGGTCCATAGAAACCAATTTCTTATTGACAGCTGCTGAACTGTGAGGAGATCTTCACCAGTTATTACAACAAAATATTCTTGACTTCAAATATATTACTTTAATTTTTCAGTTTTATCCCAGTGCTAAATTTAAATCAGAGTTTATACATATCTCATTTGCAAATCACGGTTCTTTCTTTAAAAAAAAAATTTAAAAAATAAATATCAGTGTCTCACGTTGGCGTGCGTTAATCCGCATTGCATAAATCAGCATTATAATACACTGCTACTCCTACACAAACGAAATATTATAGCCACTTGACTCATGTCTTAATTAAGCTAATAAGCAGAAACTTCCAAACCCACACACACTTTCACACTTCACACAAATCTCTTTTGATGAAAATAACAGCACTCAGAAATAACCCCGACTTCATGTACTTAAATACTTCAGACTTAATAGTAAAACAATAAGAATAATGTTGCAGACAAATGACACTCGCTTTTTTTTTTTTTTTTTTAAAGACAAAGTTTTTTTTCTCCACATAACCCACACAAATGTGCGGTTTCACTTCACATGCCAACGCCTTATGTTACATAACTAACCGAAGGGAAGATGGCGTGGCGGTTATTGGCCTTGTGCTGAGGCGTCTGTGTTTAATGATGCTATCTATAGACTCGTCTTCTGCTGGTTCAGGCATTTTGGTGTCTGCACTTCTCCTGAGCTATTGTCTAGTCCTCTTACACAGATTTACAGGGCTGTGGTAATAGAAACCAGGGCGGAATGGCATGAAAAATTCATGGTGTGATGAATAACAGTACAATGCAGTATCACAGTTTTAGTTTATCATGGAAGAAAATACAATAAAAACCATATAATGAAACAGAAGCATTGGAAATTATTACATTATTTACTTAAGAAAAACAGACTTGTTATGAGGTTGCTTTTAGCCTTCAGTCATTAATCAAAATGATGTAGACATAAAACGTTTTCTGTTTTTTTATTACCAAGGATGTTTATTCACTACAAGTCTTGTATACCACAGCGCTGTTGAATTCTTGATTCTGTCAGAAGGTGTCGATTCATTTTCAGCAATGCAGCTGCGAATCACAGGTTTATGTTAATCCGCTCTTTCTGAGGCATTATCATTCTTACAGTAACTAATTCACAAGACTTGTATGGAGGACACTCCACATAATCTAAGGCCAGCGGACAGCGCTAAGTACAGGTGTGAACGGTTGTCTTGAAGACGCATTGCGATCCGATCACTCAAACCACACTGGTCGTCTGGGATGCATATGGCGTCATCACATTTGTAGTGTGAAAGCAAATGTGCCTCGATGTGTCCCAGACAGCAATGAAGGACCACCCAATTGACTGCACCATCGACCCTGGCTGGAAAATATGTAATCTCTGCAAGACTGTTTGGAAATTGTTCTCAGTGTAGAGCTCTTCACCTCTAGGCGAATGGATAAAGGCGGTGCTATAACAGCAGAGACAAAAGCAGCTGCTTTTCATAGCTTCATTCGTCATCTCAGCTCACGTTCATTTATAAGTTTCGTTAGCAGACCACCTGGTTAGAACTTTGGAAACGGCCTGTAAAGGTACATGACATAGGACTCACGGATTCGTGTGTTGAATGCACGACTCAAATATTAGCCCCGCCCTATCTATCGCCTCATCTAACCTACAGCTTATCTTCATCTCCTGAATATGTCGCTGTGTCGAATCAATTAGTGTAAGACCCAGTGACCTCAGACTAATGTTGATCTCATAGCACCTGGCTTGTCCTAAAGAAAACAGACAGCAAGAAAAATCATGACTAAATCTTTGCCTCAACACTCCTGTGAATTGTTTTAGTATCAACAGGCAGCTTTGTTTTTGCAGTTTCGCTTTCATGCCGTTTACTTTGGAACATTTTAATATGTATAGTGTTAATGCATATCACTGTCTTATGGTGGGAAAAGAAAATTTGCTTTCCCGCTGACATTTCTGAGGAAACAAATGAGAGATAGAGTGAGTTAGAGAGATGGTTGTTTAATTCTTGTAGAGCAGGTGGTCATTATTTATAATTACACTTCATTATGAATTTTATGTTACTCAGTATTATTTTTACTCATTATCTATAATTACCCCTTATTATGATCAAATCATGTGTGTGTGTGTGTGTGTGTGTGTGTGTGTGTGTGTGTGTATGCTTGTGTAAAATTCTTGTTCTTGTTCTGTCTAATCAGAATAACAAGCATATGGACTTCAGCAGATCAATACGGAAACGCAAACAAGACAGAACGATCAATGCATTTACACTACAGAGAGAGAGAGAGCGAGAGAGAGCGAGAGAGAGAGAGAGAGAGAGAGAGAGAGAGACATGGGAAGTAGAAAGAGCTATTTTTGGTATCAGGATTGCAGAGATAGATGTCAGATTTCCCCCGTATGTAAAAGTAGCAGTGTGAAAAGCAGCGTGTGCCGAGTGTCTAAATCTTCAACAGTTCTCTGTAAACGGTGATGTGAGGTGCAACAAACTTAATGGCACTCTTGTCTGTGTGAGCATGTCTGTTAAACTACGCATCAACACACAGGAACAGCTGGAGTGAAACAGTTGCTAAAACTGTACAAACCTTAGTTTTTGAGTTAAAGAAATACACCAGCGTTTTCCAGCCTAAACTCTATCTATCGTGTGTGATTACTACTCCCAAGAATTTCTACACGTTTGCCTGAAACCAGGATTAATATAAAAGAACTGAGAATCTTTTTACCTGACACTTATAATGGAAGCCTAAGGGCAGTTGTTGTTTCTTTAATCAACTTTAATTTCAAACACAAAGGATTTTAAAAAAAATTATAGTCAAAATTTGTAATGAACCTTTCACAGGTAGGACTACTTTTCTGGTTATATTGTATGTTACTAGCATACACTGAAAAAAACTGAATATGTGAAATTGTGGTCAGTCAGATAAAAAAAATAAATAAATAAATAAATAAATAAATAAATATATATATATATATATATATATATATATATATATATATATATATATATATATATATATATATATATATAGTTTACATAAAAAATATCAAAACATTCTAATCAAATCCAGATTTCATTGCTGATACTAAACTTAATTTAAACAAGGGTCTAATTACTAGATTGAATTATGTAGAGTGAACATAATATTAACGTAAACCAGTTGCATTATGAAATCACATGAGGATATTGAGACTGGCAGAAACTGTAACTATAGTAATAATTTAACGTGTGTTAAAATAGCACAGCTGTAATTTAACTGTTGTAGAATACCAGCAACCTGGGTTCAATACTCGGTTTGAGCGAGACCATGGAGTTTGATTTCATTCAAGGCTTTTAAAATGCATGATTAAATCATGTTGGATGTACGAAGAACAAATTTATTTATTTATTTAATCACAGATGGAACCGATGTACGCATTTGAATTAAAAAAATAAATAAAATAAAACAATGAGGTTGTGTATGCAGATGAGCTAAACCTTTAGGCAAAGTGTAAGTTATCTGAACTACTTTTGACTGTATCGCTCCACTGGTGGAATGTTGTATAAGTAAGGGAGAAACACTTGCGAGTATGCTGTTATAGGGAAATAATCAACGTCGAGGTGAGGTAATGTGGCCTAGTGCGAAGTTGTTTCCATGGAATGATGGATCAATGAATTATTATAGAAGGAAAATTCATGTAAATCTGTGATCTGCCGTTAATTTTCTTAATTAAGTAGTGAATTATTTATTACTGTGACATAAATTCTGAACTAAAAAATGCTAATAGTGGATGAGAAGAATTGATTAGCATGAATAGTTTAATGCAAAGTCGCACCATTCATCCATTATTCACAACATTTTTGGACAGTTCCTTCAACATTATTACATTTTCCAGGTTTTTTTTTTTTTTTTTTTTTATCTGATGAGAAATCATTCCTTTTCCGTTTGTCATTCCTGGCCTAAAAATTTTATTTCGATGTCGATTCGGATTGTAATTACAAGTAAGAGTTTCAGAAATAATCTTGATATCCAAGTTACTGAGGAAAGGATGTTTTCAGTCAGACTTCTTTACATTGTCAGTTGCTTTTACACTATGGAGAAATGTTAGCAAGAGATCTAAATCAAGCAGGGTAGTTAACTAGCTAAGGTTAGTACCACTTGAACTGACTACTCAAGTGGGAAAGGAGTGTAAAACAAAACACACGTATGCAGCACTTCTCTATTCAAGTCTAGGTTTCGTCTTACAACTAATCATACACAATAAGATCCTAGCCTGACAAAATGGCTGCAATTCTTTATCATGACATCAAAACCTATTATTACAGGTGTTTTTCACCACATGTCCACATATATATTCCAGACCCTCCTAACTGTCGGCTCGGGGAAAGGGAGAGTTTTCTGCAAGAATGAATGTGATGAAGACGGATGGCTCCCTGGTAGGTTTAGACACCGTTGTTTTGATAGCTCTCGGCTCACATCTATCTGCCAAATCCTGGATCTGGCAGGCCTTCAGGCCATGTTTCTCACCAGCTAACACACAAGCACACAGGACAAAAAACCCTGAGGGGGAAGTGGGAAAGGCTTTGCTGCTTGGAGACTGTCGACTGTCAGCTTGTATCAGTATGATTTAATATATTTTTGGGTGTTTTTGAAATTGAAACATGGAGATCGTGGTTTAAGACATTCGAGGTTCAGAAATTCTGGAGGAACTGTTTAGTGGTTTTCTTGATACAGAAGGGTTTGATCTTTTTTTTTGCCAAGCTGAAGTTGAAAGTGTGGTCTAGTACCATATCAAAAAACGTTGATTAGAAGCTAGAGAACGCTAGAAGACCTAGAGACAATCCAATATGACCACATGTGCATATTACAGTATGCACTCAAGATTACATTCATTTGAATCTGTATAATTCATCTGTTTTGAGATGAAACTACTTTTTATGCGGAATGGGGATTTTGTGACTATGAGTTTGCCAGCGTAGTTGATTGGCTCTGATGATGCATGGATACAACAAAACCTTAGTGAAAAGGATTAGGTTGTACAAAATGGAGTACTCCTTTAAAGTTGAGGCTTGGATGAGCTCATTCGAGCGTCGGATCAGAGAGCCGCTCTCGTTTTCTTGCTAAGTGGTCTGTGACTAGATCTCTCAATCAGTCTGCTCTTCAGGGCTGAAATGAGAAACAAATGGATGAGCCGAGGCAATCTGAAATTGCAATTCAATCCAACGCATTCTCGTGGTAGACTCGGGTCAAACAAAGTAGCGTAGCTATGGCAACGCATAGTTAATAAGTGTAATAAGCAGGATCTGAGGCTTACGATAGGGAATATCTTTATGAAGTGGAATCCCATTACTGCCTATATCGATGCGGATGTGGAATTCAGTTACGTATGAAAATGCTTCTCACGTTTCATATCGCATTCAGAGGATGTGTGGTGTTAGGGCTTTGTTTGTGAGCGCCAAAATTCCCGGTGAGTTAATAGTTTTAGGAACACACACACACAAACACACATTTGTCATACTATCTTTGTGAGGACCTTCCAGTGATATAATTATTAATGTAGCTAAGTACTGCTATGCCTACACCTAAGTTAAACCTCAAGATTAGCCTTGGTAACCAACAGGAAATTTAAAAAAAAAAAAAATTTAAAGCAGTTTTTTGTTTAAAAAACAAAAAAGGAGTAGTATACTTTGCTGACACCAGCCAAAAGTCCCCAAAAGGTCAAAGCTGTCAGATGTTCCTATCCTTGTGGGGACACTTGATCCTCACCAAGATCCATCCATCCATTCATCCATCCATCCATTCATCCATCCATCCAACCATCCATCCGTTTCTGTATCGCTTATCCTACACAGGATCATGGGGAGCCTGGAGCGTATCCCAGGGGACTTGGGGCACAAGGTGGGGGACAAGGTGGTTTGCCAATCACCCTACAATATACACATACATAAGAGGCTCATTTTCTTCTAAAATGTAACCTCATTGACACATCGATCAACCAAATGGTATGTTATGCAAATAGGAAGCACTTCTGAGGTTGCCATAGCCACATTGGTGTATTTGGTGGATGGCATGCCCTCATCATAGTAGGGTCATTACAGAGCGTTGAGTCAAACATCAGAGGACACAGACATCTTTGGATGCACTGATCAAAGCTATTTTCCTCTTTGATAGCAGCCTGCCGGCTTTAATGGCAAGGCTGGGTGTACACTAGATGCTGGGTCATGATACTCCCATCACTTTCATATCTGAAATAATTCTCACAGTGAAAGAACTGAACTCTTCTACATCTGTTTCTGGAACTTGCCATGCCCTGTCTCTCTATCAAGGTCATTATGCTTGACTTTATTACCCATGGGGAAGGAGATTATAGAAAAAGCAGTGTCAGTGAGCAAAGCTACAGAGCTCAGATGGCGTAAGGTATATTGCCTTGGGAGTAAAATATGATGGCAATTTCTTGCTGTTATTGGCTCTCCCTCTCAGGTGCTACCTTTTGAGGGCAGGAGAGCACCGTACAGTCAGAGCTTACACATAAACAGTGTCCTTGTTTGTCAGATGCAAAGATATGCACACACACAGAGACACATGCACACGGTTACAGCTAGTGTGGTGTCAGTGGGAAGCAGCTGTGGCATTAGTGAGTATGCTGGTCACATTTCATCTCCACTGATGTGAGGTCTGATAAACCCATTTGAGCTGCCTGTAGGAAGCCTTTATCTAAAAAACCTTAACGTTATCAAACTCCGCAGACCCTTGACCACAGCGGAGTGTAATATGAGGTACTAACATATCCTCGTTTATAAAATCACCTGTTACTGTATAAGTTTACTCACTAATCCTGCTAATTCCTAATTTTCAGCAAGTTGAGGCACTGCTCCAGTTGTTCCGTCTTTCAGAAATCTCTTCCTTTCAAAAGACCTCCACGTGATGCTACATTAAAATCCCATTTCCACTGATGTATCAAACAATTTTCCTCCATTACAGTCATTAATTCTTAGTCAGCCGTTCTAATTAGCTTAAGCCATGCTAAATTTCCTTTGCAAGCTTTCTTTAGTTACAGATCATCCCTCTTTCCGCTTCTTCCTCTCTCAAATATGATCTTTATCCATGTGGATAATATGTTCATTTTTCTGTCTATGTACTGTTATGTCACAATAGTGATCAAACTGGTGCTGTGCTATGTGAGGATGAACCAATGGGATAAGTAAGGAATAAAATGGGCCTTTATAGGAAAATAATCAACAGTGGTGGTGGTGTGATGGTACTACTCCGAAGTTGAATATTTTCCAATGAAAGCACGTCTCAAAGTGTTTTATACCCGTCATACCACAGCAATTTGCCAAAAATTGCAATTTGTAGTTATTAAAGAAAGAAACATTGGACGTCCATGAAACAAGTTATTTCCCTTTATTCTCTTATAGCAGCTCTTATAGCAGCTATAAACAGTCGTTCTCTTACCAGCCTCTTTCTTTGTACACTGTACAATGCTGATCCATACCCAGAGCCACTGTAATACAAATCCGAGCATTCGATGTGAGCTCACAATCCAAATCAGTGTTGTTAACCAGGCTGTATTAAAAGCACAGGTGATCACAGACAATCAGGCCAAAGGACAATCCAATAGAATAAACACAAAATCAGCCAGCGAGTCAAACACATCATAGATGAACAGAGAAATAACAAGGCGCACAACTTAGACAGCAACAATATTTGGCAAGACTTTGCAAATGAAGGAATGGTCCAGAAGTGTTTATATACTGTTGTGTGAGAACTGCGGAGGGGTAAAGTCCTATACTGGGGTTAGAAGTGGCCTTGGAGTCCAATTATGTTTTCTAACCACTCCATCTTTACGTGAGTCTAATATGTCAACCTGGGGCTGCTTCTGGATAACTGAAGATTTTTCAAGCACACTAATCACATTCACTTCTTCCCCAAGCGTCGCTTGCAGCTGAACTTGAAATTCACTTTGTTAACACCATCCCCTCGATACTCCAGGGTGAGCTACTGATTTCCAGCTCGTACATTATTCATAGCCTGCTACATTGTGCTGTTTTTGTTAACACCGGTGCAGTATTCGCACTACGCTGATATGGTCGGCCATAAACCAAAGACTGGTTTGCTGAGGTTGAGTAGGATGATGGATTTTGCCTGTTTTTATATGGCATCTATGGCATCAGCAGTAGCTAAATCTGAATAATCATGCTGTAAGGACTTTACAATGCTAGCACATCTTTGAGAAAAGGAGAAGAAATAAGTATATATCTAGTAGGGATGTAAAAGAATATAAATATGTTATTCGGACTTACCAGATATAGTTATAAATGAATACAAATACAGATATGAATGAGAAGTGGACTATTCTTTTTACTGTTTTTTTTTTTTTTTTTTTTTGATAAATACATTTTTAAAAAACCTTCAAGTTTAGGTCACGCCCACTTTGGGTTTAAATCAAAATACAGATAGTGCCATTGCATTACACCAATAATATCTAGTCACATACACTGATCAGTCATAACATTAAAACCACCTGCGTAGGTCTCCTTTGTGCAGCCAAAACAGCTCTGACCCGTCGAGGCATGGACTCCACAAGACCTCTGAAGGTGTGATGTGGTATCTGGCACCAAGACATTAGCAGCAGATCTTTTAAGTCCTGTAAGTTGCGAGGTGGAACCTCCATGGATCGGACTTGTTTGTCCAGCACATCCCACAGATGCTCAATCAGATTGAGATCTGGGGAATTTGGAGGCCAAGTCAATGCCTTGAACTCTTTGTCATGTTCCTCAAACCATTCCTGAACAATTTTTGCAGTGTGTCATTATCCTGCTGAAAGAAGCCACAGCCATTAGGAGGCCATCATGCCCTTTGCCATGAAGAAGTGTACTCGGTCTGCAACAATGTTTAGGTAGGTGGTACATGTCAAAGTAACATCCACATGATGAATGCCAGGACCCAAGTTTTTTTTTTTTTGCCCAGCGCATCATAATGCCTCTGCCAGCTTGCCTTCTTCCCATAGTGCATCCTGGTGCCATCTCTTGTGCCGCACATGCACCCGGCCATCCACATGATGTAAAAGAAAATGTGATCCATCAGTCCAGGCCGTTGCTCCATGGGCCAGTTCTTGCTAATTTTTCCTGCTTCCAACACATCAACTTCGAGAACTTCGTGAGTGGTCACTTGCTGCCTACTATATCCCACCCCTTGACAGGTGCCATTGTAATGAGATAATCAGTGTTTTTAATGTTATGAGACATTATATGGTTAATTGGCTATCAGTCCCAGTTCTGAAACACACTGTATTTTAAAAAAAATATATATCTAATTTAGTGAATTGTCTAATTAACATACTTGAAAACAAACAAAAAATGTGCAGGATATACTATAACGTCCTTCTTTTTCTGGTCTTAAAGATAGAAATGACCTTGAAACAGTGATTTATGTATCAGTATATCAGGCCACGAAACAACCTTACAGTTGATAGCGGTGATGTTCTTTTACATATGACTTGGTTTTGCAGTACATATAAATCCTTATCTGTGTGGATCTTTGTCGTCCAGAGTACTACGCAATTCCAGAAAACATACACACATACCATCTCTCTAGAACACTGCTCTTTTCATATCTCTGGAGAAAGCTAAAATGGCAATTTGTAGCTGAGGAGTACATTTACATATGCTAACAAGCCTTAGAAAGGTGAGAACACCAAGGGTCGATGATGAGAGGTTGCAGTGTACCTGGATTTATTTAGCATTATGTAGTACTCTGGCTTTAACACTTTCAGGCTGCTTGAACCCCGATAGTAATATAGAATTACACTTCATCTTGTCCAATTCTTGTGGTTTTCTTCTTGCCCTTTGCACAGCAGCAATAGCAACCAAATATCTGCTATTTATATAATCATTCATATACAGTTCATTAACACTGCATTTCTAATGATTGCCTCTGGGAAAAGAGGCATCAGGGAGCACAAAGCTAAATTGGATAAAAATCACAGAAGGGCTAATTTCTGGTTTAAGAGAAATTATTTAGACCTGCTACAGTTTGTGAACTGTTTGAAAATTTTGAGGATTTCAAAAATAGGTAATGGTTTGGTATAGCTGGAGATACAGTGTTCATGTAAATACAATGACAAACCTCCACTTTCCTCCAAACTAATTCTTTCTGCTTTAAGGAAAAGTGATATAACTGAGCATATTTGTTCTAATTTCTAATACAGTGGGGGAAAAAAGTATTTGATCCCCTGCTGATTTTGTACGTTTGCCCACTGACAAAGAAGTGATCAGTCTATAATTTTAATGGTACAAATTTAATGGTAATTTTAATTTTTACAGGTAACAAACTGAGATTAGGAGCACTCCCTTTAAGAGAGTGCTCCTAAACTCAGCTCATTACCTGTGTAAAAGACACCTGGGAGCCAGAAATCTTGCTGACTGATAGGGGATCAAATACTTATTTCCCTCATTAAAATGCAAATCAATTTATATCCTTTTTGAAATGCGTTTTTCTGGATTTTTTTGTTGTTATTCTGTCTCTCACTGTTAAAATACACCTACCATTAAAATTGTAGACTGATCATTTCTTTGTCAATGGGCAAACGTACAAAATCAGCAGGGGATCAAATACTTTTTCCCCCCACTGTATATAAAATGTATTGTTTAAGAATAATCCTATTTGGATCGGATTAGTTTATCAAGGGAACGTCGGTAATACATTTTTTACACGACTCCTGATAAAAATCAGCGATAAAAATCCAATAAAATAATATAAAATAATAATCACAAAGTATGAGGAAAGCATCTATTTTTTGCTCTGCGACTCGGGAAGTGTTTAATATCGGGGGAGGGTCATTGATATGCGCGCCACAAGACTAAATATGGCAAGTAACAGCAATCAGACATCTTTTTTCCAACCCGAGGCGACATCTGCATACAAAATCACTGACGTGCACAAAAATTATTAGATGCCCACTGAGTTTAGAGAAAAACATTAGATAATTCGGCCTGTGGTTTTCTCAGTGGGTGCCTGAGAAAAACATTGACAAGGCCGCTCCGGACGGAAATAAAGCCACAGAGGAGCCATGTAAAATAAGAAATTACCCCAGGAACCCATATATCTTTAATCCCATCTGGATAGGGCTAAAGAAAAGTTAGGAGATATTTGTTTAACATTTATTCAAGGAGTCCTGGGTGTCAGCACTTTGTACCAGACATGGTGCTTTGTAAAATTTTCCAGTACGGGAAACTCTTCAGGAAAGAGGAGTTTATGCTTTCAGATTTGAGAGAGACTTTTTTGAGAGAGAGAGAGAGAGATAGAGAGAGAGAGAGAGAGAGAGAGATGTTGATGAGGGAATGACTGATTATCGCTGCTGTAATGTAAGTGAAATCAGGAATTAACTTCGCTCATGGACTTTTCAAAACATTAAACCTAACTATAAACCAGTAAATGCATGACTTACCATTCACTGATACATTTGACATTGTAATCATGGGCGAACTGATGTGGCATAAGTGGAACAACACACACCAGACTGTGCAGTTATATGAAAATAACAGCCCTCTGTACCTGGTAACTTTTGTTTTTTAAAAAAAAATCTGTTATTAACTTTAAATTACATGTACCTGAAAGTTAGCCTTTACTATAGAAACAATAACTACTGTCAGAGCTTCTGTTATTGAAAATTCTGACCAGACCGTATTGAACTAATCTATACATTTTTGCAGAAAATTGCAGAAGACACTGTAGTCCTTTATGTGGCATTTTGGTAAAAAATAAATAAGTAAGTAAATAAATAAATAATAATAATAATAATAATAATAATAATAATAATAATAATAATAATAATAATAATAATAATAAAACATTAGTGCTAGCAAAGAGATTATCATTTATCTGAACTCATCATGTATCATCAACTCATCAGTCTGACTTTCACTCTATTTCTAGTTCAGTGACCTCATGAGCTTTAATAAAGTCATATAGATGACCCATGATGCAGTTTTTTGCAGCTCAGCATTTAAATTAAAAGGACTTTTGATTGACAAAGCTAGCTAATTAGGCTAACAATGAATGAAAGCTGGTAGAGCATGTACTAGCCAGTTTTTGATATAGATATACATACACAAAGAATGGTAGCTTATCCTTGTGTTTTTAAATTTTTTTTATTCATGTAACATATTGATACAGAGAAAAATACCCATATTACAAGATAGCATATGTTTAAACATGTCTTTTTTTTTAAAGGTTTCCTAATGCCCGCGTGGACTGCATTTGCTCTCACTGTCTTAATTAGTTTCATTGATTAGCCTTTTTAGCTTTATTTTCCAGCCATCACACCAATTTCTGAGGTCTGAGGTAAATAACTAATGCTAATGTCAGATTTAAAATGAAACCAATGCACAAAGATCTGACCAGCTGAATAGAAGGTCAGTAATAGTTCAGTCGGAGTAAGGAGGCATCGCTCACTCTCGCCTTCTCTTTATTTCTTGCGGATGCAGTTGCATATCAGAGTTGTGTGTTGAGCCTCGAGGCAAATCAGAGGACTGTTGTAATGAGCAGGGAAATGAAAAGCCCTCACTCAGTTGTGACTCTTCTGCCGCTAGCATCTTCTTCATTTCAGGTCTTTTTCCTTTCATCGCTTGAAGTGCGGCTTGAACTGAGTTGTGTATGCTCTCTGTATGAGTGTTTGGTGTTCCTTTGAGGCCAGGAGAAAAGTGCATTAACATAAAAAAAAATAAGTGGTAAAAAAAAAATAAGGAATGAACAGCTATGGGTTCTGCTATAGCATAGTTTTCATTCCTGTCTCAATTCCCTTTTACATTATATTCATCTCTCAGTGGCGTGTGCCAATTGTGGGCTCATGTTGGATGTTGCACTGCTATCACACATCCACAAAGTGTGTATTATTTGCACACACCGGGGCCTGGTTCCTCATCCATAAACACACACACACACACACACACACACACACACACACACACACACACACACACACACACACAGATATGTGTGCCACCTGTCCATAAGCTGGTGAATGTATTTGAATACTTTCAGATATGTCTGTCATGTGTATAGAATCTAAATAATATACTGTACAAAATAAGATGCAGGAAAATGAATCGGAAATGTGAACTGGAGGCCAAAGAGAATAGAGCACTTACTCTATTCATATTTATTCTATTCAATATGTATTCATTTATTCATTATAAAGTGACTTAAAGTTGAGGCCGTAAATCTGTACATCAATTTCAGCAGTGATGGTTCAACAGAGGGATTAGAGGATCTCTACATTTAAGTGCTATTTTTGCAGATACAAAAATAGTAGGTAAGATAGACTTTTAGCCAACAGTTGCTCTATACCAGTTACTGAAGCAGAAGTAACAGAAGGTAAAATTACATGTAACAAAAAAATTATATGTATATCAGCCATAACATTAAACCACTGACAGGTGAAGTGAATAACATTGATTACCTCTTTACAGTGGCACCTGTCATGAGGTGGGATACATTAGGCAGCAAGTGAACAGTCAGTTCTCGAAGTTGACGTGTTGTAAGCAGGAAAAATGGGCAAGCGTAAGGATCTGAGCGACTTTGACAAGGGCCAAATTGTGATGGCTAGACGACTGGATCAGAGCATCTCCAAAATGGCAGGTCTTGTGGGGTGTTCCCGGTATGCAGTGGTTAGTATCTACCAAAAGTGGTCCAAGAAAGGACAACCGATGAATCGGCGACAGGGTCATGGGCGCCCAAGGCTCACTGATGCGTGTGGGGGGCGAAGGCTAGCCTGTCTGGTCCAATCCCACAGATGAGCTAATACTGGCTATGATAGAAAGGTTTCAGAACACACAGTGCATCGCAGCTTGCTCTGTATGGGGCTTCGTAGCCACCAGTCAGTAGTGCCAGGTCAGCAGGATAATGCGCCCTGCCACACTGCAAAAATTGTTCAGGAATGGTTTGAGGAATATGACAAAGAGTTCAAGGTATTGACTTGGCCTCCAGCATCTGTGGGATGTTCTGGACAAACAAGTCCAATCCATGGAGGCCCCACCGTGCAACTTACAGTACTTAAAGGATCTGCTGCTAATGTCTTGGTGCCAGATACCACAGCATGCCTTCAGAGGTCTTGTGGAGTCCATGCCTTGACGGGTCAGAGCTGTTTTGATGGCACAAGGGGGACCAACACAGTATTAGGCTGGTGGTTTTAATGTTATGGCTGACCGGTGTATATGTATACACCATATATAGTGTTATTATCCAAGTAGTTTAGAATGTCTTTGTCCAAATGTCATTGAATTCCTTTAGAAATGCTGTAATGCTGTAAAAACCCAGAAGAAAATTAAATATATTGAATTGTGCTAGGTGTAAAAATCATACTACACACACACACACACACACACACACACACACACACACACACACACACACACATACACACACAAGCAACAACAACTTAGTTAGGTAACTAGCCTACAGATTATAAACTTACATTTATATAATTTTATTAACCTTTTTTCAGCAGATATGGTTATAGTATTTGCTTTCCCATTTCTGAAGGTCATTGCTAAAAACATCTCGTGACATCACGTAATAACATTAATCTAAAGGAGATTGAAGTAGTTTCACAAAAGTGACACAACCCTCACAAGTGCATTAGAATCTAAATTCACTAGCGATAAGCCCTCTATTGTATACACACTCTCCCCGAATTAGCATGCAGCCCCATACGTGAGCTGAACAAGCAAGTAAATTGTAGTGATTACACTGCTCTGACGTAAATGATTAAATCTGTGATTGAAAATTGCTGTTTGTTGTTTGCTTTTTGTATCACCTATCCAAACAGTTAGATTTGATTCTCATTAAAGTTTAATTGAAAGTAATTATGCCGAACCTAATCATACAGTTATCACTGAGATTATATTAGTGCATTTCAGGGAAGCTGTGCTACTTCACTCACACCTACAGTACAGAGACATGTCACCATCCTTCTTTCCAATACAGGGATTACACACATAATCTAATTTCACTGACATTTATAACAGCCGATACTCTGTAGCATCAATAAATGGTTAATCGGGTCTTTTCTATTCATTGGTGTAACAATTTTGCCCCAGACCTCATAATCTTTATTTCTCAAGCTTGAAAAGTAGAAAGTGCTCTGTTTTTTTGTGCCAGCACAAGCGTAATTTGGTGGTTAGCATCGACCTGTGTTTTTTTGGAAGTTGGAATCATTCCAGTTCCCATTTAGTCATTTGAGCCTGACAGCAAATTTCTTTCCACTCAGTGTAATTTGTTTGCAATTCTGCACATACAAGTGTGTGTGTGTGTGTGTGTGTGCATGTGTTTGTGTGTGTGTGAAGCCACTTCAAAGCACCCGGCATCCGTCTCTTCCCTGTCTATCGGATATTTAATATCATATTTAATCTGGACCCTCTGTGTCTTTCTTTGAAGGCATGCTCATTCTCTCTATGGAGCCAAAGTCAAACCAAAAGGAAGAGAGACCTTACGAGAGAACGGAGGCTAGGCAGGTAGTTTCTAGAAAGTGCATCATATCAAGATTATGCCTCAGTATCTCAAAACGACCAAAATGTTTCCTAAAATCACAATGACTTTGCAAAGATAACCATTGCAAAGATATCTGCCATACGTTCGCACTTCCGGTGCCAAAGGCATTGAAAAGGTTTCCGTTTGCATAAAACTAATGAACAAAGCATGTACTCTACACTCTTTTTTGCATCCATATTATATTTTTGACAGTTTTGAACTTCTCACAGACTTTATCTGGCGTTATATTGGACGCACGGCCAGGTGTAGGTGCATTTGACATTGTTGAGGGTCTGTTAGAGATATTATCTCACAAAAACCTAACTTTCATATTTTGTGATGCAATTCATACAATTATTCTTTATGCACAGTTTCGGCACATGTTAGTCTACTTGCGCACCAAGGTTAGCGCACACTGTTTGGAATCTTTGTTAATCAAATATCTTGTTGTTATACATTACATTAACCTCCTTCATTAAGGGTGTGTAGTTTTTGTACTCTGCTATACGAGGGGTGTAATGCAATGCCTCTATCTGTTTAGTAGCTCTATCTGTATCTGATTAGTGCTCCAAATATCTGTATATGGACTTGAACCGTACATGGGCGTGGTCTTTTTTTTTTTTTTTTTTTGCTTGTTTCATGAAGTCATTTTTCATTCACATAACATATAAACAAATATGCCGAACATACAGTAGCTTTATGCAACTCCTGTACTTCAACAATTCCTAGAATCATTTGAGTTTATAATTTGTCTCCACTAGATCTCCGTGGAACGTTTTAGCAGGCTTTCAATCTAATTTGACTGAGTACACTTGCTATCTAGCTAATTATCTTTTAAAACCATGAAAACAGTTTACAAATCAGGGTGCTGTTGTTTATACTTGACAGTAGCCATCTAATAATATTTTATTAGATTTACAACTGTTTTTTGAGTTTGCTACATTCCAGAAAGATCATAACTTTGATGGCCATCACAATCTACTACGAAGCTGAGACACAGTGCTGCTGCGAGTCCAAATGACATGGGATACGATTTTCCAGTAAGATAATAACAGTGGACTGAAGAAGGACGAAAACATGTGCAGTGAACACACAAGTTAATATTGAATGGAATTATGATTTTTTTGGAAAACCCCAGCAGAGATATTCAGCCCTGTACAAAGTGTGGGGTCTGCGTGGGCTATATGGAGTGGCGAGTTTATAAATAAAAGTGCATTTCTTTAGTGAATCTCAGGCCTGTTTATGTAGATTAATGTATTAATTATTTATATATATTTATTGGGTTACAGTCCTAAACTATACCTAGTTTCAGTTTTTTCCATAGCTCATGTGTATTTCTTTTCTGTTTTCTGGGAAATACATTTTCTTTACAGGTCACAGAAGAATCCCACTGCTGACTTGTTAGTATTGTACATGTCTAGTATGAACAGGACTTTCAGATTTCTGTAAATCCCTCTGGATGCTATGCGTGCTATAAATCCTGGATGGAGTGCTGGTAATTTTCTTCCCATTAACACACACACTCATCTCCTCCGACAGTGCTGCGCTGTCAGAAATGTCAGCTGGCATCCATAGCCACACACAGATGCTCCAATTATATCATATTGCCACAGTGTGCTACAGCTGAGGCCCTTTGCCAAAGGGGCTTATGGGATTTTAAGTCCAAAGCTCCTCGACCTCCTAGCAACATTATATTTTAGAAATACTGTGAAACATACAGATAATTTGTTTTTTGAGAATAAGATGGAAATTGGCAGTTGGGGTGTGAATTGGGAGTGTGCACTTACTGAACATTATTAATGAAAGTGCTTGCGCGACTCTTAACTCTTAAATTAACTGGTGTTTGGATTGGGATGCTTTCAGCACGAAACAATATACAGTCGCAAGGTGGAGCTCATCACTGTCTGATGTCTAGGTGTAAAAGGGCCAGATGTGATCCAGCTCTATTGGACAAGATATGCTAAGTGTGACACTGCTCATCCAACACAACACTGTTTCCAGACAAAGATCCAACCCGATTAGCGAGTGGTGAATGAGACGACACGCTTAAGCAGCTAAGCTCTCAGTGCACTTGTGTATCATACACATCAGCGTGTTTATCTAAGGCCAATTTCACCCCATGAGCCACCGCATCACTACTTCCATGATCACCGGTCTAGGCTAGGAGTTTTAAACATGTAGGTCATGAGCCTGTAGACCACATTGGTGGTCCTGCACTGGGGCGCCAATAGTTTTAAACTGTAAATAATTAAAATCATGTAAATTTCATTCAGACTTCAGTGCAGGAGCATCGTGGACATTTTGGACAGCCGTTTATTTTCTGATTACGGAACTGAATTGATTAGGCTTATGTCAGTTTTTCCATTGCACATCCATTGCTATCCAACAGCTTGATTAAAGCATGACATTCATTGTGTGAGGAAATCGCAAGGTTTTAGACAGCTTTAGACAGACTTTTACTTTTACTAGCTCCTTAAACAACATGATCTTTGCAGGAAGGCAAGTAAAAAATATATATATTCCCACTTCATTTTGGCGAAATAAGTGGATGTTTTGGATCTTAAGTAGAAATCAAAGTATGT
This sequence comes from Cranoglanis bouderius, assembly GCA_023630585.1. Taxonomy (NCBI): domain Eukaryota; kingdom Metazoa; phylum Chordata; class Actinopteri; order Siluriformes; family Cranoglanididae; genus Cranoglanis; species Cranoglanis bouderius. The sequence continues at coordinate 5,068,797 of CM042571.1, forward strand.
TATAGGCAGAAAGAAAATAACATTTTGGCCAAAAGACAATTATTTGACTTGTTTTCCAGAATTTAGCTGCAGAGACATCTAATGGGCTTTCACAGACTGTCACACATATGTCTGTTTTTGTTGAGACATGCTCCAAGCTAAATTTCCCATGTGGAAAATTAAACAACAGAACTGAGCTGAACCTAAACTGTACTCGTTTTACATATTATCTAAGTAGAGAATTAGATTTGAAAATGGCCGAATGTGTACTTATCGTTTATTGTATTTGAAACATCTGTTTTTATCACGTATTACTACATCCCCTATTTATGCCTTCAGCAATTCTAAAGAAACCTACTTCATCCGGTTTCCTTTCTCTCTCTACACAAAATCTGTCTCGCAATGTGTGTCTCGATCTATTTCTGTCTCTGTGCATCTCTCTCACTTGTTCTTGTCTGTCCCCTCTCCTTCCTCTCTATCAGTTAGCTGAAAGTTGATTAATGGGTTGGCTCCCTTCTGTTTGAACATCTCTTTAACTCCATCTCTTATATAACATGCCCGTGTCATCTACAAGCTTTCACCCTGACCTCGTCCTTCTGTTAGCTTGTCTGTTCCCGTCTCGTTCCTCTGTGAAAGTGAAATGGAGGAAATGATAAAATGATATCGAGAAAAATAAGAGGAGGAAAATCTTGACATATTCAAATGACATAATCAGTTGAGAATATTATAATCAGTAGATCACAAAATGAAGTGCAGAGATGGAAAGAATTGGGGAAAGAACAAGCGAGAGGATAACACAGACAGATGGTTAGTGGCATCTCTGATGTTCCTGTTCAGTGGGGTGCCACATGGGTCTTAAGGTTCATATGTAAATGTGTACACACTCACGCGCACACACAAATATGTCAGTGACATTTCTGCCATCTTTTTATATGGCAGCTTTGTTATTGCCATCTATTCATATGGCAGCTTCATTACTGCAATCTATTCATATGGCAGCAACATTACTGCCATCTATTCATATGGCAGCTTCATTACTGCCAGCTTGTTATATGGCAGCAACATTACTGCCATCTATTCATGTGGCAGCAACTTTACTGCTATGTATTCATGTGGCAGCGACATTAGTGCCATCTATTAATATGGCAGTGACATTACCGCCAACTATTCATGTGGCAGCTTCATTACTGCCATCTATTCATATGGCAGCTTCATTACTGCCAGCTTGTTATATGGCAGCAACATTCCTGCCATCTATTCATGTGGCAGCAACTTTACTGCCATGTATTCATGTGGCAGCGACATTACCGCCATCTATTCTTATGGCAGCTTTGTTACTGCCATCTATTCATATGCCAGCAACATTACTGCCGTCTATTCATATGGCAGCTTCATTACTGCTATCTATTCATATGGCAGCTTCATTACTGCCATCTATTCATATGGCAGTGATATTACTGCCGTCTATTCATCTGGCAGCTTCATTACTGCCATCTATTAAATTGCACTTGCTTATCTGTATCACTGGTGTGAAAATGGTGTTTTTTTCTATATTGACCAGGAAGGTGCACAGTATTCATTCATACTGTACTTTCAGTGTGTCAATGTTGGCTAGCTAGCTAACTCAAGATTTAGAATTTCTGAAAGGAATTAAATCATATGCATAAATATTGATAATTTTATTGGTAATGTTAGCTAGCTAGCTAACCTAGCTGCCTGAAATGATTTCTGAGCGGAGTTTATAATTATAATGTATAATATTTTTAAATTTTACTTCTAGTTAACTGAAGATAACCTGACAGGATTTTTGAAAGGATTTTTAAGTCAAATTCCCAGATTATTCCCAGATTATTCCCAACAATATTCACGTCTAAAGCTGGCCAGAAAGCTGTCATGCATTAACCTGACAGGATTCCTGAGAGATTTTTAAGTTATTTTTTATAGAAGTACATAATATTATTGTAAGCTGGCTAGATAATGGACTGCAAAAAGACCCTTCTCTGTAGGACAGACTATGTAAATGAATCTGACTCCCCTGCTCTTTTTCTTTTTCTCTATTTTTACACAGAAACGAAAGCAGATCTGGAGGAGCTGATGACAGACATCAAGAAGCTGGCTAACAAAGTGCGCTCCAAGTTAAAGAGTGAGTCCTTGCATTTCAGATCTAAACACAACACTGTGTAATTGGAAAAAATACTCAGTTCTATTCAGAAAGATAAATAAACCCTTTGCCTTTCTCCTTCCGCTGAATCTGAGACATCTGAGACGAGCGCAGTACAATGCTTCCCTGCCGGTACTGATCGAGGCATCGGCTCTTATTGTCACTGTGATAGCTGTGACTAATGAGTGATGAATAGTTAACGTGATGGTGGAGGCTCTGCGTCCCAACATATTTCAGTCTCTAGCCTCCACAGCACAGCTGCAGCCATATGACAGGCTAATGAAAGAGCTGATTGGTGCAGGGAGTGAGACACACAAACGGGCACAGGGGTGCAATGGATGAGAGATGGCTGGAACCACATGGGGATATTTTCCCTGTTCTGTCTGGTTTAGTTTATTAGGCCAGTCAAGCAGACAGTAATTCGCACATGCACACGCACACAGACACAGACACACATTGAGTGTGATGATCTGTGCAGCAATACTACTTCCTGTTGTGTTCGTCTGTTGTTATTCTGAGAAAGTGTGTGTCTGTGTTTGCACAGTTGGTGTCAGTTACTATGTCTTGTTAGCAAAGAGGATTTAACAGAGTTATCTCATTTCAGACTTTTTTTTTTTTTGTCTCAAATGTTTTCAGCTTTTTCCTTTGGAATGAATTAGGTGTGAAATGCTGTAGAAAATTCACAGTATGATAACCGTCCAAGCCAAGACGATGGTTATCTGTTTAGTTTCAGAGACAATGACAGCCCAAGAACACAATCACTGATCATCATTTCCTTGTACTGTTCTCTTGAACGTTTGTTCACCTTTTTAAAAATCATTTCAAAGGCTGCACTTGTTAATAGTATCTTTGTGACTGTTATTATCTATGCAGGTATAGAGAAGCACAACATCTACAGTTTAGCTGTAGTGTTTACATTTTTATTTGCCATTTGTTGCAATAATACAGGAGACACTGGAAATCTAGTCAGTGGTCAGGCCAAACACGAATAAAATTTGCCTGGCAGAAAAGCAAATTCACCGAAGGGGAAAGGACGTAGGATGTGACACCTGACCATCACACCCATATGGGGGTTGGAAGCACACAACTGTCTAGAATGTCCTTGTATGCTGTAGCACTAAGATTTGCCTTCACTGGAACTAAGAGGCCCAAACCTGTTTCATCATGACAATGCTCCTGTGCACAAAGCGAGGTCTATGAAGACACGGTGGGAGTGGAAGAACTTAAGTGTCCTGCACAGAGCCCTGACCTCAACCCCACTGAACACCTTTGGGATGAACTGGAACGTCGACCGCACCCCAGGCCCTCTTACTTGACTTCAATGCCTGATCTGACTAATTCACTTGTGACTGATTAGAAATCCCCACAGCCACGCTCCAAAATCTAGTGGAAAGCCTTCCCAGAAGACTGAAGGCTGCTATAATAACAAAGGCTGGATCAACTCCATATTAATGCCCATGGTTTTGGAATGGGCACATATGGGTCTGATGGTCATTTGTCCACATACTTTTGGCCATACAGTGTACTTTTGTCTTGCATTTCAATGAATGTGGGACTGTCGTGTCGTTGGACAAAAAAAATGGAGCCAATCATTATAAAGAAGTGGTCACAGTGTAATAATGGGAATTCCGGGTCTTTCCAGTAAATCAGATCATTTGACTTAGCGCACCAGCAATTCAACTCGAAAACGGCTAATTACTTTTTTTCCCCCTAAACTGGACAAAGTACAAGATTTTATAACATGTAATTGTTCTTATTTGCCGAACTATATCTAAAATTGATTCATGAAAATTTACTCACTTTCATAAAATGTATTTCAAGTAATTCATAGCAAGGCCACCATTGCACAGTGATAAAAGCAGCAAGCATCCCTGCATTGTTATTGTGCCATCGTGTCTCTGCTTCATTAAGAAGATTTGTTTCCATTTATCCTGACAATTGATCTCCTCCCATAATACACTCGCCTCGTTCACACAGCTGAGAGTCAAACATGCGTCTAACGATTCATGCAAATGAACAAACTCCTCAGATGTTGAAAAGAGGTTTCCATGGAAGCGTTTAAGTGGTTATTGAAGATAAATTAAGGAATAAAGAATGAGTAATGACATAGCCTACATCTATGGGGGGGAAAAAACATCTCACATATGCGAGTCAGTTCTCAATGCTCAAAGAGTAATATTGTTTATACGTGTTTTTAAAGTTATTCGGCTTTAGATTACACCATGTGTCCTGTCGGGTAGGCTTATAACTATAATAAATAAATAACAACTACAACAACTTTGATAACAGTTGACAGCAATCTCCAGCAATGTATTATTGTGTTGTTAAAAGTAAAAAAGAATACAACTGCAGAGCTCCTGGCTCCACTTTGAGAACCACAGACTGAAAGCTCTTATGTGCGCCTGTCAGGGCTGGATTTACTTTTTTCAGGGTTTTTTTTTTTTTTTTTCGCTGTCACTTCACTTCTGTGTCAGCTGTCACAAACAGAAATCTTCTCAGTCATGCGTTTGCATGAGATTTAGAGCTTTAGAGAAGCTGTAATTGTTGAATGGATTTCTGGAGGTAGGGGGTACAGTAGGACTGAAGATTCATTTAAAACCTGTATGCTATTAAGTAAGGATTAATACACAGCAGGGTGTGCTGTTATAGGAAAATAATCAAAGACTGGTGTGACCAGACACGAAGCGGAGTTACTGTTACCACCAGGAAGTTGATCATTTTCCTGGTATAGCATGTCAGGTGTTTTATTTCTCTTATACCACAGCAATTTGGCAATGTTAATCATTTTTATTTATTAAAGAATGACATCATTCTCTTTTAATCATGTATTGTTAAGTTTCATTGTTAAGTGGAACGTTTGCGAAACATGCTAGTTTCCTTATCTCACTTAATTATAACAGCTTGACACAGTCATTCCATTCATCACCAGTGTGTTGATACTGGAGAATCCTTCCAAAACTGTTCACTAAACATCTCATCACAGAACTTTACCAAATCAACAATTCTTTAATGAATAAAGCTTTAATCTGTTAATATGGAGTGTCTGCCATATAAAGCCCTGTGTAAGTCAAAAATCAATCAACACCTTCTGACCAATCAGAATCAAGAATTCAGCAGCACAAGTGGTATAAGAGTCTGATAATGCGCTTCGAGATGTACACTCCAGACATCAAATGTAGTGTCCTTGAATGAATGTGGAGACAACTACCAGAGCTTTCCCAAGATCCCTCAATTCTGTGAAATTCTGCTCTAGTGGTTTTCCACATGGTTGTCTCCTGTGACGAAAGACACGCTTGAGCTGACATTTGAGTCATGTATGAGCTGTCAAACATGTACAGAGCCACCTCCGTTTAAGAACAAACAACATAGCAAGCGCATGACATGCTCACTCACATATACACACAGTGACATGACTAACATTTAACCACTGCTGTGCCAATAACAGTCACTGCCATGGAAGTACTCCATTACTCCTAATGGGTGATTGGTTGTGTGATGCCATGTAAGAACAAGACAAGAAATTACACTAAGAACAAGACAAGGAAGTATTAGGCAGCAAATTGGTGATTGTCAGAGATTCACCGTTCCCATGCAGCGAGCAGTTTTATTTTGGTCCTATCTCAACCCTTCGTCCTGTCATTGGTTTGTTCCACAAGTGTGTGCACCTGTTCTGTGTTTACTACAAGATTAGCGACAAGGCAGTGTAGAACGGGAAGAGCAGCAACATTATTTCCAGAGTTGCTGCTCCACCTCTGATGAAGAAAGCCTGAATTTCCCTCCTGACCGCAGTGCGTCCGATGAAGATGTCATCATTCCACCACCTGCCTCTGGCGAGGACGTCATTGCTCCTCCTCCACCTGTGGATATTGTTGCTACTCTTGGAATAAACACAGAACAGGTCCACACAGTTGGGAAACAAAGCGATCACAGGACGAGAGGACGACAGGACCAAAACAGTAACCAAGACAAAATACAGAAAGCTAACATCAGGTTGTGTATATTGTGTATATATGTGTTCGAACTCTGAGAGACTTTCTCATATCTAAATGATGTGATGTAAAATAAATACAAGCCCATACCCTCAGCATTTCCTCCAAAGCCATGCATGCAAAACACATACACACATGCTGCCTAGGCTAGAATGCTTGTATACTAGTGTATTCCTCCTCTGAATTTTCTCTTATTTACAGAGCCTGGGATGCCACGAAAAATAGAACAGCATTGATATAGTGTTGATGTAACGCACTATTGATACCCAGATGATGTACTAAGTGTGGATCATGTGAATGTTATCTGAGTTTTAAAATTGGACCTTTTGCTCATTTGGAGATACTGCATGGTAACTTGTACAGAGCCCCTAAAGTGACCTGTGCAATAAAATTTTAAAAATCACAGAAACTTTCGCGTGAGCACAAGAAACTTTTCACGCATTACAGTTTCCGGTGTGTGTGTATAGCTCTCTTCCGTTTGCGTCATTGCCATCGTTCATTTATACATAAAGAAACCGAGAGCATGGATGCGCATGAATTTATAGAGATATATTTTAAACTTGGCCTTCAATACAAAGACATTACTTTTGTTCTTGCTTCCCAACATAGCTATGTAATCACAGAGCGACATGACGCAAAAGGAAGAGAGCTATACACACACTGGAAACTGTAACGTGTGCGCACGAGAAAGTTTCTCGTGCTCATGCAAAAGTCTCTGTGATTTTTTTTTTGTTTGTTTTTTTGCACAGGTCACTTCAGGGGCTCCGTAAACTTGCCATTACTGTTTCATAAAAAAAATCTTAGTGTTCGAGAGGAAAGGTTGCAACCCAAAAAAATCAAGCACTACATACTCAAGCACAAAGTTTAGTATGTAGATTATAGAGCATAGTATGCCATTCAAGCCACTACATTTTCCATTTAAGCTCGGCTGCAATTTTTCTGCAAATATTGCAGAAAGTGTTTTGAGTTCACTGACTTGAAGCTAGATGTCAAGTCATTGACTTATCTTATCTTATACTGTATCTTATATCTTATATTGCGTGTGCGATGTTTTTATCCCAGGTATCCAGCAGACCATCGAGCAGGAGGAAGGACAGAACAGGTCTTCAGCTGATTTGAGGATACGGAAGACACAAGTGAGTGAGCTTGACTAATGCTACTTTAGACACAAACCCAGGGCTACACTGGAAGTAATGTGATACGCGTATGTGACATAAGATGATGTTTTTTTTTAACCATAATAATAATGCATACGCAAAAAATAAAATGTACGATCACGGCATTAGTGTGTGTGAGTGTGGTGGATTTATTCTTAGAATGAATAGATGAATACAGTGAATAGGGTTCGAATGAATAAATTACCGTGGGTTGTGGTTACAGTTAGGTGATATCCAGTCTAATCAGCTCAACTGCTTTTTAAAGCAGAGTGTGTGCTTAGACATTGTGACATGTGATTAGATTTCACTTTCAATTTTATGATAGTTTAGTGACAGAAATAACAGTTTGACTGACAGAATTTTCTCTCTTTTTTGTGCACTTTTGTGGGTGTGAAGAAAATGAATATTGTAATAGCATATTAATTACAGATAAGGAATTTGTTTTGAATAAAAAATACAAGAAACTTAGTACAAAAAGTTGTACTAAATCACGCAGGCGGTCATCATCATTGGACTTGCACTAAATTTAACCAGCCTTATTAAACTATAAAATTGCTGCACATATTTTATTACTACATCAATAAAATATCAAGGCTTCTTCCATGAATTGCAATACGACGCTGTAACTTGGTATCACTTAATATACCAAGCAGGTTATGCCGGAGGTATTGCACTAAATTACATTTCGGCTTGCATGAAAATAGAGCATGTAGGGCTTGTAGTGTAGATAAAGTGTTGAATTTATTCTCACATCAGTACAAGGACAGTGCTCGGATCACGTTTTAACGTCTACGATTTCTCCATTTTCTTTTCCCAGCACTCCACTCTGTCACGTAAATTCGTGGAGGTGATGTCAGAGTACAATGCGACGCAATCGAGTTACAGGGAGCGCTGCAAGGGCCGGATCCAGAGGCAGCTGGAGATCAGTGAGTGCACACACACCTAAAAGACTATTCACTGAGAAGATTTACTGTAGATGAATAGACACATAATGACAAGAGAAGGAAGAGTCAATAAATGTTGGGGTTTGGGAGGAGATGACCACATTCTCACAATAACGGTGAAACGTTAGGTATCAGTATCTTGTCTTATTTTTTTCCCTCCGCCATGCTGTTTCTGTTTGTCTTTCACCAAAATCCTCGTGCATCACATTCAGTTGATTCGTCCGTGGAAGTGGATTAGTAGCCTTGTGTATGGTGTGAGGACAAATTTATCAAATATAATAATAGAAAACATAATTATTGTTGGGTCACATAAAAAGAAAAAAAAAAAAAACAGTCTATTGCAATAGTGGTATAATAATCATCTGGAAGGTGTGGGAGCTCCGCCTTCCAGCGATTTTCCTCGGTTGACGTTAATAATCAATTCCAGCCGTTTCTGATCCCTAGCTTGATCTGATTGGCTGATGACAGAGAGACATATCCGCGCTCAAATAATTTTGAACATTAACAATACAGTTGCCATTAAGTTACTGACGATATTGTATTTTCAGCAGTAACACTGATAATCCACATGAAATGTTAATATGAGTAAACTGATTTTCACCAAGCTCTAATAGTTGCTCTAAAAAGCTCTAAAAGCTGTTCTGGTGCCTGAGCTGGTGAGTCTAGCTTAGCTAACAAAAGCTCATCTTAATATTGTCTACTGAAGATGCAAAGATAAGTATAGTGTGCATTTAATAGGTTTTAAACATATATCCCAATTTTTAGTAGTGGCCTTGCGATGTGCTTAGATAATGCAATGATGATGATGTAAATATAGGGCGTAAATAAATTCTACTTGTTATTCTACTTGTTATCCACTTGACAGTATATTACTCATGATCTATTCATTAACTGGAGTAAAACTAATGGGAAAGGTTGGCATCACATAAGGTCCCTGAGACTTTTAAGTGGTTAATTGGAATCTGAACTGAATCTAGTTAATCAAGTACTGCAGGTTGTAATAAGACAATCTTCTGTGTCTTATTACAGGCAAAGCTTTCAAATCCCTAAACCAATCAATGTCATGCCATGGTCCGTTAATCTGATTGGTCAGGTATTAGACAGTGGTTATGGGATCTCTTTAGGGGTGCGGTGGAAAAATGCTAATCTGCCTCTACCTGGCTGGCAGGCTTCAGTGTGCAGGCTGCAGCAAGCAACCCCAAGCTCTTAGTGCCTTCCATCTGCTCTTTCATGAGCACCAGGGGGCTGAACATACTTCATCTGTGCTGCAATTGATCGAATTCTCAGACAGCGTGGCTTTGTCAGCTTTTATTTAAAGACTGTATGTAAGAATTGGTGTTAAGAATGGTATGTACTTTGGTGTAGAGTGTGCCATTCATTCTCAGGGTTGCGCTAGCTAGGTCTTTGAGTTCACACACACAGACACACACAAACACACACAGACACACAGCCCATTGAGGCGTTGGCACTAAAGTCACCAGCTGGTCTGGTCATTGGAAATACTGACCACAATTCAATGGCAGCACGGGGTGGTATGATGCAGCCCAACATTGGACTTCCTTGGATATATGGTTCCTGGACTACCTTGGACATATGGACTTCCTATATTTTCCTGAACAGTTTTATTACTCTTATACCATACACACAATATACAATATCTTTGCCAAAGATGACATTTTTCATTCATTAAAAAAGTCATTCATTCATTATTTTTATCCATTTATAGTTATGTTTAATGTTGTGGAACGTCCATGAAAGAAGTAAGTTTTGTTAGAACAGCTAAACAGTTGTTCCCACACCGGCCTCTCGTTTTTCCCTCTCTTGACGTTAATAACACGAAAAATATAGCTTGTCATGTTACCAAATGCCTCTATCCTGAAGACTTTCTGACACTGGAGATTTCCATAAATGGCAATAAATATATCTCACCACAGAAAACTTCACCATATCAACAACTAGATACATTATTAAAATTAGTTCATGTGGATCGTCCGACTCACAAGTCGCTGTGCAAGTTGCTACTATAGAAACTACATTGTATTATAACTTTAATATAAACCTGTGATTTGAATTACAGCTGGTACTGCTGCCAAAAAAATTATCAACAATCAGAATCAACAGTTCAACAGTGCTTTAAAAATATGTTGCTCATGGCTTTCCGTAATGTTTTATGTGCAAAAACGAGACATGCCTTGTTCTGGGTAAAATCTGTAGTTAATTTTGACATCTGAATACTGATGTGCTGAATTTCTATTAACTGTTCACACTCCCCTCAACTCAGCCTTGTCATTATGCAGCATATCTTGATGAGAATATTTAAAGCATAATAAATTTTAATAAGAGACATGCACCACTGAAACTGAGTCTATTCTACAGTGACATGCTGGCTTGCTGGAACCAGGACCTTCCCCCGGCTCTGTGTTAATTAACTCTGCTCTGGCTCTGCTAGACATTTTCACTGCAATGTTCTAATTTTACACACACTTACAGAGCTAAATACAAAGCTGAACCTGTGGAAAGCCTTTAGGCGAGCACCTGTCGTTTTTTTTTTTTTTTTTTTTTTTTTTTTGCTTGTAAATTTCAGATCTTCAGACGGCACTCTGGATGAACCTCTACTGTTTGTTCACTGAAGGCCTGGGCCTTTTCAGGGCGAGCAATTGCGTCATCAGGCTGTGAAATGTGCGCCTTGTTAACGTAGTAAATGAGGAGGGAGGATGAAGGGAAATAAAAATGTGGCGACTTTAATATTCACCCTGAATGATTTTTATGCACAGATCCCTCTGGCATTCAAATGATATTGAAGCCAGTTTGCATTTCTACAGAGAGCAAAATACTCCAGCGAACACACAATTACGAGGACTCTAGGGTTATAACAAAGCAAATCAATTACATACTGGAGCTCTCCTCCCTAGAGCAACTTCAATTAAAATACCATCCCAGTGACGCATGGATTTAATGGATCTTAAAGTAATAGAGTTCCTTTATGCCAAGCCAAGGTTCTGAATACATTTTCAGACCATTTCTAGGAAGTAGGAATGCAAGCGAATATGAATACATTATTTGGATTGGACAGATAATGGCTTCTAAACAGATATGGAATGTATTTATTTATTTAGAAAGCTTGCCAGAAAGGTTCTCAAGGCATCTAGGCATCTGATTGAGACTAGAGGTATGCTTCTAGACTGGCTTCCCACTGAATACAACAAAAAAGTCATGTGAACAGGAGGTTTTTACTTGCATGAGGGTGTGACTGAGCAGTCAGATAGGAAGCTTGTGGAACAAAGAAAGACCATACAGCAATCCTCAGTAAATGCCTGGTCTGGGTTGCGGTTTGCAGCTTGTTGCATTTTCTAGTTGAGACCAATTATGAATCCGAGTGATGTCACTGAGGTTGAGGAACTGTCAGAGACAGGAATCCCCCACCATGCTGATAGTGCTGGTATTTCTACCTCTGGGTTTTTTCATTGTATGTGGTTACAACATCAGGATATCCCTGTGCACATTATGATGACCAGTATTTTATAAATAGACTCTTGCACACATTTTGACTGTTGCACCATGTTTAACTTTCCAGGACATGTAGCGAAATGTTGCGAGACAAAATGTGAAAGATGGTGCAAGCTGAACCTACTGAAAGCTCATCACTCCATTTTAATGATATGGCTGAATTAGGGAACCAATCAGGTTCCCCTGGTTGACGTCTCCATAGCAACACACTGGTGTTCTCACGGTCCTCCCAAATGAATGCCAAACCAGTAAATGGTGTGTGTGTGTATGTGTGTGTGTGTGCGCGTGTTGGGTTTATGCAGTCTAGGCGTATGTGTATATGGTGTATGGAAGGTTTATTTTACAACGAAATTCTGAGTTTAGTTTAAACATCTTTCATTTACATGTTGGTCAATTTTCACTTTGGTTAACGGTTTCATACGTTATCCACAATGCCTTTCAGCTACCAGTTGATAGTGGAGCCAATGGGATTTCTCTCTCTCTACATAAAGAGAGCGATGCAGCAGTGCTTTAGTCCTTTAGTCTGTCCAGCTCTCTCACTTACTCATCTGTACACTCAAAAAGATTAGTGACCAAAGCTTCAGCGTTCATGGTAATACCGCCGTCAACAACATCACGCTTGCCATCTCGTAGATCGCTAATCAGCCAAGCCGAGTCTCTGCCGCAGCCACATCGTATAGCTGCGTTGCATTCTGGAACTTTGAGTCTCCATTACTTCTATGTTGGAATTTTTTGCATTAATTTGATGTGTGAAAAGATGCTTGCTCCATTTTATCTGAGCTAGCAATGTCCCCCGGTGATGTTAAAGCAGCAGACAACCGCTAACTTCTCACAGGAATAATGAAAATACAGCACCAATCAACAAATTAGCACCAGACACATGACTAAACACATACTTCAATATAAACACATTTAATGTGCTTCAAATTATTACATTACTACAAACTGTTTAAAATTTTACCCTGAGCTGTTTTGTGGCTAGTACTTAGCACTTAGCACATGTGTGTGCCAGAGCCATATCACCCTATAGTTCCCACTGAAGCTAAGCAGGGTTGAGCCTGGCCAGTACCTGGATGGGAGACCTCCTGGGGAAAACTAAGGTTGCTGCTGGAAGTGGTGTTAGTGAGGCCAGTGGGTGGTGCTTTCCCTGTGGTCTGTGTGGGTCCTAATGGCCCAGTATAGTAGTGGGGACACTATACTGTAAAAGGAGCACCATCTTCCGGATGAGAAGTTAAACCGAGGTCCTGACTCTCTGTGGTCATTAAAAATCCCAGTACACTTCTCGTAAAGAGTAGGGGTATAACCCTGGTGTCCTGGCAAAATTCCCTCATTGGCCTTTGTCTGTCATGGCCTCCTAATAATCTTATCCCTGAATTGGCTACATCACTCTCCTCTCAACCAATAGCTGGTTTGTGGTGGTTGTTCTGGTGCACTATGGCTGCCGTCGCATCATCCAGGTGGATGCTACACACTGGTGGTGGTTGAGGAGATTTCCCCCCATACTATGTAAAGTGCTTTGAGTGTCTAGAAAAGTGCTATATAAATGTAACAAATTATTATTATGTGCTTGCAAGCATATCAGTGTGTGCACAAGCAGCGTATGTGAGTGCGAACGTGTCTATATGTACACGTGCATCCTCCGACGTGGGCAGGCTGCCTTCGCTGGGCTGCTTAACAGCTTTTTCTCCAGCACTAATTGCTGCTCATTTGCTCGTCTCCACAGTCGTGAGGGCTCTCCACCTCTGCATACTCCGCATCTCTGCCAACCCCCCCATTCTCCTCCCTCCATCCTGTCCCACACAAGATTCTTCCATCCTAATTATGGAGCATCCCACATCCACTGCTGCTGTTGCCTAATGGCTGTGTTTAGCCTTTATCGAAACCCCCCCCCAACCCCGACACACTTAAACTATCACGCTTTGATAATCGCTTTCACTTAACACACAAGTACATCACGTACCTTTATTCAAATGCTTTTACACGTCCTCTTAACACAATCGCATATGTCTTTACCCAGCGCACTGTGTGTAATTGCTCGGCTAATGTCAGAGGACAGTTGATCTGAAGCTTTTACAAGCTGTGACTGACTTAAGATCATAACGAGTCAGGAGGTGGTCTAATGGAGCTGCACTTTGTCTAATAGAACCATAGACATCCACTAATTTGTTCCTTTTATGAACTCATAGGTAGTTTTTGACCACTAAAAGCCACGAGGCAGGGGTAGGTGGGGGTTAGGTGGGCTGCTAATACACTGAACATAGTACTCTTTAAAAGAATACTTATAAAAATAAAAATAAAAACATACTAGTGATGCTAATAACGATGAAATGGGGTTATAGTCTTCCTAACCAGCTCTTGTATTAATTCAGTTAATTCATTGTTAGCAGAAAAGCCAGCATCTTGGGGGAAAAAATTCCTTTAAAAACATTGCGTTTTGTTTTTCTTTGTATTTCTTTGTTTTTCTCTTTTTTTCAGTTAAGCATGCCATTATCTTAAAACAGTCTCACTCACAAAAACGTAAATACGTTGTTAAGCATGCCATCAGCCCCTGTATCAGGTAACTAGCTAATAGCCTCTCTGTGTAATGCTGGATTATTTTATCTTATTTTCTTCTTAATACATATTTGTATACATTTATAGGACCTACGGCCTACCATGCTTGTTGCTCTTTATGTTTAGCGACACTAGCCAGTTAGCTCTAAAGCTTATTTTAACACCCTGTTACCTAGATAGCTCCTAGCTACTCCAGTGGCACGCCTTAACTTGGTTAGCTTAGCAAGATTTAATAGCAAGCTGACACTAGTTAACTAACTTTTGTGAACTTTTTATTTTCAAATGCTTTAACATTTATTTCAGTGTGGCCTGTAAGTAAGACAGCTGTGTGATGCCACGTAACATCCGCATGAGTAGCATAGCCAGAGAGAGTGGATTAGCAAGATAACAGCCATCTATGGAGGAGTGGGCTGAGTTTCGTTATCTATCTTAGTATTCGAGTAAGTTTATCCCTGGCTCAGAACTGAGGAAATTTGGCTCAAACTCACATTGTTTTTTTTGTTTTTTTTGTGATTGTAATGACAGTTGTTGTCATTCTGTATTTTGTAAACGTTTTCTTCAGCTTTATAATTCTGTAAGTCATGAAGCTAATTGTTTTCTTCATTGATTTCTTTAACCTCTGGCAAAGATACCCTTGAGTATTTGCTGTCAGATCATATGAAAAATCACGTGGTTGGTTTAAAATGTCAGTCAAAGGGCCTGTACTTGTGAAAGTAGGCAGTTCTTGGCCATGTTTACTGATTAAAGGTACCAGACTCTCTAGAAAAAGCTAGACCTCTGGCTCCAAGACTAGCCACAAGTCATTTAAATGTGATTGGATGAGTTTGGGCAATTTCGGCTCAGATTCTAAATGCTATAAAAACCTTAAATGCAGCTGTATTGCTACTGACACAATTGACCTTTACGTGCTCGCTTTATTCAGCCCTGCTATCAGCTTTGACGCCGAACAAGGGGACTAGTATAAAGAAGACAGATTGAATGAGAAGTGATTGAAAGTCATGGTATCGAAAAGGAGAATGAATGAAAGATAAGGAGACCATGTCTGTATATGGTCATCATTCGATTAGCAGAGGCTTGTGGGAATGAGAAAGGCAATCTATCCTGGGTGTGACCTCGCTACCCCCTCTCTATCCCGGACTCTGGTTATTGTATGCACCGTGTAATCTAATCAGAACAGCTTGTCTGAAATGGACACATAGATCACCGTGCAGTCGTCACTCACTGAACGAGATAAGTGCCCTAATTACTGACGGTCAAGGGCTCAGTACACAGCACAGCACAGCACCTCTGGCCTGAGAGGTTGCCATAGCAAGGCGTTCTTTTTCCATAATAATGCAAGCATAAAGTCTGGTTGGAAACAGCCCAGGTGTTTAAGCAAAGCTAGTTTTCATATAATGCAAACGTCATTGGAAAAGGGGGCCATTATTTATGTATATGAACCTGTGGAAGGTGATAAAGTCCAACCAAGAGTCTGGTCTTGAGTGTCTGAAAAGGTCAAATTTTTTTATGTTGATTTTTTTCCCTTTGGCTTATCTATTTGTTTTTCCTCTGGATGTCCATCAGAGTGTTTACACACACACACACACACACACACACACACACACACACACACACACACACACACACACACACACACACTGAGTCATCGAGACCAGAGCAGCTGAGCCTGTAGGGAGGCTGTGTTCAAATGTCATAGTTGAGCTGCATCAGTATTCAGGCCATGAACACAGTCATCATCCCCTGACCTCCAAACACCATCAATCGCCATCACCATATCCCTTCGTTCCATCTCTCATCTCTCTCATCTCTCTCTCTCTCTCTCTCTCTCTGCATCCTCCTCTCTGCCTTTCTTCCACTCTCTCTTCTCTCACCTATATCATAGGCCTTATTGTAATCCTATCTCAGGGTAATCGCTGTCTATGATAAGAATGTGAACCACATCCTCTTCCTATTCCTTCCTCCTCCAGGACATGCCTACTGCATATAAACATACGGAAGTAGGACACACACATATGCACTCACCGTATACTTTATTAGGAACACCTGTACACCTGCACATCATCATCAGAATGGGGCAAAAAAGTGATCTCCCCTTACTTTGACCTTGGTGCTAGACCAATGGTGATTTGAGTATTTCAGAAACTGCTGATCTCCTGGCATTTTCACACACAACAGTCTCCAGTGGTTGGAAAACCAGAAACATCCTGTGAGCATCAGTTTTGCAGGCGGAAACACATCTCGTTGATGAGAGGTCAGAGGAGAATGCCTAGACTGGCTCAGGCTGACAGGAAGGCTACGGTAACTCAAATAACCACTCTTAACAGCCGTGGTGAGCAGAAAAGCATCTCAGAATGCAGAAGGTTTGATACGACTGGGCTACAACAGCAGAAGGCCACTTCGGGTTTCATTCCAGTCAAGCAGCAAGAACAGGAATCTGAGGCTACAATGGGAACAGGCTCAGCAAAACTGGACAGCTGAAGATTGGATTTTTTTTTTTTTTTTGAAACATTTTTGCACTGCTGCTACATGATTGGCTGACTGGATATTGTCATGGTATCTGTGTTCCTATTCAGGTGGACAGTGAGTGTATACTGTATCTGTACCTATTAATACCAATCTGCACACAAAAATGTCATCCTCATGTACCATATATTAGTACACGAGTACAGAACAAGCCTTTTTTTTTTTAAAGTCTATTAGTGAAAACACTTATGGATAGTGTTCATAGGGTTACATGAAACCTACATAAGCCATTACTGACATTGTATTAACCTACATTAGCATATTCCATATTCCAGCAAGCATCAAGTTGACGAGTTGACGAGTCAAGTTTTTTTGGTTTTTTTTTTTTTCCTTTCTTGACATAAGATTGTTACGAAATGTCATGACAGCTGCCATTGTAGATCAGTGAATGCCTGGTATGTAAGAGTCACATAATGGTCATGACGCAACACATCAAAGATGAACACCAGACCTCTTCATATTCAGGATCAGAAAGTTAAGTACATACGTGTCATGACAGTGTCAAGACATGTCTTATAAGCAGAAATATGGCGATTACTGCCCAACCTTGCGCTAGTTTTTAAGTTATGTCACCTTATAACTATTCTATGTCTATGACATACCAGAGGTGGACTGTGAAACAGGGCTAGTTGTCATTAGTTCTAACATAAGTTAGAAAACAGAAAGGTAGCCAAGAAACTAAACACAGGACATCACAAAATATGAAAGTAGTCATTATGCCTGTTGTAATAAGCCATTATGCCAGTTTATGTCAGTTGTCATGAAGGGCCTGTGTAGGTGTTGTGTAGCACTATGAATATGGCAACCAAAAAAAAAATGATAAAGAATCCACAATGGTAATCACACACACACACACACACACACACACACACACACACACACACACACACACACACACAGCGGTGAGAAGTGTTTACACTCCTCACTCCTGAAACTCCTCCATTTCTGACACTGCAAACTAACAACCTCCCTCACATGCCCTCCAGGGCGCTAAAAATGAAGTCGAAACACCTTGAAGTTTTGTGATAATTAAAGCAAAAATCTACAGAAAGCTCAGACAGATTCTCCCTGGGAAAGCTATTTTTTGGAGCTGTTTTTAGAGACAGCTGGTGCTCTTCCAATGGCAACAATCTGTGATTTAACGCTGATTAAAGTAGTGGAGAAAGACTGGAAATGTAGTTATATGCTTGGAGAGTTTTTTTTTTTTTTAAAGCATTTTAGATCCATTACATCCCTCACAACCCGTCTATGATTTTTTTTCTAAACATCCATTAAATATTGTACACAATTTTGGACTCCTCATCCATCAAGGGATGATTTATCACTGTTCAGTTGTATACCAATTATAAATTTGTTAGCTAATCCACTGTGCTGCTCAGTCCCATGTTTTGGTTGCCCGGAAACCTAATGATCACCTAGTTTGCAAGTTATGTAACAGCCTTAATACAGACTAAAGGTACATTCACACATATAGCGACTCGCAGTGACGCGAGCAGAGATCATTCATTTTCAATGAGAGCTGGCGACTTGAGCGACATCGACCGCTGGTGATCGACTAGATGTGGGCGTGTCCAGCGATGCAAAAAAAGTTGAGAAAAGCTTAACATTATGCAAATTTGGAGCGAATCGTTGCAGCGACCACCAATGGGAGAAGACAGTAGAGCGCACATGCTGCCTGCAAGTCCAAATTGTTTCGTGGACCCAGACAGTCTGGCGCTTGCGCTCTCGCCGCAGATAGACGGCTGCAGTGGCAAACAGCACACACTGCTTCTCCTTCATCTCGTAGGATATGATGCATATATACACTGGTGAATTTTCTATACAAACGCTCTCCCTCCAGAATGTTTCATTTTAGCAGCAAGAAAACTGGTTTGTTGTCAGTTAAGTGGAATGCTATTTGCGCCACCCACTGATAAATGTTACCATGGCAACCAGTAGTAGGAACTTCATAGTACAGTGACTATTAGCGCTATTAAAAGAGGGGTTCTGTCCTCAAGTCATACATAAAATATATTTGAATCTGCCTACCGTGCTTATTTTCTCTTGATCTGTTTAACATGGCTGTTACTTATAGCAGGAGAATTTTAAGCCTAAATTTACACCTTTTTTGTTTACACATATCTGCCTGTTACCGATTCTGAAAAAGTTGCCTGTTCATGCTGATTAATCCGGCTAATAAAAAATTTTTTTTTTTTAAAAAAAACGTTCTACCATCAACCAACGATGTGTGTAGCTCATAATAAGTAGCACATGCTATCGGTACAGCATTGAGGTGTGTCGCAGCAATGTGAAGCACATTACGTTTAAACATAGCCATGTACCAAATGAAGATGTTTGTTTTGCAGAAGTCAATAAGGAGTACATTTTATTCTCCTTTCTCTGGTTACATATTGAACATACTTATAGAAAAATAGCCTGGACAGGAAATCTGCTCCCTGAAGGACTGTCTGGAGTGTGTTTGTTTGTTTACTTATTTATAATAATTTAAAAAAAAAAACACCACAGCTGTCTGAAGACTGTATGGTACAGTAACATCTAATAGTTTCAAACTGTGCTGTTTTGATGTTTATTATCCCTGAAAAGGCTATTTCTGGATCCACAGAATGCTGTTTTCAGTCCATAATGTTCTCCTGCTGACTTTGACACAGATTTTGATACATAACAGCCACAGAGCATGACTCTTTTGCTGCATCCGCAGAGATCCGGATAGAT
Source organism: Cranoglanis bouderius (assembly GCA_023630585.1). Classification (NCBI taxonomy): domain Eukaryota; kingdom Metazoa; phylum Chordata; class Actinopteri; order Siluriformes; family Cranoglanididae; genus Cranoglanis; species Cranoglanis bouderius. The sequence goes on from CM042571.1 coordinate 5,088,322, forward strand.
TTTTTAAAACGATCTCCGTCTACACCGGCGTTTTCAAACGTTCTCCAAAAATTGCTCATCCACACTAAAATGTCTGAAAACGCTAAAAACATAAGAAGCTTTGGCCTACGTCATTTTCGTCAGGCGTTTATTTACTTTCTGTCTCTTTGATTTGACGCGGGAATGTTGAGGAAAAGCACCAAGTTTTTTAAATGGACAGACAAAGAGGTGGAGTCGTCGCTGCGGGTAACCCAAGACTAGAAAGTTGCAAAGGCAGGTGAAGATGTTGTCCTCGTGTTCCACCGCCATTTTGCAATTAATTTTTTGGAAATTTTGAAATAGCATTTTTTAAATTTGAAAAAAAAAGCAATCTGAAGGTTGTACAAAGTGACATTAATCTTTAATAACGCTATCAAACTGGATAGGAGGCACAACAACTGCAGTACAACATCGTCCACCAGCTTGTTTGTTTTGAGTTGAATGGGTCACTTGACTGCATCACGTGACTAAAAATACGTCATCGTTTTTTAACATCTCCGTTTTCTGGGTCCACACTACAATGCGGAAATGATGTTTTCAAATTTATCCACTTGGGAGAGCGTTTTCGAAAAGCTCCATTTTCACTGGACAAAACCGCCGTCTCAGTGTGGACGCAAAAAGATGCGTTTTCAAATTTATTTAGATTAATATGGACTTATAATGTGGACTTATTGGGCCTATTTTTCTGTCCCTGGGACACATTTTTAAAAATTTCAGTGCATATGTCTCAATCATTCTCTCTCTTCTCTCTCTCACACACATACCTGTAATTGAATTAGCGTTGTACATGCAGAGCACTTCCGCTGTCCTGTGTGTGACGGGGTTCCTCTCCCACTCGCACCCACACAGTTCCATTAATTCAGCAACACTCACTAATTAACCTTGAGCTTGGACAGGTGATTAAAGCATGCAGATGGACCTGTTTAAATATTCAGTGCACCGGGGCAGGGAGAGATCGAGAAAGCGCAGGGACAGACAGATAAATGAGTCAAACTGGGGACTGATTAAGCATATCGATTTACTAAATGGAGAGATGGGAACAGAAGTATACCTGACGTTTCGATTTGGCATAAACGAGAACTCAAACCTATAGCTAGGTCCAGTAGTCTGAGACCACACTGAAAACAGAAATAAACATAAGAATTTTGAAACTTCTAAACCAAAAAAAAAATGAAATGTGCAACATTTTAACTGTGTAATATTCAAGATGTTGCACAATTTCTAGGTCCCTGTCTAAGCAAATTTGTGATATTGGCCATGTTTACTGCTGTGCCCAAGTGGTTAGATTTTCCAGGAGACTTATCCCTTCTATTACAGCATGTGTTCTACGGAGCCCCTAAGGGGACATGGGAGGAAAATGTATATTTCAATGTTTTGTGTTCTCTCACTCAAATATTTGCGTTCTCACATTCTTTTTGTGTTCTCTCAAAGAAATATGCTTTCTCACATTTTTTGTGCATTCTTTCACAAAGATATTTGCGTTCTCACTTTTTTTTGCATTCTCTCACAAAGATATTTGTGTTGTTGCATTTTTTTTGCGTTCTCTTGCAAAGATATTTCCATTCTCGCATTATTTTTTTTGCATTCTCTCACAAAGATATTTGCAATCTCGCATTATATTTTGTTCTCTCACAAAGATATTTGCAATCTCGCACGAACCCGGGACGGCGCAAAGGTTTTGCAAGAGAACACAAAAAATTTTTTTGAGTGAACACAAAGTTTCTCTTGGAATGCAAAAGTTTTGCGGGCGAACACAAAAGCATTGAAATATACATTTTCCTCCCATCTCATATTGTTTTTCCATCACCATGTCCCCTTAGGGGCTGCATATGTGTACAGACAACATGCAATGGATTTGATCCATTGAAAAAAGTATTTGATCCCCTGCTGATTTTGTACGTTTGCCCACTGACAAAGAAATTATCAGTTTATAATTTTAATGGTAGGTGTATTTTAACAGTGAGTTAAATAAAAAATCAGTAAAAAAAAATCCAGAAAAACGCATTTCAAAAAAGTTATAAATTGATTTGCATTTTAATGAGGGAAATAAGTATTTGACCCCTTCGACTTAGTACTTGGTGGCAAAACCCTTGTTGGCAATCACAGAGGTCAGACATTTCTTGTAGTTGGCCACCAGGTTTGCACACATCTCAGGAGGGATTTTGTCCCACTCCTCTTTGCAGATCCTCTACAAGTCATTAAGGTCATTTTCAATGCCCTGGCTGAGGGAAGGAGGTTCTCACCCAAGATTTGACGGTACATGGCCCCGTCCATCGTCCCTTTGATGCAGTGCAGTTCTCCTGTCCCCTTAGCAGAAAAACACCCCCAAAGCATAATGTTCCCACCTCCATGTTTGAGGGTGTGGATGGTGTTATGACTTGGGGTCATAGGCAGCATTCCTCCTCCTCCAAACACGGCGAGTTGAGTTGATGCCAAAGAGATCTGACCACACCTGACCACAACACTTTCACCCAGTTCTCCTCTGAATCATTCAGGCAAACTTCAGACGGGCCTGTACATGTGCTTTCTTGAGCAGGGGGACCTTGCGGGCGCTGCAGGATTTCAGTCCTTCACGGCGTAGTGTGTTACCAATTGTTTTCTTGGTGACTATGGTCCCAGCTGCCTTGAGATCATTAACAAGATCCTCCCGTGTAGTTCTAGGCTGATTCCTCACCGTTCTCATGATCATTGAAACTCCACGAGGTGAGATCTTGCATGGAGCCCCAGACCGAGGGAGACTGACAATTTCTTCCATTTGCGAATAATCGCACCAACTGTTGTCACCTTCTCACCAAGCTGCTTGGCGATGGTCTTGTAGCCCATTCCAGCCTTGTGTAGGTCTACAATCTTGTCCCTGACATCCTTGGACAGCTCTTTGGTCTTGGCCATGGTGGAGAGTTTGGAATCTGATTGATTGATTGCTTCTGTGGACAGGTGTCTTTTTACAGGTAACAAACTGAGATTAGGAGCACTCCCTTTAAGAGAGTGCTCCTAATCTCAGCTCATTACCTGTGTAAAAGACACCTGGGAGCCAGAAATCTTGCTGATTGATAGGGGATCAAATACTTATATAACTTTTTTGAAATGCGTTTTTCTGGATTTTTTTGTTGTTATTCTGTCTCTCACTGTTAAAATACACCTACCATTAAAATTATAGACTGATCATTCCTTTGTCAGTGGGCAAACGTACAAAATCAGCAGGGGATCAAATACTTTTTTCCCCCACTGTATATGGATCATCAGGTTTTACACAAACTTGTGGAGTCTGTGTGAGCTCGATTGCATGCTGTCATTAAAGCAAAAAAGGGTACGTACCAATTACTAAGAAACTCTGAAATTCGTGTAAATATTTCTAAGGTAGATGGATGGATGGATGGATGGATGGATGGTTGGATGGATGGATGGATGGATAGATGGATGGATGGATAGATGGATAGATGATAATATCATTTGTAATGAAAACATTTTGTTAAATTGAAAAAGAATGCCAAACAGAAGCATTTTTACTAGTGCTCTCAGTTTTTTGGACCCCACTGTATATTTAGTGTGCTCTTTGCCTTTTCAGTTAAATATAGTGCCATAGATGGTAAAAAAATGATGCCATGTTCTTAGGCAAAGAAAATTACAAGGAGAGTATATCACCATTTTATTTAAACTGGGTTGTTTTAGTTCATGTTTAATTATTTGCCCAGTATAATTTTTCTTGTGGCTGATTTTTTGCAACATTATTTCAGCAAAAATTTTACAACCTTGTGTCCATATATTCTTGACAGTGAGCTCAGAAATTTGTCCCTAGTGTAAAATTGAAGGGCTTTAATGTAGAAAATTATATTCTCACAAGGAAACGACCAGGTGGCTAGTCTGGACATGTGACAGCCCTTTCACCCACAGCCATGTAGCTACAACTATCTTCTCAGACACACACACACACACACGCGCGCACACACACACACACACACACACACACACACACACACACACACACACACACACACACACACACACCCCAGAATGAGTGCAGAGTGTGTATGAGCTCAAATGAGCAGCTCTGGCTGATGTCCTGTGGCGCCATCTCTCTCTGATGGCATGACCACAGAGCAGCGTCTGGCTCTCAGCACTCACTGACCAGCAGGATGTCGTTCATTCAAGTCCAGAAGATTTTACCAGTATGACTCATGTATCAAATTACTATTAGTGAATACAATTGAATACAAACAAATAGGAAGCCACAGATCCAATACCGGCCTCTTATGACATGTATGAGTATTGGATGTGACACATTTTCCAATCCGATCCACTGATATAACACTTTATTGATCCCAAGGGGAAATGATTAAAATAACTTAATATGAATATGTAAGTAATCTTATTATCAGTATCAGTATCTGGTATTCCCAGAGCTCTGATACTGGTGAAATATTGAAAATGGAAAAGGTTGGACTGGTTCATTGCTTTATACAAAATGTAAAGAAAACAACAATCAAATGAATACAGAAATATTGTACATTGACTCCACATAAAGAGGCTACAAGGTGTTATTTCCACTTTTGCTAAATATTTTGTTTATACAAATAAGAATAGCCTACTGATGAAGCCACCAATGAACAGATTTTAATCGTTTTAAAATTTGGCTCAGTGTCTACTGGCAACATCTTGATCCAAGTATTTGACAGTAGGAATTTTGGATTCGAGTTTCCAGCGAATGGAAAGCAGGTTTTCTATCTTGAGAAGCCTTTTAGTCTTTACTAAAAACAAAAATAAGTAAAAAACAATAACGTAAGAGTAAATCTATAAGAAAACGTGGCATATTCTGCTGTAGTACACTGGGTTCACTTATCCGCTACCCAATAAAATGGCAACCCTGTGTATCGACAACATGACCTAGATTGATGGAAACAAAATGTACTTTTAGCGTTTGGAATTTTCGAAGGGCATTCTATAACCAGAAATGTTAAAGATAAAAGGCTCAGACCTGAATGGAAGAAACATGACGAGGCTTTGCAAAGACACAGGAAAGTACAGAGGATATGAAACAAACAAACTAGTAAATGGAAACATGGTACAGGTGAACACCATCAGGGAAGGAAACAAAAAAGGTGGAGACGGAGCAAACCAACGCATGGTACTTTTGTAATCAGAGCTGAGACATGACAAGCATGCTCTATGAATGTATTTATAATATACCAGTTAATCATACAGTATATGATAGTAGTATTACGATGTATTTACATTTAATGTGATCAGTGAATGAATGCTCTAGAGCTGGGCAGTAAAACAATATCAGTAGTGTGATAAATTATGTCACAATACACTTTTTATATTGCATGAGAATCAGATTGCATAACTTTTGATATGTTTTTTTTTAAGTTATTCTTTATATAATAAAACGTTATTCATTAAATAAATATTTGTTGATATTAAATAAAACTATCATAAATTTTTCTTTCTTTTTTTTTTTTAAACGCAAACCTACTGTTTTGTTATCCAACCTATATATTGTGATACATTGTGTATTATAGAAATGTCTTCAAGTATTGTAATATATTTCTGTCATATCAAACACACACACACAGTCACACACTGTCATACAGTGTGGTTATTTGCCAATAATATCTGCCAGTTTTCTTTTCTTTCCCCTTTATGCAGTTATGCCTTTATGAGAATATCATACAGTTGTATTTCTGTTGTAAACGTCATGGATGCAAGTGGATTCGAATGTAATTAGACTGTGTAAGTTTTGCAGTAGAGCGGTTTAACCCTCTCTCTTCTGCAGTCAGACTTGTTTACATGCTGTCTGTGTGTCACAGTCTCAAACATATTGAGGTCAGGGAATGTAAGGCACATTAAATGCCTGGTGCAGTAAATGTATGTATGTGTGTGTGTGTGTGTGTGTGTGTGTTTGTGTAGCTGGAAGGAACACGACAAACGAGGAGCTAGAAAGCATGCTGGAAAGTGACAACCCAGCTATCTTCACTTCTGGGGTAAGTGGAAATACACAGTGGTCATAAGGACTAAATAGGTCACAGCTAAGATAAATTTTAATGAGTGCATTTTGCACATAAGAGCGGTTCGTGTTCATGTGAAAACTTACAGTTATTCGAGGAGTAATAATGTGTTTTAAAATATAGATACAAATAGGAGATGCACTATTTGGTTTTTTTTGTAATTCGTCCGCTGGGTTGCTGTTATTGTGGCGTTCCAAACACAAGCTTGAACGTCGGAGGCGTCCTGGCCTTGATCTTCCATGCACGATGCTGTGATGCTGTCTGCTTGCTGTGGACTGAGTGCTGCAGCACGTCTCTCGCTTTACACACACTGTGCACAGGGCAGCATATCTCTTATGGAATAAATTTAATGAATTTAAATGAATTAATTCATTTTACATTTAAAATGATTTACATTTGAAATGTATTTGTAAAAAAATATATATGTAATTAATTTTAAATATATGCAATTAATTTTAAAAAATCACTTTTATTGTTATTAAATGAAAATCATGTAGACATTGTAACAGTGTCATTTTGTTGTTATGTATCATGTTAATGAAAAATGGCTTCTTTTTCCAGTAGCCATGTTGTGTCATGTTTTTCCAGGTCACATTTAAAAAAAAAACAAAAAAAAAACACCTTTCTGGTTTGTGCCACGCCCACTTCCAGGTGGAATCTGAATCCAGATACAGATATGGATATTTGGAGCACTAAACAGATACAGATAGAGCAAACTTGGAATTTTTACTTAACACTGAAACTAAGGACCGTACTAATGTCTGCAGGAATAGTAGTTTCTTCATTTGTTTTTGCGATATAACTGAAATTTTCAAAATTCAAAAGCAAAAAACGTTTAGTCAAGTCCTTTTGTTCTGTGTTAATTTAAATTTTGCATTATTTCCAGACTTTTGCTCAGTAGTGTATTTCAGTAATATGTTTATTTCCTCATCTCGATCCTGTAGGTTTGTGCTTGCAAATATGAGAGATGTATTCATCTGCTCCAGGCTGTAACAGGTGTTCGGGGAGCTATTGAAATTCCAGGCAGAGACGATTCAACCCTTCTAGAAGACTGAACAAAATCTCGATTGTATCCCAGAATCATTTTTGATTTCAGCTGTGGCGCCTCCTAACAGGAGAATTGCCAAAGCCAGAGGTCATAAAGTTTGCTGAAAATTGATGGGGAATGAAGGAGACGTGCTGATTGTGTGTGTGTCTGTGTGTGTGTGTGTGTGTGTGTGTTCTTTTCTTCAGATCATCATGGACTCCAATATCACCCAGCAGGCCATGAACGAGATCGAAACCCGGCACAATGAGATCATCAAGCTGGAGAACAGCATCCGCGAGCTGCACGACATGTTCATGGACATGGCCATGCTGGTCGAGAGTCAGGTGAGAGAACGCTCCGGAATCTTCTCCTGTCCTCCTCTCACCTCGAAATCCGCCGCTTTGTGTCTCGGCTATGGTTTCTACTGACAGATGGCCTCTCCATAGGAGGGGGATTTATCTCACTGCTGCCCCATTGCCATGGCATCACACAGAAACACACACATACAGGAACACTCTGGCAAGCATGCTGCGCGTCTTTGAAAACCTTGTTAGAAAAGGCCAGTATGTGTTTCCGCTAATTACATTTACACTCAGCGAAAACTGCATCAGTGTCTGGTTATAAATCTCATCTCTCAGTCCACCTCCCCTCCGAGAACGTAGCTCATCCCCGAGTCCAGGAAATGATGTCACATTGTTTACCAACTGCCTGGAAAAGTTAGCAGCAGCAAGTGAAATGGATTTCAAATCAAATAAGCAAATAAGCTCAAATGATGACATTCATTTTACCAAGGTTTGCGCTGCACATAGTGTAACTACAGACAGCTACAAACAAAGAAACAAAATAGCAAATACAATGCAGATGTGTTGCAAGTTTCTGTATTCCTCAGTACACACCTACAAAGAAAGAAAAGTATATTATGATACAGAAACAACTTAAAGCTGAAGAATTTAAAAAAAAAAATGTGGCCAGATTTCTGGAGAAATCCTAATTATACACGCAGTTGGATAGTCGATCTGTTAACCTTTTCTTCTTCTTCTTCTTAGAAATGTCCTACATTCTGCCTTAAGAGCCAAGATTATTGCTGCAACCTGAACAGTAATCTACAGAATAGATGCATATCTATTAGATGAACATTTATTACATGCAAATAAAATTGAAAAAGAGTTACAGTGGCACAAAATTCCAACACGGCATGGTCAGAAATGACACTTGAAACCCCAGATCTAAAATGTATATGTGCTTTCAGTTTGTTTTATGGGCTTATTAAAGGAAAGATCCACCCTGAAACACATGAAACTTTTTTAATTAAAATATTTATCAGCGATTCTGGTACGAGTTAGTTGGTTGGCGCTGTATGTTTATTATTCATTTGAGCTTAGTGGCGGAACATCACAGAGGGACACTGCTAGCTCAGTTAAAGGTCAGCTGATCTACGAGATGATGGTGTTGATAGCAGCATCAGCATTAAAGTTCAAGCTTTGGAAGCTGATCTGTTTGAGCAGAGTGTACAGATAAGAGAGCCAGACAGACTAAAGCGCTGCCGCATCGGTCTCTTTCGGTAAAACGAGAGGTAAATCTCACTGCGGGTAGTTGAATGGCATTGTGGATAATGTAGGAAATGATTAAAAAAGGGAAAATAGACCAACGTTTCATTAAAAAAAGGCGTTTAAACGAAGAAACGAACAAAAAAAATTCCAAAATAATTCTTGGACACCACAGAAGATCAAGTGTTAATTATAAAGGCTAATATGAAGTTGTTCAGGGTGGATTTTTTTCCTTTAATGCAAAGCTTTTATGTCAATAGTGTGCTTTTATGAATATCGCTTGTGAATTATTCATCTATGTTAATGGTCACAGTGAGAGAGTCTATTAGCACAAATGTATTTGATTTAATAATTAATCTGACTAACCTGCACCCTCTCATTCACAATTCCCTGTGAAAATGAGGTGTGTGACCTGCACAGAGTCTGCGTTTTGCTCGGTCGTTGCCGGCTTTCTCTCTCTCTCTCTCTCTCTCTGTCTCTCTCTCTCTCTCTCTCTCTCTCTCTGTAATAGGCCTTTAATAGTGTGCTGTGATCTTGGGGTCTGCACTAACCTCTAGAGGTAATTTATGTATTAATCTACACTTTTACATGCATACTAATTATTTTCAGCAGCGAAGTGGCTGCAAAATGCCACTGCCAACGAATACTTTAAATTATTCGGTATTGCTTTACATTAAAGCTTTCTGAACTAACATTATTTCCTGCATGAATTAATATTAAGAAAATCATGAATTTCATCATTAACAAACCATAAGTAAACATTTGGGGATGTGCTGTTATAGGGAAATATTGTAATTAGTTCGTCCCAACGCAAACTGGAGTTACTATTACCAGTCCAAAGTTGATTGTTTCCCAATAAAACTACTATACAGATGCATCTAAAAAATTAGAATATCGTGGAAAAGTTAATTTTCTTTTCCATAATTTAATTCAAAATATATTCTAGGTTCATTACACATACAATGAAATATTTCAAGCCTTTTTTGTTTTAATCTTGATGATTACGGCTTACAGCTCATGGAAATGAGATACTGGAAAAATCCAGTATCTCAAAAATATTAGAATAAAGAATTTATAATACAGAAATGTCGACCTGAGAAGATCTCTAATCAGCTAATTAACTCGAAACACCTTTTTACTCAAAACACTGTTGCTCAGTGGTCCAAAGTCCTCTTTTCAGATGAAAGTAAATTTTGCATTTCATTGGGAAATCAAGGTCACAGAGTCTGGAGGAAGAGTGGAGTGGCACAGAATCCAAGTCGCTTGAAGACCAGTGTGAAGTTTCCAGAGTCAGTGATGATTTTGGGTGCCATGTCATCTGCTGGTGTTGGTCCACTGTGTTTTCTCAAGTCGAGAGTCGATGCAGCCGTCTAGCAGGAGATTTTAGAGCACTTCATGCTTCCATCTGCTGACAAGCTTTATGGAGATGCTGATTTCCTTTTCCAGCAGGACTTGGCACCTGCCCACAGTGCCAAAACTACTAGTAACTGGTTTGCTGACCATGGTGTTACGGTGCTTGATTGGCCAGCCAACTCGCCTGACCTGAATTTTGTCAAGAGGAAGATGAGAGACACCAGACCCGACGATACAGACGAGCTGAAGGCCGCTATCAAAGCAACCTGGGCTTCCATAACACCTCAGCAGTGCCTCAGGCTGATTGCCTCTACGTCACGCCAAATTGATGCAGTAATTCGTGCAAAAGGAACCCCGACCAAGTATTGAGTGCATAAATTAACATACTTTTCAGAAGGTATTTCTGTATTATAAATTCTTTGTTCTAATATTTTGAGATACTGGATTTTGGATTTCCATGAGCTGTAAGCCATAATCATCAAGATTAAAACAAATGAGGCTTGAAAGATTCCACTTTATGTGTAATGAATCTAGAATATATGAAAGTGCCACTTTTTGAATTAAATTATCGGGAAAAAAAACAAACTTTTCCATGATATTCAAATTTTTTGAGATCCACCTGTATATATTATAGACTATATATATTTTTATATATAATATAATATATCTAATATATATTATATCTGTTTATTATGTAGAGTGTTATGTTGGCTGAATTTTACTCATCAGTAGGAAGAACATTGATTAATGCAGGTGTTTATTTGGTTTATATGGTTTGTTATTTAAAAAAAAAATAATACAAATGTTAATTACTTTGTTAATGTTTCTAATGTTTCTACAACTAATGTTGTAGTATTGTTAAAAGTATTACCAATTATTCACTAACATGGATTTATTTGTTTTATATTTCATTATCCATTTCTATTTCTCACCATCTACATATCTTCCTACAGGGTGGGCTCATGAACAACATTGAATCAAATGTGCGTAATGCCCAGGAATATGTGGAAAAAGCCAAAGAAGACACTAAAGCAGCTGTTAAAGTGCAAAAAACAAGCAAGGTGGTGAGTAACGCCTTAATCAGTCCACAGCTGCTGTCTAAAATCCCTCTCTCTTTCTCTCTTTCTCTTTTTCCTGTCCTTTTCTTCCTTCTTCCCCACTTCCTCCCCCTCTGTCCTGCTCGTGATACTGCGTGTGTACGGTCAGGGAGAGATGATTGACCGTATAGAGTATAACGTGGAACACGCAGTGGATTACGTGGAAAGGGCCGTGTCAGACACCAAGAAGGCAGTAAAGTACCAGAGCAAAGCACGGAGGGTGAGTCAGAAGCCCATCATGACCATCATGATGTCCGTCCTACCGTTCATCCCTGCATCTCATATCGTGTTGTGCCGGTGCTTTGCTTTATGCTCATGCTCGTAAATTTCAGACTGAGACAAAAACGAGTGAGGTAAAAAGGTGTTCAAGAAGCCAAAATAAAGCCAGATAAACCCAAATAAAGGCTCACTGCAGTATCTGTGTCGAGAAATGACATTCAATTCAATTTTATTTGTATAGTGCTTTTAACAATAGACAGTCACAAGGCAGGATATAAAGGAAAAAACTCCCTGAGATGATATGAGGAAGGAACCTTGAGAGGAACCAGACTCAAAAGGGAACCCATCCTCATCTGGGTGAGGATTATAAATAAAATAAAATAAAAATAATTATCAATTATAAATACTTCCCTTCTATGACTGTGTACTACATGGTCAAAAAGTGCAATTGTGTAACCAGAAAATTCATTATGAAGTCTATTTTGTTAAAGTTATCAACTGTTCACTGATGGAGACTTGAGTGCAAAACTGTTCATATCAATTGCAGTCCAAAGCCATCTTCATGGTTTTTAAGTGGCACCATCCACAGTAATCTCATGTATCTTTAGGCTGTCCATGAGGGTCCATCCTCAGCAACAGTGAGTGATAACCAAGTGATGAGTACTCCAGCCAGAAGTGGGGCATCAGGATGGATAGTATATGTATGGTATAGACAATTATAATATATTTATACAATCATGTTTCGGATTTTTCCCCCTTTATAAACCTAGCAGCCACTGATAAGAAGTCACTTTCCTTCCCCACTTATAAACAGAATACAAGAGAAATAGCAAAAGTACATTAGCAGGAATGACAAGTACTTAGCAAGTCATTAATGAGGCTGACTATTCATGAATCATTAACTACCATGTATCCTTGGCACACAAGCCAAACTTATATCACTAGAAAGACATGGCTAAGATCCGCCTACTTTGACATTTTAACAGGAAGAGGCTGTTTTGCTGACACTGCAAATGACCAAACACAAATCTGCACTTGTTTTCTGCAAACCTGGAAAACTGAAAAGATTTCAGTGTACGGAAGTGTCAATAGCCAATCAGATTGCAACTTTCAACATTCTGAAGCTTGTAGCCTGCTAAGTGTACAACAGGTGTCCACACAGTGGATCGTAGACCGAGCCTCTGAGGCCCGAGACCTTCCTTTTCCAACTTTCAAGGATCCTATATCTACAAAATAAGGTTCCATAAGGACACCTAAACCCATCTCTTTCTGTCACTTTCACAGAAGTTGATCCTGTTAGGGGTGTGTGTGGCATTTTGTCTGCTCATCCTCATCATCTCACTCGCTGTTGGACTCAGCTAACATGCAAAGAAGCCACAGTGTGTACTGGAAAATCAACTTTACATTACTCAACCACACACTGGAAGAAGCCAGGATGGGTTTGTGAGTCCGTTCTGAACCACACATGGCAGCGAGTTTGGATAATTAGTTTATCCATAGACCAGTTTCATTGTAATTAGTTAGTATGTTTCTATATGGTCTGGGGTCATGCTCTGATAATGTGCTAACCTTTCAGTGTAGTAGTAATGTAGTCTTGATAATGTATATATGTATTTAATATACTAGGGGAAAAAACATTTTTATTGAACCAAAATGTAAATGTTTTGTTCATTTTGACTGACAGTGAGATTATTTAACATCATCATAGTACATTTTTGAATTAATAGAATTTTTGTCTACAGAAAAATGTCACTCTATGAGCTCACATGTAGATTGTTCCACCTACCTCACTCCTTTCTCTCATTCTTGTGTGTGTGTGTGTGTGTGTGTGTGTGTGTGTGTGTTGCATTATGCCTGAAGTATCTGCATGCACTTCAAGACTGTGTAATGTTTGTGACATGTTCCTTTCAGTCTAATACTGTTTTTGACATGGCCTCATTGACTTCCCCTGATGATGTGCTCCTGCACTACATGAATAAATGAACGAATAGACACTTGCACCACAAGGACAGGTATCAGGGGAAATTGTGTGTATGAAAGGGGTGCATAGTGTGTACAGTGTAGTCGGTTTCCATTCAGCTATATACAGATTCACATCGGCTTGCTAGTTTTCCAAGATCACAAATCACAAAATAAAGAGGGCAATGCATGTCTGTTAAATCGCGTCAGTCAGCACTTCTCAAAGCGAGATCCTGGGACCCCATGGATTTTTTTCATTTAGTTACAGTAGTGGTAGTACAATCCACGATTATCAAAGTAATCATATTTATTATTGAATAGTTATAAGGCTGTTTGACTGTTCTCTTGAAGTGATTTGAAATGGATTTAATCCAAACCTCAAAAGCTCAACAGTAAGCAGGCCTATAAATAATCAACTTAGACCTAATGTGTTCTGTTGGTGGAGAGTTCAGAAAGAGAAAGGAATAGAAATATTTTTCTGAATTACTGGACGCATTGAAATAATGTTCATGTTGGTCCACATATTTGATTTGGCACAGGTTTTACACTGGATGCCTTTCCTGACACAACCCTCCCATTTTATCCAGGCTTGGGACCAGCACTAAGAGTGCATTCGCTTGTGCAATCCCCAGTGGCTGGGTTGGTTCCTCTCTCTCTCTCTCTCTCTCTCTCTCTCTCTCTCTCTCTATATATATATATATATATATATATATATATATATATATATATATATATATATATATATATATATATATATATATATATATATATATAGTATAATTTGTCCCACATGGATAGCCTAAGGATTGCACTTCCCAAAACAGCACCTTGCTTTATTGGATAATCTCACCTGGATACTGTAGACCACGCGTCAAACACAAGGCCAAATCCAGCTCACGGCCTCGTTTCATTTGGCCTGCGAGAACTTGGAACAACAGTAATACTGAAATGACACGTAGTACTCTACTGCTGAACATTTTCACACTCTGCACAGTGTGAATTCACAGCAGATCCATAGCATAGTGACAGACATTGTACAGCGTGTGCGGGCTCACGTCTCACAGTGCTGAAATGTGGGTTAAAGTCAATGCATGTGTGCTGCTCTTGATGCAAGTCACACTCCCGTCTTTTAAATTATTTAGAAATATGTCGTGTTGTGCTGGCAGTGTGTAACCAGAAATGATTTCCTCATCTCACAGAAATTATACAAAATAATATTACGATTGTTTTCCTGTTCTGTACAATTAAATTGATAAGTGTGATGCTCTCGTGCATTTCAGGTGGATATCAGACCACAGTAGAAGCGGTGATGACCCGAATTTTTTATCGACCATCAAAATATCTCTCCATATTAATAACGCAGCCATAAAATACCTTTATGAAAGTTCCAGTGAATGCAGTTAAAATAATGTTAATAATAGGGGAAAATTATTCTGTTTATAATAAATCCTGATATACATTTCTTGTGTAGTAAACCCCAGCAGGCTACTTCACCAGCTCTTACCTCCATTTCTCTTATAGCCATTACAGTGTGACTATCTGGCTAGTAGCTTTCAAACAGAAACAGAAAAAATGCATCATGCCAATTGGCTAATCCTGTTTCTCATCACAGCAGCTGGTGTCCAATAAAATGTGAGTAAATACACGAGTGCATTGATTAAAAAATAAATAAATAAATAAAATAATAATAATACTAATAGTTATAAAACTTTTATTATAATTTGTAAAATAAAATGTATAAATAAATTATTTCCTATTAGTGAATACATTTGAATAGTTTCTGTTAGCCCTTCTTCTTCCTAGAAACATCCTGTTCTAATTTCAGAGCCTAGGTTATAGGTGTTAATCGACAGAATAGGTTGATTAAAAAAACAAAACAAAAACAAAACAGTTATAGACTTATAGGCCCTTCAGGGTCTCAGAAATATGCTGATGTGATATGCTGATGTAAAAGGTGAAGGTGACGACTTTGCTACAAGGAAGGAAACAAGCAAACAGGAAAACGATGTTAGTTCAGAAAGAAAGCTCGCTGGCGATGAAAAGGAACAACAAGAAGTACAACTTCATCCACCATGGAAACGAGAGAACGACCAAATCTCACTGAGAAGCTTCTCCACACACATTGAGTCGTTCCCCTTAGAACTCCAAGGGCTTGTCTAAGGAACCTCAAGGATGTCAAATGAGAAATGACAAAGGGGAAGTCAAAGAGTGTGGGTTAAAAACAGTATTAGCACAGCTATTATCTTCTGTGAAGATGGCAATATCTGTCTGTGCCTTATTTATTCTTGATACGAGTCATAAACTCATGAACGGAATTCTGACACCCCCATGTGGCGTGTGTGGTGCGTGTATTCATCTGATGCATGACTGTATGTGAATATAAAGCTCACTCCCATTTTTAGTGTAATCCATGTGCAGTAATTTTAACTTTTAGGTCTCTCTAATAATAAAAGTTAGTAACACTATTAAAATGATTAACCCTCCAATTCTTCTCTTTTCATGCGGCCTGGATTTCTTGTTAATGTCTTCGCAGAAGAAAATTATTATTCTTATCTGCTGTGTGGTGCTAGGGATCGTTATTGCTTCCACTGTGGGCGGGGTGTTGGCCTGAAGCATGCAACGATTCAAATGTATTACAAAATATAACAGCAAACCCATACATGCACACACTCACACGGAAAAAAAAAAAAAAAGATACAACACGCTGTTCCTTGGCAGCATACAATCAGTAAAAAAAAAATCGAATAATGTAAAGAAGGGAAGGAAGAACTGGTGTATTTTTTTTTTCTGCATGAGGCTCTATTTTGTAAACGTGCAGTTCTGCAATGTGTTGCCCTGGATGTCCTGTGTCCTTGTATAGAAAAAAAAAAAGAATAAATTACATTTATTTTTCATTAAATATTAAAGTGCTAATAATAATTGCTGTATAAATACAAAGAAACTCACACCCGATCGCTGCCACTGTGTTTCCGCAGTGCTGAGAGAGCCAGACAAAACTGAATATGCAAATATACTGCATATTCTTCTTCCATAAATTATATTAAAGAGAGGATATCAATTATCAGATAGTTAACAGTTAAACAGAAGATTTTATGCTGGTTCTGTGCTGGGACAATAGAGATTTTGAGACTAAATGATTCCACTGATATTAATTTACAGCTTTTTTTTTTTTTTAGTAGACTAATCTATAAAATTAAAAGACAAAAAAAAAATCCAAAACTGAAGCGTAGTTCCAAAAACATTGTGTTTTCCATCATCTAGCACACTGAATGGAGCTCATAAACTGCTTGATACTAAACTGATGAGTATCAATAAAATGTCTTAGAGTACGCAGAAAAAGCAGAAAAAGCACAAGCATTGATTTATACAGAGCCGCTGAGGGGACATGGTGGTTATTTTTTAATAAGGTGTGGAAATGAATGAATATATTCGTAAGACACGAGACTCTGGAGAAGGTTGAGGGCTTCAGGTTTCATTAGGAAATACCAAGGTCCATAATCCAGAAATCTACATGATGAAGGCAAAGCACAGGCACAGTTGGCAAATCCAAAAGAACGAACAAGAAAACGAGGCAAGGGTCAAAGTACACTAGATCAAGGTTTAGAACTTATGCACAATGAATGAGGCAAGAGTTGTTTACGGTACAGTGTCCTCCACTGATATTGGCACCCTTGGCAAAGAGCAAAGAATGCTGTGAAAAATTGTCTTTATTGTTTAGCCTTTTGATCTTTTGTTCAAAACATTCACAAAAATACCCTGCTCTCATGGATATCAAACAATTGCAAACACAACATAGGTTTATCCAAAAAAAAACTTTGTTAAATATAGGTGTGCTACAATTATTGGTACCCTTTTAGTTAATACTTTGTGCTACCTTCCTTTGCCAAGATAACAGCTCTGAGTCTTCTCCTATAATGCCTGATGAGGTTGGAGAATACATGGCAAGGGATCTTTCCTCCATACAGGGGATTGGGATGGCCATGGTAGGACCTTGATTTTGTGGTCAGTAAACCATTTCTGTGTTGATTTTGATGTATGTTTTGGATCATTGTCCTGGAAGATCCAACCACGGCCCATTTTCAGCTTTCTGGCAGAGGCAGTCAGGTTTTCATATCCTGCATATTTGCATTAATATCTGTTGATGCCAATGATGCCATGTATCCTAATAAAATGTCCAGGTCCTCTGGCAGAAAAACAGCCCCAAAACATTAAAGAGCCACCACCATATTTAACCGTGGGCATGAGGTACTTTTCCATATGGCTACCTCTCTGTGTGTGCCAAAAACACCTCTGGTGTTTATTGCCAAAAAGCTCTATTTTGGTTTCATCTGACCATAGAACCCAATCCCATTTGAAGTTCCAGTAGTGTCTGGCAAACTGATGATGCTTGAGTTTGTTTTTGGATGAGAGTAGAGGCTTTTTTCTTGAAACCCTTCCAAACAACTTGTGGTGATGTAGGTGACTTCGGATCGGATTGAGTGCGTTGAGACAATATAGACACACGTCCAATTCCAGGTTGATTCATAACATTTCCAGGTGACTGGAACTTCTTAATTATTGCCCTGATGGTGGAAATGGGCATTTGCAATGCTCGTGCTATTTTCTTACAGCCACTTGCTATTTTGTGAAGCTCAACAACCTTTTGCCACACATCACAGCTATATTCCTTGGTATATTCCTTACCCATTGTTATGAATGACTAAGGGAATTTGGCCTATGTGTTACCTCATATGTATACCCCTATCAAACAGGAAGTCATGGTTGAACAGTTTCCTGTTCCTAGTCACCCAATTGTACCAAAAAAATGTAAAATATCAATGGGAATATACTTCAAATATATTTTTCTCATATTTAACAAAGATTTTTTTTGATAAACCTGTGTTTTGTTTGTAATTCTTTGATATCCATGAGAGCAGAGTATTTTTGTGAATTTTTTTAAAAAAAGATCAAAAGGTTAAACAATAATTTTTCACAGCCTTCTTTGCTCATATTTACCAAGAGTGCCAATATTAGTGGAAGGCACTGTATGTAACTTCTAAACTATCTCCTGGCCAGGATTTATTATCTTGTGGCTATGAGATACCAAAGACATGGCCGAGAATTGTGTAACTTGAGTCCAAAACTTTATATATTAAGGGAAAGTTATACTTAATACATGACCTCAAAATAATTATTTGGCAGGAGCAGGCAAAAAAAGCCTATTCTCATTGATAATTCACTTAACATAATACAAACTAATAGTACATCCATGTCACAATGCCAGTGACTCCAGTATGTCTTGATGCATCATTCCAAAATTGAAGTAAGGTGTAATATTATCAATAATCTCCATGCTTATATTCCTGTGGCTTAGAGGTGTAATGCAATGACACTATCTGCACATGCATCTGTATCTTTTTAGTGTTTCAAATATTCATATCTGTATTCAGATTTTTAAAAATTAAATATGATCCCTACCACTATGTCCTACCACTGGAAAAAATAAAATCTCATGACTAGAAATGCTGGAATTGTAAGCACTGTGTGTGCGCATTCTGGCTCTGACAGTTAGCTTAGCTACATCATTCAAGGTGTCAGCTAGAGATGTGTGCAGGACTGTTTTATTTTTAATTCTACTCACACAGTTATTATTTTTGTTCGTACCTACCTTATGATATATTCTAACCAATTTAGTTGCAGAAATATTAACATACTACTAGCCTAATTTTAACCACCACAACCCTGACCAGGGAGTTACTAAGGATGTATGAATGAATGGTGTAAATGCACCATTATGCAGCACTGGTCCAAAAACAAACAAACAAACAAAAAAAAAAAACAGACACACTTTCTATTCGTATCTGTTTTTGTATCAGTTTAAAACACGTTATCTGTTCATTCTGAATAACATATTTGTGTTTGGTTACATCAGTACTTGTAGCCACAGTGGTCATATTCAATTGATTTATCGGTGTCTTTCTTATTATACAATATTTGCCATGAGTGAAGTGAAGCATTCCCTAGACACAAAATAGAAATAGCTCTCGTGGCCTTAATATATTGATTCATGGCTACACATTATTAAAAAATAAAAAAAAAAGTTTAAAAAAATGTCACATCAGCTGCTCTGTAGTTTTATATATAATTTGGACTGCAAACTGCAAAAAAATTCTGAACACAGTTCAGCTTCATAGAACCCCAATTCTTCCAAAATTACTCCCGTTTCCCCCCTTAAATATTTAATATAATTTTCCAAAAATTTGTACATTTACACCAATCTATCATTACTTGAAAATCCACGTGACGGTACGAGTTTGTGTTGGAAAGCATTTTTAAATATTTAAAGGGGGGGATATTGGCAGTATTTATGTGTACGCACTATTATCATCTTCTTCATTATAGCCCTTCTTACAGCTGCTTCTTTGCCAGTGGCTCTAGTTTCCATTCTGCCTTATTTCTGTGTACTGCATTTAGGTGTGTGTGTGTGTGTGTGTGTGTGTGTGTGTGTGTGTGTGTGTGTGTGTGTGTGTGACCTGCATGAATGAACATTGTGTGCATGCCAAGTGGGGGCCAAGTTTTGTATGTGTGTGTATTAAAAGCCTGTTGAAGTGTCTGTAATATGCCACTTGTGTCTTTGTTCTATAGAAGGTGTACATTACTATAGTATTTGGGTGATTTCAAAGTCCCTCTGCACAGATGCTGCCAGTGTGTATGGAATATGATGTAACTATTGAATATATATTATTGGTGGAACTGATCAAGGTCATGATCCCATGTTTCTGTCTCACTTGGTAATAAGAATCTTAAAGACTTGAGCGAGC
Organism: Cranoglanis bouderius; assembly: GCA_023630585.1. NCBI lineage: Eukaryota > Metazoa > Chordata > Actinopteri > Siluriformes > Cranoglanididae > Cranoglanis > Cranoglanis bouderius. Next base: position 5,108,347 of record CM042571.1, read on the forward strand.
AAATCAAAAGTGCTACCCTGATTTATTCTTGTTTTGTGAACACTCCCCAGCCAGCTCATTTGTCTGGGTTAACGAGACAAACAGACCACCTACTTATGTCACTGCCTCTGCGTTGTGAATTAATGTTATGTATGTTTGTTTTTTGGGTTTCATTTTTAAGTAAATCTTGTCTGAATACCAATCCTAATCTCCTGTCATTATTTCCTCGTAAAGAAAAACTTGGTGCACCAATTACAAAACTTTTTTCCTCGACACAACCTCATGATTCTTTTTTAACATTCTGTTTAACTTCCTGCTTAACATAAGCTTATGCAAAACATCATTTCGGCTCATCAGCAGGGCTCCATCTCACTTTGTCAGGCTGTCCTTGCCTTATCAAAACTGAGAGGGGTACTTAGAGAGGTCAGTAGTCTCCCATCAACCCAAGGAAAGTACGTAACTTTTTTGTGGCCAGCAAGAGAAAGTTCCTTAAGGCCTTTAATCTTCTTCTCTTGGCCCTTGATTCTTGCAGAACTCCAGACTTTGTTCTTCTGCTAGGCCCAGACAACACTTTTTTTTTGGATTGATGGTGAGTTCAGAGCAATTTTAGCAGAGATGTACCATCTGCACGGGTTGCTACCATTTCCTGTTGTCATGGCATCCTATTTGGCCTGGCATAGCAGTGGTGTTATAGAAGGATGATGTTCATCATTCTGTAAAATGGTGTGGGCACTGACAAGGTGTGAAGGTAGGTCCTAGTATTCCCACAGCTTTCTAAATGTGCTAAACAGCTGGGTTTCTGGTGCTTGGAGCTGCAAGTAGTTATGGATGGGCTCCTTAGTAACCACTAACTTTAGCAATTTGTCTGCCTCCCTTAATGGCCTGCAGCCAGGCCACAGATACTCTGCAGGGCCGCAATCCGGGGAGGCTTGGAGTACTATTGCATGCAATATTAGAGAAAAGGGAAGTCCAAGCTGCATGCATCCTTGGCCGACACTTGGACTTTAATGAGAAAACATTCCATAGGGAATGGCTGGTCAGTCAGGGGTGTTCCATGGATTACCATGACCTGGTGATATACTGAACAAAATAAGTCACAAACAAAATAAATCACAGGATTAGTTGTCTGTGGCCTTTCTCCTTTCTCTTCACTTGTGGGGAAAGAGGAAGGGCAACTGGAGGTACTTTGGCAGCAACAGCAGGTGAACAGAATTCTCAATTCAGATTCTCAATCATAGAAAAGTTGCGATCTATGAGGAAGGAGACCTAGATTGAGACAAGTAGTATGGTGGATTAAGGCCTAAATTGAGACAAGTAGTATGGTGGATTAAGTCCAACAAAGCCCAGTCCAGATTCCCCTTCATGGTGATGAAATGGTCCCACATTTTCCTTATTTTTATGGATGGTGCATTCCACCAGTGAAGGTTTATTGTGACAGTGGGGATGGAGTCCAGAGCCCATGGGCATTCATTTGTTAGTGATCTCCAGCAGGAGGTGCCCTTATAGTGTCAGCAATCACAGGAAATCTTTGTGGCCTCCATGCAGCTGGCAGTGGCATACAGCTGGGTGAACTTAACTTCATAAGGGAGCACAGACACAAAATGTACACTCTACGCTACATGCGTGACAGTTCATGCAGCATACAGTGTTGCACAAATACATTCAGTTCCTTATCGCCATTCATTTATTGTTAGCAATGTATTTTGTTCAGAAATACTTTTATCACTTTGGTTTTCTGGGACTTGTAATTGTAATTGTAGTCAGCATAAGTAGTCAGCTTTTGATTTTCTATGCACTGTACAAAATGGGTTGTTGTGTATATGGCGTTAGCAAAAAGTTTGGTAACACTTTACAATACGGATCCGTCATTAATGCATAATGACACAGGAAGACATGAATAATGCAATATTAACATTCTAGTAACTACTATTAACTAACTAGAAACTCTGATTAAAGAATTAGTAAGTAGGTAAGTAAGTAGTTCTTCCAAATGTCACCCTAAGCCCTATGCTCCATCTCCATCAAGAAAGGAATACTGGGAAAACTCCTACTTCAGAAAAAGTACAGATCATTTACAGAAAGATTCAATTAATAGATGATTATGATCAGTCAAAATTAATTTTATTTATTTATTTATTTCTGTGACACAACATACTGACAGGCATGAGGGTTTTTAAAAAAAAAAAAAAAAAAAAAAAAAAAAGCCTGTAATAGCAATGAATATCAAATTTCCTTCACATTCATTTATGACAGGTCTGGTGAGTTAAAATTTTTCAAGCCGTTAAAAAATAATTTTAACGAATATTGGGTCCATTAATCTCCATACCTGTAGAAAAGGAAGAGTGATTCAGCAAACATAATAATAATAATAATAATAATAATAATAATAATAATAATAATAATAATAATAATAAACTGACTGCAAAATGACATGATTTCATGTGACCATGACTCACATGATGTTTGATGTTCATCTGGCTGGTCCTGGAGAAAGCCAAGGTCTTTGGCGAGGTTTGCATCTTTTTGTTCCAAAATAGACAACATAATGGAACTGGCAATGTCACCTTTTTTACACACCATATCTACTAGTAGTCCAGTCTTATCCTCCGTCACTTTGTGAGCCTGAATCTCATTTGCTTCCCTGCCAGTAAGAACTGGAGGGTTTGCATCCCTGAGACAATCAATAAGATCCTTAAGGAGAGCTTCATTAACTCTGTTAATTAGGCAAAGCCGAGCTTTCGAAAGTTCCCCTGTTTTAAAAGGGTCAGCATAAAGAAAAAACATTCAACGTTGCAATTTAGGGCTTTCAGATTACGTTTCAGATAATCATACAGGCACATATTATTTATATTTCTTGACATATTTGTGCTAAGGTTAATTTAAAGAGGCTCACCTGCCATGTTCCGTCCTCAGTGAAATCTGAAGTTGTGTTCGCATGCAGGAGGGATTTAGGGAGTTTCCACTGTAAGGTCATGTGCAGGTGGTTGTGTATGCAGAAGGAGGAAGTTGATTAATACAGTATTCTGATAAAGACCTGTTCAAATCTTGCTCTGTATAAAATGAGCAATGTCAGGTGCAAGGTTTATATTAATGCACTCTTTCTTGTACAGTACTGTGCAAAGGTTTTAGGCACCCTATATTTTTTAGTACAAACTTTGTTATCGATTTTTTATTTTATGACTTCTACATTTTAGATTCCCAAACATTAGTTTTCTAGTACAAAATTAAATGTTACAGAGAAATGTTTGTATGTCATTAAAGAAAGCAGCATATTACGTAAGAGACACTTTTCAGACAAAAAACACAATGAAGGCTGCTGGGTTTCGCTGCAAAAATAAGAAGCGAGTGGGAAAGTCAAAGTGTCCAGAAGAACTGTGGCTGGTTCTGCAAGATGCTCAATAAAACTTAAAACTATAATGATATATTTGAAAAGTCAAACTTTCATCTTCAAAAAAACCCCCAGCAAATATTACATCATTGCCGAAGTGACCTCTGTGTGTCGTGCTTTCCCTGGACTACACATGGGGTATTGTTTATAGAGTATTGGCTTGGTTTATAGACATATCACAGAAGTCAAAAGATTCCACTTTGAGAACTACCATCTATTTAAATCCACATACTCTCATCTTCCTTGCAGTAAAGTCAACGGTCTCTTTTTCTCATCCTGAAGCGAATAAGACAAAAGAAAACAGCTTGTCATGTTACAGATTAACTATAAAGCACAAAGTCCTCCATCCTGTTAGTTTCATTTTGATAAAACTGTTTCCATGGAACATCTATTGGAACTGCCAAACAAATCAAAGTGTTTCCATGTTATTAAATTATCAACCACATACTGTTAGAACTGTAAAACCAGAAAAAGAGCAGATTTTTTTTTTTCTTTTTTTTTTTTTTACAGAAAGAATATGTTCATGATCAGTTTGCCAAATATATATTTTATTTTAGTAACACAATTGGTTCATACGAACATACAGTACTGTGCAAAAGTTTTAGGCACCCTGTTTTTTTTAGTACAAACTTTGTTACAGATTTTTTATTTTATGACTTCTACATTATCAAGTCAGTACAAAAAACATTTTAGATTCCCAAACATTAGTTTTCTAGCACAAAATTAAGTGTTTGTATGTCATTAAAGAAAGCAGCATATTACGTAAGAGACACTTTTCAGACAAAAAACACAATGAAGGCTGCTGGGTTTTGCTGCAAAAATAAGAAGCAAGTGGGAAAGTCAAAGTGTCCAGAAGAACTGTTAAACTTAGTTCAATAAAACTTACCAGCTCATTTCCTTATAAAACTGCACTAATTGTACCAGAGACTACTATTTTTATTTTTATTTTTATTTTTCTGTCACACCAAATATTGGCTTTGTTTAATTTACTACTGTTTACTGCTCTTTACAGTATTTTTTTAAAATGTAGAAACATTTAATTTAATTATTTTGAAGGCATCTTTGCTCTACAGCATTTCTTTGCATGTGCCTAAAACCTTTGCACAGTACTGTAAGCTTTTCAACTGAACAACAGTGGTATGGAAATAAATGCCCTTTTTTGTGGCCACACTGACAAAGAAAACATGTATTCTGTGATCTACCTCTACTGTGATTTACTTCTATATAATCTTCACTTCAGATTTTGCAAACAACAATGGATGATTCATCAAAGAGTCATATATTGCTCTTTCAGTGGAAAAATATGTTAACTTTTCTCATAACTTTTTTTTTTTTTTTTTTTTGCCAAGGGAAAAGGTTCCCGACCTCTGCTCTGCTCTTACCTGGAGTACTGCATGCTACATGAACTATCATGTAGCATGCAGTATTGCAGAGAAAAAATATTTCCCTTATTACCATTCCTTCATTGTTAGCAATGCACTTTGGTCAGAATTACTTTTAGCACTTTGTTTTGATATAAAGGCACATATAAAAAAATGTCTCAGAAAACCACTGCTCCACTAAAGGAGAGCACAAAATAAATACATTTGCTGTAATAGGTGTTGTGTACCATCAGCTCGGCTTTATTGCTGCATGATACCAGCCCATTGCCTGTTTATTTGATTAGTCTGTTCTAATCAGACTTGGCAGGGTAGCGAGAATTTATGTGCAGAAATTTAACAGCGTCCAAAGTCCAGTGCAGACAATATTCACACTGTGATCCAAAAGACAAAATTCAAATAGAAGTTCCGTATTTATATTTTACATTCAGTTTTACAGTTGAGTACTTTTCTTATATCCAGCAATTAGTACAGAACATGTTGCACTTTTTATAATCAATAATCACACCCGAACATTTCTCTTATTATATGGGAATTTTGTTCTAAGGTTCTGTTGTTACTGAAATCTGAAGCTTGGTTTGCCTGCAGGAGCTACCTCTACATCTGTGCTACCTCTGTGAGTCTGCATGTAAATAAGTGTGTATGGCCATGTGCAATGAAAAAAAAAAAGGACTGGTCTCTCTCTGCACACACACACACACACACACACACACCAAATCTCATACACACCCAAATAAAACAATATGCACATTATGATCCTAAGGCAAAGTCCAATAAATATATCCAAAAAGTTTCTTGTATATCTCTCAGAGAGATTATGATGTAATGGGCTAATCTACCAATATAACTTTCATGCATCACTAATTACAAAAGTTAATCATGTTAATAAAAGCAGATCATTAGTGGCCAACTCAGTGATGTACCTTCAGCTCCATCTTTTACATAGGAGGAAATTCATTGTATCAAACAGTGAAGATTACTTTTCGAGCATCACATTCATCCCCTAGCTAGTGACAATCCTTGGAATGTGTTTGATTGAGGCCAACTTTGTGCTCCTTCATAAGTTCTTTTGATTTTGATGCACTGTAAAAACTGGGTTTTTGTGTTAGCAAAAAAAAAAAAATTCTACTAGTGATGGTTAAACTAGAAAACTGCTATGTGACTACTTTAGTGTTAACAAGAAACCTTCTTAATAACTAGCATGTTTGTTCATTTTTAGTATTGGTATTAAACTAGAAAATGACCCAGAAAGCTACTGTAACAGGGAACACAGAGACGGGGAGTACGGATCCAAATATCAAGGTTATGACATTCTGGGTAAATACCAAAAATAATACTGAATGTAAACAAATCAGAAATCAGAGGCAAATGCAGACTAACCAATGAAGTTATTCAAAATTCAAGGGAGGGCGCCCTCTGGCACTCCAGAAGGCAATTGCCCTGGCTGGACTTCACAGAATTTCGAGAGTAGTCTCAGTTGAAGGTCTTGGGTGGATAGCCAGACCATCTACCCTGGTCATAGAGGTGGATGTGGGAGTCGATTACAGTCTGCTAGACCCTTTTTTGGTGTTGGATAGCTCTCTGGAGACAGATGTGTGCTGTTTCCATGTGCATTCACTTTGTCTCATCCAATCATCCACTGCAGGCACGTTGGATGGTTCCCCGGACCCAGGATAAAAAGGGAGTCTGATACCCCAGCTGGAATGGAGCCAGTTGACAAGTAAAAGAGGCTTTAAATACTTGGCCCACAGGAGGTACCTGTCCAGTCATGATGATTGTTGTAGTAGTAGACTCACAGGAACTTCTGATTCTAATTCAGTCTCCCGTCTGGCAAAATAAAACTCTGATAGATGATTTCTGAAGGTGATGTGAAATGGTATCTGCTTTTCATTCTTTGACTTTGGTCTGTGAGTGTGAATTGGAAGTGTGTAAGGAATAGGGCCCATCTGGCTTGGCATGGATTTAGCCTCTTGACTAATTTGACATACTAAAGATTTTTATGACCTGTATAATAAAGACAAAGAAGTATTTTGCTCCTTTGACCCAGTGCTGCCATTCCTCCAGAGCTGGCTTGATAGCTACTTAGATAGATAGTTCCCCACATCATGCTTTCTTTCTGCTGGTGATAGTTTCTGGAGAAAAATGCACAGGGAAACAATTTAGCAGGGTTACCTTGAGATTTGTGATAGGACAGCCCTGACTTCACTCTCTGAGGCATCTACCTCCACAATTAAGAAGGTTTTGAGGTTTGGGTCTGGATGGCGCAGGATAGCAGCTGTTGTGAACCTGCTTTTTCAGGAATTTGAATGCATGAGTTGCCTCAGGAGTCAATTTCAGCGTTTTGAGCTTACCCTCTAGGAGTGATACTCCGTTGTTTTGGGTTGAGGCCAGGCGTTTACTGCTTCCACTTTCCCTTAGTCCATTTTAACCACTTTCTCATCTAGGATATAACCTAGGAACTTGAAAGTCTTCTGATGAAATTCACATTTCTCAAGCTTCAGATTATTTTTTATGATGCTTTGCAAGACTGCACGTACCTGCATGATGTGTTCCTCCTCAGAACTGGAGTAAATCAGGGTATAATTTATGTAGATTATCACACAGAAATGGAGGAACTTTAGAGAAACTTATTAATGGAGAACCTTATTAATGAAGGCCTGAAAAATCAGTGGTGCATTACCTAGCCCATATGACATCACCGAATATTTATAATGACCGGTTAGTCACGAAAACAGGTTACTCACGTGAGGCCCCGGATGTGGTGTACTGGGTGCTCCGTGTTCCCCCCGTTTGGCAGAGAGGAGTTCTTCCATCATCTTGCCATGTGCCATGAGATGCTGCTCATGGATGCCAAACAACTGTCCCTGAGATGACACTGGCGTATGGGGATCCATGTTGCATGGAGATGCCTTCTATTACAATGGACTCGGATCATATGACAGATTCATATGCTGGAGTTTTTATTAATACAAAAATCAAGGACACAGCAATCTGGGGCGATACCAAAAACACACAGGACGCAAACAAATCCAAGTCAGAAGCAAATACCTGGTCAGTGGGGAAAAAAACAGGGTCAAAATACCACAAAGATCAAAATCAGCAAACAGAGATAAGAGGGCTAGGCCAGGTACAAAGTTGCGATTAGGCAAAACACAGGGATACACAAGATCACTGTCCAAAAATACAGCTCAGAACTTATATGGGTGCAGGCAAAAATTAAAGCTTTGCACCATATCTAGAGTGCATGTGCCTTATATGTTGGTTACCCAGGAAATTAACTGGGTAACCAAAAATGTCTTTCAAAATTCAGGGGATGGCGCCCTCTGGAGGTCTGAGCTGGATGTCACAGCTACCCACGTTCTATAAAGTACATAAGCCATAAATTATCTTGAATACTAACCTTATCTTGTTAGCTAGCTAGGTTGCTTGATAACTAGCATGGTTATTATTATTTTTATTTTTTTTCAGCAGTGACTTTAAGCTACAAAAATTGCCCAGAATGTTAGCTAGCTCCAGAAGGTATACAAGTCATAACTAACCATTTTAAATACTAGCATTTGCTTGCTTGCTAGTTAATGTTAGCTAGCAACTTTGGGGATATCAAATATTTAGTTCTGTGCTAGTAAATGTGAAGGTACAAGTGAGTCAGCTATTAAATAGTGGAATGAAATACTGTCTCTGATGTAGTGTTTGGAAAAGTTCTGCTACAGGTTATTAACCTTTTTGGAATTTTGAACAGTATCTTTTACAAAACACGGGTGTCCTTGCCATGGTCTCTGCCATGTTTAATGGATGTCACCACAAGGGCTATATAGTTGAAAAGTCACTCTAGAAAGCTACTGCTGCCATTTTAAGCTGTGTTACAAATGTTTGAACTTTGGTGACATCAACCTATGCTGAGCCTTTAAGTCAGAGTTTTTCAAATAAAAACAGTCCAGATACAAAATAAATACTTTCCTGCATAGGTCCGGATAAGAGACTAACATGACTGAATGATGAGAACATTTAACATTATAATGCTTAACCATTAATGATTTGTTCATGACTATAATTAAGACTGTTTGGAGTTTTTCCTTGCCACCGTCGCCGCTGGCTTGCTCATCGGGGATAAATTCATAAATTTAAAATCTATGTCCTGAATTTATATACTTCTGTAAAGCTGCTTTGGGACAATGTCCATTGTTAAAAGCGCTATACAAATAAACTGAACTTGAACTTGTTTGGAGTGGTTATGTTTTGGTTTGTAGTATCATTTTACGTTAGACTCTGAACAGATGAGACAGATCTGTTTTAAATGTGGTGACAGGAGAATAAATATATACTTTTCTGTACATTCATCTTTAAACATTCTGTTTGTGTTGTTAAAACAGTTCATGCCACTAGGTCTCAGTATAGAACTCTATGAAGACCACTGTATTGGGCAACAGCAAGCAAGCAATAAATGAATGAGTGAATGATTGAATGAATGAAGGAATGCTTTTCATGATTTTGCATTTACTTACTCGCAGTTCTGTAATTCCAGAATAATTATGAATGGGGTTAAGTTTGTGTTAAGAGGTTTTGATAATACGTGATGCTGATTAGAAAATGTGGCCAAATTACAGAGACTGAGTAAATATGCCTTTACTGTACCTGTGAGTCACAACATATATATATATATTTTTTTTTACAGTAAATCATATACATTTTTCATTTACATATTGGAATTTTTGTTTCTAGCATTTTCCATTTATAATTGCTTGTTTTTGTTGCATATATACTAATGCATTCCATACAGTAAGGACTGTAAGTGCCATTTGTTCTGTTTGCAATATTGCTGCAAATCTGTGTGTACTAGTAAATAAAGGACTAATTAAGAAATTCAATACAAAAGAAACAAAATGGTTCTAAGTGGAACCCTTTTTTGGAAGCTCAGAACCCTTAAAGAACCCTTGATTAATCTTTTTTCCTAAGAGTCCAGATCACAGTATATCCAGTAAGTGTATCCAACATTGTATTACTATACATTAACTCAACTGAACTTTTTGTTGAAATTATGTCTCTTTATTTATGTTTACACAAGCTTTTCTAAGTATATGCTCTTAAAAACAAATGTTCAATCTAGCACTCCCTATCATAAAGATCTAGCACTAAATCTAAATCGAAAGTGTGCTGCTGTTTTTTTAAATTTATTTTATTTTATTTTTTTAGAATTATGTAGAGTAGAAATTGTCAATTTTCTACTCTGTATAATGTGAAGGGTCACCGCACATACTATACAGTGGATATAAAAAAGTCTACACACCCCTGTTAAAATTGCAGGTTTTTGTGATGTAAAAAAAATGAAAGTTAAATCATCAGAACATTGTTCACCTTTATTGTGAAATTACAACATATAAATGTCACGTGACAAACACCCAGAATTTTTATTTTTTTGGAAAAAAAAAGAAAAACAAAAAAACTTCTAATACCCAGCTTACATAAGTGTTCACACCCTTTTATAATTGGGAATGTGGCAGTGTTCAAAGTCAACCAGTCACATTCAAACTCATGCTAAATACTCATTAGTAAACACCTGCCATCAATTAAAGTGACTGATTACCCCCGCAAATAAAGTACAGCTGTTCCTATAGGATTGCAGTGTACTTTGGGGCTGTTTTTCTTCAGCTGGATCTGGGGCTTTAATCAGTGGTAGCTCAGTGGTTAAGACGCCACTGTTGGGCCCTTGAGCAAGGCCCTTAACCCTCAATTGCTCAGATGTATAAATGAAATAAATGTAAGTCGCTCTGGATAAGGGCGTCTGCAAAATGCCATAAATGTAAATAATGAATAGCTCCAAATACAAGTCAATTTTGCCACAAAACTTTAAGGCTTCTGCTAAAACACTTAAGATGAAGAGGAATTTCAGCTTTCAGCATGACAACGACCCAAAGCAAACCTCCAGATCAAGGAATGGCTTCACCAAAACAAGATCAAGGTTTTGGAATGGCCCAGCCAGAGTCCAGACCTCAATCCAATCAAGATATGTACCTGAAGAGGGCTGTGCACAGGAGATGCCCAGCCAATTTAACAGAGTTAGAATGCTTTTGTAAGGAAGAATGGCAAAATACTGTCAAGATGTGCCAAACCCAAAAAGACTTAATGCTGTGATAAAATCTAAAGGCGCTTCAACTAAGTATTAGTTTAGGGGTGTGCACACTTATGCAACCAGGTTATTGTATGTTTTTTTAACTTTTCTTTTTTCCCCCAAAATGATTCTTATTGGGTTTTTTAAAAATTTTTTTTTACTTTAATTAATACGTTAGAATTTCACAATAAAGGTAGAAAAGGTTCTGACATAGTTTCATTTTTATTTTTATTTTTTTTATTTTTTTTACATCATATAAACCTGCCATTTTAACAGGGGTGTGTAGACTTGTTATATCCTCTGTATACTATACTGTATATGGTCTACACTCTTGGAAAAAGATATTCTTTAAGTGTTCATTGTATAATTAACTAGTGAACACATGTTCACTAGTTAGTTCCTGTTCTCACTTACATTACTGTATATACAGTCGTATATGCAGCTTATCATATGACTGAGAGACCAGAAAATGTCTCTCCCATAAATTCTCTGTCAAAGTGCAGACACTGGAGACTCCTTCCATAAATGTTACAAAAACATCTCCTAACAAAACAGAAAAACTCACCATAGCAAACATTATATACTTTTTTGTTAAACAAAAACACATTTTTAATCCTTTCATTATTTGCCTTAGATTATATGGAGAGTGTCCGCCGTATAAATCCCTGTGAATGAGCTGTTACTAGAGAAAGATAACATAATGAATGCATCATTCATGTTACAGTCAGAGCTACTGTCAGAGCCGTCTGTCAGGTTATAGACAATTAATGCAAACCTTAAACCACAGATATGTGAAAGCATATTCCAAGGAAGAATGACACACCAGATCTCCTAACAAAAAAAAAAAAAAAACCCTCACCATAGCAAGCATTATATCCTTTTTTTTGTTAAACAAAAACATGAAAAGAATGACACACCAGACCACACCTTTTCTTTTAGAATCCAAAACAGGGGGAGAAAAAGCTGCTTCTTTCAGCTGACATATAAAGCTTTTACTTTCATTTGAATTTCTTTCATTTCTAAGGAATTTTCCAAGTACAGCACTGCATTCCAGGAGCATTTGTTCATTCAGTAGGAACAGCCACAGCATCATTTTATGAAGTTATGAAACACATATGATTATTGATTTTCCATAAAACAGAAAGCTTGTTTAGAACTCACTATTAGTGCCTAGTCATAGAAAAAGTGGTAAGGAATATGGGGGGGCGCTGGTTGGGGGATGGAATAGAGGGAAAACTACTTCAGAAAAAAGTACAGATAATTAAGATAAAGATATTTGTCAAAATTTACTTTATTTATTTGTGCGCCACAACATATTGACACAGGAATGAGTTTTATTAAATGAGTAAAAGCAATGAAGATCAAATTCCCTTCACATTCTCTAGGTCTGGTGAACCCTTTAGAAAAACTAAAAAAAACTAACGAAAATTGGGTCCTGTAGAAAATGAAGAATGATTTAGCAAACATAATAATAATAATAATAATAACGAACTTACTGCAAAATGACATGATTTCTCACATGGTCTTTGTGTCCGTCTGGCTAGTCCAGGATAAAGACAAGGTGTTTGGCAAAGTTTACATCTTTTTGTTCCAAAATAGACATCATAAAGGCACAAGTCCCTGTCAACTCCGAGTACAAATTTACCCGGGTGCATGACAAGACCGAGTGCGTTCATAATTGGACTCGAGTCCGAAATAGAGTACTCCAACTCTAATAATTACTCACAAGCAGGTTTTTCTCCCCGTTTAAAATAACAGGTTTGATCTGGTGTGTCATTCTTCCTTGGAATATGCTTTCACATATCTGTGGTTTAAGGTTTGCATTAATTGTTTATAACCTGACAGACGGCTCTGACAGTAGCTCTGACTGTAACATGAATGATGCATTCATTATGTTATCTTTCTCTAGTAACAGCTCATTCACAGGGATTTATGCGGCGGACACTCTCCATATAATCTAAGGCAAATAATGAAAGGATTAAAAATGTGTTTTTGTTTAACAAAAAAAGTATATAATGTTTGCTATGGTGAGTTTTTCTGTTTTGTTTGTTTTTTTTTTTGTTAGTTTTTTTGTTAGGAGATGTTTTTGTAACATTTATGGAAGGAGTCTCCAGTGTCTGCACTTTGACAGAGAATTCATGGCAGAGACATTTTCTGGTTTCTCAGTCATATGATAAGATGCATATACGACTGTATATACAGTAATGTAAGCGAGAACAGGAACTAACTAGTCTTGCAGACGTAACATTAAATGTAACGATAAACAGTATGTCCTTCATAAATGAATGAAAGATGGTGATTGCTGGCAAATCACTGTGGTATAAACAGTATGACATAAGCTGGACTCCATTGTTATACAAAAGCAATACACATTGGTATGGATTATTTCTGTATAACAGCAGAGTCTGATGTGTGTTAATCCTTACTTAATAAACACAGGTCACTGTTTTGTATTTGGCACTTTCTAGTTTCTTAGCAATATGACAAGCTGGATTTTTGATAGGCAGATGCATATTTCAGTTCAGGAAAGTGTGTTGTTGTTGTTGTTTTTGTTGTTGTTGTTTTTAGAATTATATACAGTAGAAAATTTACCCATGTGAAGACCGACCACACAGATACTATACAGTATACTATACTTTATATGGCCTACAATCTCGGAAAAATAGATTCTTTAAGTGTTCATTGGATAATTAAGAGTTCTTAACTTGTACCTGGAGCCCTTTCTGATAGGGAAAGACTGGTGTAGTGATTCTGAGGGACACCTGAAGAATCCCTAAATAAAAGGGTTCAAAGTTCTGAATGCATATATAGCACATAATTAATAGTATCAAACTGAAACATCATTTTAGATATATTTTCAGTACTTTTTGCTACATTTACATAAATGTACATAAATTATGTACATTTATTATGCCAACGGCTTCTGACACACGTTTCATAATCGTCCCACTGTTACTGTGATCTGAATGAAACAAATTTGTTGAGTAGCACTTTGGGTTTTGCTACAAGTCAAAATGCATTCTGACTTGTGTGTGCTGTATTGCATCATGAGAAAACTTTGTAAACTGAGTGAGAAACGCATGTACCACTGTTTGAACACACCTGTCTTGTCCTAGCTTTTACTTTTTTGAATGTTGAATTTGAATTCCTTTCATTTCTAAGGAATTTTCCAAGTACAGCACTGCATTCCAGGAGCATTTGTTCATACAGAAGGAACAGGCACACCATCATTTTATGAAGTTATTAAACACATATGCTTATTGATTTTCCAAAAACAGAAAGCTTGTTTGGAGCTTACTATT